>OX123199.2:25000-625000 GCA_944739405.2 Euclidia mi | reverse complement strand
TACCGCTCATACGCTCGGCCAATCAGAGAAGGCCATCAAATGCTCATGTGTCACTATTAAATAAAGTATACGAAAAATAAAATCGGCCAACCTTACCATTAACTTGGAAAAATCTAAATTCTTCCGTGATGAATTGAAGTACTTGGGCTACGTAGTAAACTCTAAAGGATTACAAGTAGGCCCATGTAAGGTGGAAGCCATTCTTCAATATGCTACGCCTAAGAATAAAAAAGAAGTCAAAAGGTTTTTAGGCATTGCATCATGGTATCGGCGATTTATACCTAGTTTTAGTACTATTGCCGCTCCTTTGAACAAACTTACCTCTACCGGTAAGAAAGCTGGACCATTGCAGTGGCCGGTGGAAGCTGATGACTCGTTTTGTAAACTAAAACAATTGTTAAGCTCCGCACCAATATTATCGTGTCCCGATTACGAGAAACCTTTTCAAATTCACACAGATGCGAGTGCGAGTGGCATCGGTGGGTTGCTTACACAAGAAATAGATGGCGTGGAACTACCTATTGCTTACATGAGTAGGTCACTAAATGCACAGGAACAAAACTACAGTATAACAGAACGGGAGACATTAGCAGTTCTGACAGCCCTCGAATATTGGTGCTGTTATTTAGATAACGGGTTAAAGTTCGTGGTGTATACTGACCATTCTGCACTGAAATGGTTCCTAAACTTAAGCAACCCGACTGATAGATTAGCTCGGTGGTCGGTTCGTCTGTCAGCCTTTAACTTCGAAATAAAGCATCGACGCGGCGCAGATAATATTATAGCAGATGCTTTATCACGATCCCTACCTGTAAATATAATTAACGCGAATAGTAATAATAATAATAACGTGAACAACCCTAATGTTGACACTGATCAATGGTATTCAGCCAACTACAATGGTTGTTTATCTTCGCCTAATGACTATCCAGACTATTCTATTAAAAATAATAAATTGTATCGTTTGATAAAATCTAGGTGTATGCTACGTAAGGAGTTCGAATGGAAAAAAGTGCTACCTTCTTCTGATCGAAATAATGCCATATTAGAGAACCATGCCGAACCCACTTCGGGGCATTTCGGTATATTTAAAACTTACAAGCGCTTAGTACTGCGTTACTATTGGCCCAAAATGCACGATGACGTGGTATAGTTCATAAATTCTTGCGACACTTGTATCGCGCACAAACATCAGAACCATGCACCATTGGGAACCATGGGACGACCCAAAGTGTGTTCACGACCCTTCCAAACCATTAGTGTAGATTTGGTGGGGCCATTACCCGTCACAAGAAAACAAAACGCCTACATCTTTGTAGTAACTTGTTGTTTTAGTAAATACTGTCTACTTTTTCCTATCAGGCATAATAATAACTAATATTTTGGAAGAAAAACTATTTTTAGTTTATGGTATACCATCTACAATTATATTGGACAATGGTAAACAGTTTGTAAGTGCTACTTTAAAAGCTATGTTGCGCAAGTACAAAATCCCTAATCTTCATTATACTCCTAAATATTCCCCACATGTGAATACGGTCGAACGCTATAATAAAACCATTGGTTCTACCTTAGCGGCGTTTGTAGGAAATGACCAGAGATTATGGGACACTCTCCTACCTAAGGTGCAGTTTGCATTAAATACTGCAGTTAATGAAGCCACGGGCTATACACCTAGTTTTTTAGTCTATGGACGTGAATTAGTTCCATGCGGCTCACACTATGTTGACACGGACGCTGATGATATAGTATACATACCTAGGGACGATTACGCAGAAAACATAGGTCACTTATCAGGCATATTTGACAAAGTTCAGGCACTCCTCATTCAAGCTCATGCTAGGAATTCCCAAACGTATAATGAGTTTAATGTGGGAGACACTGTGTGGAAAAGGACTTTTTATCAGAGCGACAAGGATAAGTCCTTCTGTAAGAAACTAGCCCCTAAATTTGTGAAGTGCACAGTGATTAATAAAAAGTCACCTCTCATTTACGAGTTGTCGGTCGCGTCTGGAAATTCTATTGGGTTTTGACACATAAAGGACCTAAAACTTATACACTATGGTGCCTAACTATTTGTTACAAACCGTATAAGACTTTCCCTTCTTTCTTTCTATATGCCGTCTTAGCTTGGACAGTAGCGGACTCGTAGACCTAACGCAGCTAGTCGGATTTTTCTTGTTAGTCACGCAAAATCCTCTCCTAAGGCGGGCGGTATTGTAACGTATGTCCGGTACTTACCGCGTTTGCGTCACAGTACCGCCCATACGCTCGGCCAATCAGAGAAGGAGGCCATCGTCCGCGCTCGCGAAGCCTAACCAAATATGGTCATGAACGGACTCCAACGCTGATGGAGGGCCCGGTATATAAAGGGGCTGACAGAGAGGCCGGCACCGCTACCCTACCGTCGCTTCTACTACCTACCTACTATAACTAAGCGTACCTACTGACCCTACGTCGTATCTACGTGTATCCTGGTCCCAGCTACGGGTTCCAGGTCCACCTTAAGGTTCCGGGCTACTCTACTTAGACCGCTACACTACCCTGCACCGTCCTCGACGTCACCTCTGCTGAAGAGTCTGGCCCTGCCCTGCTCATCGCACTCAGACCGCCGGCGCCTGCCAGCTGAACCAACGGCCTGCGAGGATCTGTCCGCTACGCGCAGCCTTTCGAACAACCTGCCCTACACACCACCGGAGGGAATAGCGTGGGAGACTGCAGCCCTTAGTGTTCATGCCAGTGTCGTGTTGTTGGTCGGTCATACTCGTGGCAAGGGAAGTGAGACAATACTCGGCAATAAACGCACCTAGAACCTCTACTGCATTTTAAGTAAAAAGCCTCTACTTAGTAAATTCCATATTTGGGAGATTTCAACACCTGTAACTACTGATAATTAAATATTTCTTAATAAGCGATATCTTAGTGGAGAGACCAACGGACTGCTACGCAGAGGGTCTCGGATTCGAATCCAGGAAGCGCACCAATGACTTTTTGAAGTTATGTGCGTATAAAATTGTTGCTAAACGGTGAAGGAAAGCAGCGTGAGGAATCCTGCATATCTGAGAGTTATCCATATTATAATAATAATACGAGTATAATATAATATTCTACCACATACACACAACATCATCTGGCTTGTCCCAAACTAAGCAGAAGCTTGTACTATGGGTACAAGATAATGGATAGACATACATATATACTTTTTTATTTTAAATACATACATATTATGCATAGAAACACCCAGGCCAAAACAAACATATATATTCATGCACACAAATGTTTGACTTGAGCGGGAATCGAACTCGCGACCTTCAGCGTAGCAGTCGCTTACACTCCCGCGGCGCCAACCGGTCGTCAATAATGTTCTCGAAAGACATGTGAAGTCTGCCAACCCGCACTTGGCCAGCGTGGTGGACTATGACCTTACCCTTTTCATAGTGAGAAGAGGCCCGTGCCCAGCAGTGGGACAGTTTACTTTTAACATTATCATTTTCAAACATTTTTTTAATGATGCTTATAACATTCTGAGCATCTCGTAAACAGTCCAATTTATTGTTTAAAACTAGTGTAAAGTACTGCCTAGTTCTCTTGCCGTAATAGTTTTTAATTGTTGGTATCGTATATGCCTTGCTTGACTTGTTTGGTGTAATTTTTATGCGTTGGTACTTTGTTTTTTATTTGAGTAATACTGTTTTTTTAAAGCAATAAGATACTATACTTATGTGCACTGGGATTATGTAAAAGTAATAAATAAATTTTCATAGTTAGGCCTACACTGTGATATTACTCTTTTGCTAACGGAATACCTGTGTTTTATACGTTCCAGTTGTGTTTTGATTGTAAGTGTCTTAATACACTATGCCGAAGGTACGCGACCGAAGTTCGACATGATTACACCTGCAATGCTATTTGAATTAATGACGACACATTATACCAAAATTACGTTGCGTTATAGTGTACAGCTTACTTCGATCGGGCGTAAGTTCAGCGGCATTTTTTCTGGTAGTAGAGCACAAGCACTTATGTGTTGTCATATCAGCCGAATACATCGGAACGTAAAATCAGCCGCGGAACTTCGGTCGCGTACCTCCGATATAGTGTGTTTAGATTCTAAGATCGTAGCAACCCAAACCATAGCTTATTATTGAGTCGGCAAGTGCATAATATAGTGTACTTACATAATTTGTTTACATGCAAACTGTTAAGGTGAAAAAATTTACCTAAGATTGACTGTAGTTTACTACAGACGTCATCTATGTGTAACTTCCAATTAAAATGACGATCTACTAATAAAGCCAAGTATCGTTATTTTTCTACAATGTCTATATTTTTGCATAGGCAGCCAGCTAGCTTAAAGTACGATCGAGTTTTTGTGAAGACACTCGTACGTATGACCGGTTATCTTTATATATACTTAGCGCATCTGCTTTCATGTGTTTGCTATAAGGATAACATATTACGATAATAGAAAATTAGAGTAGTTTATGATAATGCCATTGTCATGTGCCCATTTAATTATACATTCGAAATCTACCTAAACTAGGTTTGTACGTCAGTCACGTTTTTTCTCGAGTATAGTTAGCAAATTATAAAATAAAATAAAAAATAATACAAACATTTATTTGTCGGAATATGGGTATTACAAAAGATTTAAGTGTACATATTAAAGTGCTAGCCATATTCTATCATTATATGGTGAACAAATGTTAATGGTAGTGAGATTTCGGTCTTTTAAAACAAATCATATCATTTTCATTATAATGTTTCAAATTCAAATCGTTTAATTCATAATATTATGTTTGCATGCTTTTATGTCATTAATACTTATGTCACAATTTTTGTCATCTAAAAAGTCCTTTATGCTATAATAACATTTGTCAATTAGTAATTTATATAAATTTAATTTAAAACATTCAAAGTATTAATCTCCTTAAAACTATTAGGTTATTTATTATAAATGTGTATTGACATTACAAATGTACAATAGGCGGCCTTATCGCTAAAAGCAATTTCTTCCAGGCAACCTTGGGATGGACTAGAAAAGATCAGAGAAACAAAAACAGTGGTGTAGTCATAGTATGTAATAGAGTTATCTGTATTAGATATACACATAAGTACATAAATACATCAATACGTAAACACATGAATACATTACATACATACATAACGTCACGCCTTTTATTTCCGAAGGGGTAGGCAGAGGTGTATTTCTACACCCACTTTTCGCCAGATATACTTTAGTCCCACGTAATAAGGGGCGAGCCTATTGCCGTACCGGGCACATTTCCAGACTCCGTGCTGCTACTGAGAATTTCGTGACAGAAAAACCCAATAACACTGCCCGACCAAGGAATCGAACCCGGGACCTCCCGATCCCACGCGCACATTTATGCCGCGAGACCAACGAGGCAGTCGTATAGGGTTTGATGTCGAGTTTTCCGTCTCTACGCAAAGATGGTATTTGCATCGTGTTATCCCTTAGTCGCCTCTTACGACACCCACGGGAAGATAGGGGGTTTGACACTTGTATTCTATGCCGTCAACCACACGGCTTTTGAATAAATTAATACATAAATATATAGATACATAAATACTTATTTACATAAATAAATATAATATACATATTATAGCCATACAAAATACATAAGGACATTAAACGAAATAGAATATTAAAAAAAACTGTTACATAGCCAAGTAATGCTGTCTTAATGCGTTTTTGAATATGCCAAGCGAGTTTGCTTGCCTAATTTCTATTGGCAACACATTCCACAAGCGTACCGCTTGCACAGTAAAGGATTTGTCATAGAAATTTGTGGAATGTGTTGGGATCTGCAGTCTCAGATCCTTAGACGACCTCAGAAACATTGCATGTGTGTCATGAAGGAACTTAAAACGTTCTTTGAGATACGAAGGGGTGTCTGGGTTGAATAGGATATTATACAGTAATGTAAGAATGTGAGTATTCCTGCGAAGACGAATTGGGAGCCACTTGAGCTTGCTACGAAATTCTGATACACGATCATATTTGCGTAAACCAAATATGAATCTAATACAAAAGCTTTGGACACGCTCAAGTTTATCAAGTTGCTCCTCAGTGAGGTCAAGATAGCTGACATCAGCATAATCGAGTACTGGGAGAAGTAATGACTGTGCAAGCGCAATTTTAGTGGCCGTTGGGAGAAAGTTCCGCAGCCTACGCAACGAGCCTGCTGACGCGAATAGTTTTCGACTAGTCTCCTGGATTTGATACCCCCAGGATAAAGTTTTACCCGTGATTAACCCCAAATTTTTCACACGATCAGTAAAAGATAATACGTTCCCGTCGAATTAAATATCAGATCATCCTGGGACTGCCGATAACAATCATTTGCGTTTTAGTTGGATTAATCTTTAGCCTATACTTTTTACTCCATTCACAGATTTCCGCTAAATCCGAGTTTATAGCAGACTAGCTGTCGCCCGCGGCTTCGCCCGCATGAAATTTAAATAAAGAGTAGCCTTTGTACTTCCCCAGGTTTCAGACTATCCATATCAAATTACATCACAAACGGATCTGCACATTAGCCGCGTAGCATACATATAAACGGATAGTACTTAAAATTACTTTTGTTTTCATTGTGTATGTATATTATTGAAGTTATGAAGAGCTTATATACCTACTGAATAGAACAGCAGCAAAAATATAAACTGAAAGCATTACCACAAAGTACATAATCAGACCGCGCCCCTCCACGCCACCCCGCTGCGCTTAAGCGCGCCAACTAATAGTGAGCGCTTTTCATAACGCTGTGCTGTCAAATATAATGGTGATAACTTTTAAACTGTTCGTCCAAACTACTTACTGTAAAAGACAAAGTTCATCTACATTAAATACTGAAGGCAATAAATCTATCAATTATGAAAACAATTTGATAACTACTCTAGAATGAGCATTGTAAAAAACATATTTTTTTATGTTACACTGTTTTATTACAATAAAAATGTAGTTAGGTTATGTACTAAAAGCTAAAAATTAATTCGGTAAGTCCTAGCTACCAGATCGCACTAATGTTCTCATCAATCTGGGGTATTGATCAGACAAATATAAAATCGTTGGGCAAGTGAAATTTCTATCATAATGTTTACTCTCGATACGCTACGCCCAAAACAATTTTTATTAATGTGTTTAATTTTATTTTCAAGTTTTTAGTTTTGTTGTTAGTTGATACTTCTCATTCTCTTTTCACAGTGATCCCTTTTCTACCAATTAGGCCCTGTCGTTCGATACCCATATAGGGGTATTTGTGGAATATAGGTAACCCGCCATTTCGTGGCGGCGGCCATCTTAGATTTTTCATAGTGAGCTCTATTCTACTAATCAAACCCTTTCATTTGATACCCATATTTAAGTATTTGTGGAAAATAAGTAACTCGCCATTTTGTCACGGCGGCCATCTTGGATTTTTCATAGTCAGCTCTATTCTACGAATCGAGACCTTTCATTTGATACCCATATTGAAGTATTTGTGGAAAATAAGTAATCCGCCATTTTGTGGCGGCGGCCATCTTGGATTTTTCATAATGAGCTCTATTCTACCAATCAAGCCCTTTCATTTGATACCCATATTGAGGTTGTTGTGAAGTAATATGTGATCCACCATTTTGTATCCGCGGCCATCTTGAATTTACAATCATTTAAATTATCTTTTAAATCTTAATGACAATATGAGTGTATACCAAAAATCAGATCAATCTGTCATCCATCAGGAAGGGGGTAAAATTCCAATTAATAGCTTTCAGAGCTCAGGATTTTTGCCGACTTAGTTGATACTTTTTCTTATATTATGGCAACATTATACAAAATCTTTATAAATTGTAGCCTATGTGTTATTCTGATGTATAAACTATATTACTGTAAAGTTTCATCCAAATCCGTTCAGTAGTTTTTGCGTGAAAGAGTAACAAACATCCATCTATACATACATCTTCACAAACTTTCACATTTATAATATTAGTAGGATTCTAGTGGTACCTGCAAGTAAATTTGTAAGTCATCTGCGTAAAGGTGGTAGGACGAAATTAACTGTTGAGACATAGAATTTATAAAAATTGCGAAGAGTAACGGAGATAAAACGCCACCCTGCGGAACACCGGCAGTCGTATTACACCAAGAAGAGTACGATTCTTCAACGCGTATACGCTGTCGCCGCCCAAACAGATAACTATGAAACCAGTCAACCACGTGTTGAAAGCATTGCTAAAATCAAGTAGAGACAGTAGCGTGAGCTTTCCACTATCCATACCCAGTCTTATCTCATCAGTAATATGTACCAGTGCTGTGGCAGTACCATGTCCAGGACGAAAACCTGATTTGAAAGGATTTAGGAGAGCGATCTTAGTGAGGAATGTGCAAAGTTGTTTATGTATCAGACGCTCAAGAACTTTGGAGAGGAATGGCATAATAGATATAGGGCGGTAATCAGAGAAGGAAGATGGCTTCGGATTCTTCGGGAGAGGTACTATTTGCGCATCTTTCCACGCAGAGGGAAAGATACCGGTAGTAATAGAATAGTTAAGAATATGGCACAGGATAGAAAGGATTTCATCGAGGATAGGGAGAATCATGTTTCGACTGATACAATCACTACCAACAGCATTGGATGAGATTGAAGTTATACTCTTTTTAACATCACAACAAGTAAATTGCTCGAAAACAAAAGGAGAATATCTTTGAAAGAGTTGGCATTTTTTAAAGATCTAGTAAAGTATTTGTTTTAGTGGTCCCGTCAAAATTGGACGAAGATGTGAAATGTGCGTTTAGAGAATTTATATCGAAGTCTTTGAGGTGTACTTCATCACGTGACTTGCTGACTACCAGTCTTTTAAGAAATTTCCAGACTTTAGCTGGATCTCCGTTTTGAACAGAGTTATGGATATGTTGGCGTTGTGCTTTCCTACACACCTTGTTGCAAAGATTTCTTACATTAACATATTTCTCCAAGTTTATGGAAGTAAGTTTGGACAATAAGTTTTCTACATCTTGAGTCAGCCAAGGCGCTGATAAGTGTTTCAACTTTATGGGACGTATTGGAGCATGTTTATCGTAGAGCTGTATTATATTCTCTGTAAATATCTGCAGTTTAGCGTCCACACAGTCTGAGATAAGCAGAGGAGACCAATCAATTTTGCGGGCGTCTTCGCAGAGTAGCGAACGATCCATGTCACTAAAATTGCGTTGCATTATAACTCTCGCTTTCGCTTTGGGGGTGCATATTCTATAAGAAAGATAGAGCAAGTCATGATAAGAGAAAGCATCAGCAGAGCATTGACCGTGCCTGCAAACTAGACTAGGGGAAGAAACAAAAATTAGGTCGAGAATAAAAGGAACAGAATTTGGAAAGTGATGCGTAGCACTAAGAGGCAGAAGAGTTAAATTACTAGATTCTAAAACGCGTTTAAGAGAAGACGAACATGTGTCCTGTCTTAAAATACAGGTATTAAAATCTCCCATTATGATTGTGTGACTGTAAGAAGGGATCAAGGATTCAAGAAATTGTTCAAAAGATGAAAAGAAATTAATGTGTGAAGAAGGAGAGTAATAGACACCTAGAAGGACTTTAGAATGGTTTAGTTCCACTTCTAAAAAGAGATGCTCGCCGGCGTCTGATGGCGGCGGCTGTGCTGACATGCTTATTATACGAAAAGATATTTGTTCACGAAGATATATAGCAACACCGTCACCAGCACGATCCGCCCGATCATTCCTAATTAGATGGAAACCAGGTAGAGAGTAGGAAATACATGGAAGGCATGGTTTAAGCCATGACTCCGAAATAAGAATAGCGTGTATGTTCTTACAGCCAAAAGTTGTCAGCATATCGGAGAAATGAGCTGGAATACTTTGTGCATTTATATGGACTACATTGAAGTTCTTTGGTACGTTAGAATACTGAGCCTGCAGAGTTTCTGTGAGAGAGGGCAAGCTTGTGAAACTATCATTAAGGCTAGAAGCACTAACAAAACTTTCATCATCGCTAGTGGAACTACACATAAATACGTAATATTTAAATAATAATATGTATACAATATATATATAACAAAAACAAAAAATGAATAAAATAAAACAAATTAAATATAAATAAATAAGAAACCACGATCTTTAAGCCCACCCGCCAGTTGCGTGTTTAGGGAAGAAGAAATAAATAAGCGTTGAGAACAGTGATACAAAAACACTAAATGTACAACAGTATAAATAAAACATACAAATAAATAAACATACAAAGAAAAACAAAAGTTCAGACCAGGTGAATTAACACTGCACAAAATCGAAGAAACAAATATGAAGTAAAATAATTCAGTTCGGAAATGAGAATATTAAAAGCCCCGTATTCAGAGAGTTGGAAATTTTGAAGTGGAAGGTTTGACAGTGACAGATGTCAGAGTGAAAAATTCTCAAAGTAAGGAAGTAAATAGAGACCGCATTCAAATAGCAACCTTACCCAATATATTTAATTCACTCTGATTTATGATATTTTTCTCATGTAAGAGAAAGATAAATATACAAATGTCATTTCGAATCAGTTTCAAATCTTCGAAATTGTCGTAAATTTTAACTAGACTAGTGATGTGCTTACTCAAAATGAATTTCGATAAAATATCGATAATTTTTGCAATAAATCTTTAGATTTGGTTTACTCAAAATGAATATCAATTGAATGTTGATAAATCCTCAGATAAAGTAAAATATGTGAATAAATCCAGCTTATGCTTAAATACTAGTAAATAATATACGATAAAAAATATATTTTTAAATTACCCTTTTAAATGAATAAAGCAATTGATATTCATAATATCATTAATAATCACTATCTAAATGCAATGATAAGGTCAGTGACGAGATCATTACCACGTAATGGTTTTCGAATACAAAACCACGTTACGTATTTCAGACTTTTGGAAGTTATATGCTTATTACTTAGAAAATTATCACGATCGTCAAGTGTTCGTCTAAAATCTTCCAAACCAAGTTAGGCCTTTTCAAATTGAAGCAAGGCCCCAGCCCAGTATGCTCAGTTACATAATTGTAATTATATTAAATCACCAATCGAGAGTAGGCTGCAGTAATAAAGAATTTTTAACAAAAAATAACCGCCTCCAAAAATCTGGAAAATGTGTGAAAATAGCACTAAAAAGTAAAAAATAAATTCCGTTATTTTTACTTCAATTTACTTATAAACATCACCTATTCAACTTAATATTACATACTTATACGAGTTATACGTATCTACCACTTAATTCACATACCTGACACAATACATATTTTTATATGACTAACAAACTAAATTAAATACCTATCACCAGGAATCAGATAAGTATATTATATTTTTGGACTAAGTACTTAGAAAAAAATATTTGTTAGGACCATAATATACAATTATACTTTTTTTGGAGTCGGTGCCAGCTGAGATTTAGAATTAAAGATGTTATTAAGTGACCGACCCGAACGCGAGCAGGGCAGACGCGTGAGGGTAGACGTTGTTGACGGTTGTCTCCGATATCCATTTTTTATATTATTGTATTGCAGTGGATTGTGGTTCTTTAGAGTTATTTAACACGAAATCTGTATTCATTGAAATAGGTTTGATTTGGTATTGCTGCATTTTAGTATTGCATCTTTACATAATTCTATTTGTCTTGTTTTTCAAATTTTGAGATCTTTTTGTAAAAACTTCTCAGAATTTGATTTGTACCAATTAGTATCGCTTTAAGTTCTTGTTTTGGTTGATAGGTAATTGTAAATAGGTATTTAGGTTAATTTGTAACTGGGCTGTCGCACCTGTTGCCAGGTTTCGTTGTTTTCTTTATTTGCAAATAGGTTTGGTTAGATCCTACATTGTGGTATTAATGTAACTTTAGGTACTTACATATATTTTGTGTTATGGAAAACTTCCTAAAATTTGATTTATATTTGTTGATTTCATTTCTCGTCATTTGTAAATTACTTACAAGTTTAATGAAGTTTTGCTAAATTATCGTATCAATGCAGCTTTTCATATATTTTGTACATTATCAAGAAATTATTTACTAAAACGCTTGGCTGGCACCGACTCCAAAAAAAGTATAATTGTATATTATGGTCCTAACAAATATTTTTTTCTAAGTACTTAGTCCAAAAATATAATATACTTATCTGATTTCTGGTGATAGGTATTTAATTTAGTTTGTTAGTCATATAAAAATATGTATTGTGTCAGGTATGTGAATTAAGTGGTAGTTACGTATAACTTGTATAAGTATGTAATATTAAGTTGAATAGGTGATGTTTATAAGTAAATTGAAGTAAAAATAACGGAATTTATTTTTTACTTTTTAGTGCTATTTTCACACATTTTCCAGATTTTTGGAGGCGGTTATTTTTTGTTAAAAATTCTTTATTTCCTGTTTTTTAGTGAATTTTCCTTTCTGCGGTTATCTCGAAATTGTCCGTATTTATGCAAAAAGGAACCACCCAACAAAAACGCACTTCTGAGATATTAATGGATTTACAAAAACATGTGCAGCTCTGTTAGATTAAGTAAAATATTACATTTATTTTATATAATTGTACTGATAAATTACTCATTTAAGTATGCGTGTATAAATTTGTTCTGGATACTCTTAATTTTTCTAGATAATTAAGAAAATGTGCATGTGGTTCCTTTTAATATTTACTAACTAATAGCTTTCCTCATATGCAAAAAAGAACCATAATCCATGGGTTTCATGTATATCGATCGGTAAAGCCATGGATTTACCGATATACGTGAAAGTAAGTATTATCGTAATAAGACTTTGATATGCAGCCTATAGCAATCCACTGCTGGACTTAGGCCTCTCCCAACACGCGCCAAAGTACATGGTTCTTAGCCTTTCGCGTCCATTTCGTCCCAGCCTCGATTTCAGGTCGTCAGTCCATCTAACCGGGTGCGCCCTACCTTACGCTTAGCAAGTCGTGGTCTGCACTCTAGGACAAGCTTGGTCTATCGGCAATCAGTACTTCTGCAGATATGACCAGTCCACTGCCTCATAACCTCACTTATTCTGTGAGCTATGCCGGTAATTCTGGTTCTTTGTCGGATAACTTCGTTACAGATTTTATCCTTCAAAGAGACGCCAAGCATACTCCGTTCCATAACTCGCTGCGTGACTTTAAGTTTCTGGACTAGTCCCACTGTAAGTGTCCAAGTCTCGGCACCGTACGCCATAACAGGTAGGACGCATTGAATGTAGACTTTGGCGTTCAGGCATTGTGGTAGGGGCGAAGAGAAAACTTGACGTAGTTTGCCAAAGGTTGCCCAACCCAACTGGACACTACGGTTGATTTCTTTCTCGAAGTTATTGCTACCAAGCTGGAGAACAAGCTGTTGCTCATGGTAGACATACTCTTGAACAACTTCAAGCATCCATCCGTGGACATAAACTGATCCCGACATGATGAGGTCGTCTAACATAATCTTCGGTTTGTTCAGTTCATGCCGAGACAAGTTCACGTCGAGAGGCTCCGTTTAGGCTGTGGAGCATCCCGCTCAACTCTTCCAGGGACTCCGCAACGATGACGATATCATCAGCAATCCGAATGTGTGAGATGTATTCGCCGTTAATATTTATGCCCAGTCCAGCATCTTAAAGATGTATTTGTGTGCTGGTGAAGGGCTGATTAAAATATTAAGACTCCCTGTCTCACACTTCGCCGCAATCGCGTCGACGGGGCTGGAGTTGGATGGTCTTAGTGGCGATAATTATCATAGAAACATATCAACACCTCGATGAAGCGCCAATCGATACGAGACCGTTGCAGAGCAACCAGAACCACCCAGGTTTCGATGGAGTCGAAGGCTTTCTCGTAGTCCACGAAAGACATACACAGCGGCTTATTGTACTCATTAGTCTTCTGTATATTCTGCCAAACAGTATGGATGTGGTCTGGTTCCTGCGGCTGTAAATCGTGAAGTTTTCAGGCGAGGCTGTTTGTTAGCACTCTCGAGAACAACTTGTAGAGGTGGCTGAAGAGTGAAATGGGTCTATATGTTTTCAGCGAGGTATTTTCACCTTTTTTGAAGATTAGGACAACCGCACTCCCGTTCCACACACCACTGAGCTGTAAGGCCCTGATGGATAACGGAATTAAAGAGGCTCGCCTGCTCTTTCAAGACTACAGTCCCTCCTGCTTTTAATAATAATAAATAAATAAATAAAGAGCTCTGTGGTGATTTCGTCATTTTATGGAGACTTGTTATTCTTAAGTTGCTCGAGACCTTCTCTTACCTCGCCTTGGTTGACATCAGGGATGTTCTTCGTATATTGGGCTCTATAGTCATAATTGCCTGGTTTGAAAAGTTAAACTTCCATGATGCTAACAGGTCTTTGTAGAACCTCTAAATTTCAGCGAGAATTTTGAACTTTATGTTTCTGACTTCCGCAATACAATAAAACCACGTACTTGTGGTTCTGCTGTTTACAATATTTATTAATACATGGTAGAACCGAATGCTTGTGGTTCCATTTGCAAAAAAAATTTTAGTCATTAAAATATGAATTTATTTTACGCATAACGGTACCACAGAATTTTGGTTCCATTTGGTGTATTATAATAATTGTTAATAATAGAAATATTTTGAATGTATAATCGTACCAAGTAACTGTGGATCTGTTTTGCATAAAATGACATGGAATTTATATGGTTTATTTGTTTGATGAAACGAGTCCCATGGTGCTATGGTTCGGTTTTGCAATATGTATAATGTGTGTTTTTGCTGTTGGTTCCTTTCTGCTTTTTGTTTAACTTGTTTCCACGGGAAAAAGCATGTGGATCTTTTTTGAATAAGAAAATAAACCACTTTTAAATTTGTATTCTTCAAAAAAATCAAAAATCGAAATTTGTCGTGTGGTTCCTTTTTGCATAAATACGGACAATTAAAGATGGGTAGACTTTTTTATTTTTTTACCTGGGGAAACTCTTTTGCCGAGTGCCTCTCCGCGTGGCGGGCAAAGAATGGGACACAGGGAACGCGGGTGTGCTGCTCCGTTACGCTTGTCCCGTAAGTAGGGCTCAGTCTCTGGAAGTGTCCTCCCTCACTCGCACAGTACGAGGTAGCGCCTCGTTCTGTGCGAGTACAGTGGTTCCTCGGCTCTCCGATACCGCTGTCTTCTCGGGATCGTTCGTGGTCGTCAGCCAGATTGCCATCTCTGATTGCCCACGGCCCTAAGGAAGAGTCAGGCTAGCGGCCATTGCCACCACCACGACGCCACCTGTGTCTGCGAGCGGGATCGGCTCTCTCGCGATCCCGCTCGGCGGCCTCCTCCTGGAGCATAAACGCTTCGCAGAAGGAGACCACAGCATCCCACCGGATGTCTTGCACCAACATGGCCTGGACGACGGCCTGCGGAGAAAGATCGCCTCCGATAACAGAGACCAAGTCTCGCCGCTCGGATTCACATGCAGTACACTCAGAGAGCGTATGCTGCGCAGAGTCCAGGTCACTGCCGCAGTGGTGGCATACCGGCGTCACCTCGCGGCTGATTCGGTTCAAATACTCGCCGAAACATCCGTGTCCGGTGAGTATCTGAGTCAAACTAAACATGACGCAGCCACTTCTCTCGATCAAAGATGGGTAGTATTGGGTAGACCTACTAAACGCGATGCCCATAGGAGACAGCACCGTTTAAATGAAACTATTTTTATTGCTGCTAATGGCAGACGAGCGAACGGCCCATCTGAAGGTAAACGGTAACCACTGCTCATGGACTTCGCTAATGTCAGGGTATACACAGCAAAGCCGCTGCCTACCGTGAAAGTAATGCTTTCTTTAAACCTCGTTTGAAGAAGGACAAGTCATAGCGCTCGGGAAACACCGCAGCAGGTAGTTCATTCCAGAGCTTACACGTACATGGTAGAAAAGATCGCTGGAAGCGCACCGTACTAGATGAGAACGCTTCCAGATAGTACGGGTGAACTCTACTGCGTCGGCGAGTGGTACGTTGGTAGAAGGGTGACCCTGGTACCAAATTAAACAATTCTTCGGAGCACTCCCCGTGTCAGAGTCGGTAAAATACGCAGAGAAAACTAAAGTCTCTCCGCTGCTCCAGCGACTCTAGTCTAGCCGTGAGATCATCGACGATTCGAACAGCTCGTCTCTGTAGGGAGTCAAGTGGATCATGCTGATATTTTGGCGCTCCGGCCCAGAGATGTGAGCAGTACTCCACAACTAGCGAAGAAATGGAGAAACGACTATCTCAAAGTGGGAAATCTCGGTCCAAGGCTATTTCAAGAGAAAGTAGTGAACTGCGTGAAAAGAGGTTATCACAAATGCGGGCTTATAGTGAAAAATATTAAATCGTGTAAACACTGAAAAACGTAGCTACTCATCGTCTGCTCTTTGAATTAAACCGTACTACTATTAGTTATTCTGTGATTTAAAATCAAAGTTATTATATGTATAAGCTAACAGTTGGCGGATTCGCTCGCGCGTAATGACGGACTTTCCATATAAAAATACAACCCCTATTTCCAGAAATGCGTAAATACATGATCACATATTTCTAATCAGAAGCTAGTTTATGAAATTTCATTTCGCATAAAAACTTTCAACCCCTATTTCACCCAAACGGTAGATTTTAGAAATCGCTAAAACATGTACCTACTTATTTGTTTTATTTCTAACCAGAAGGTTGCACACAAAAGTACGTGCTATCTTTTTAAAAATGACGGACTTCCCATATAAACTTTCTACACCTATATAACCCTCTTAGTTGTTAGATTTGAAAAAAAATCTTAATTGCGTGTTTATTTTTTGTAACCAAAAATATGTATAAAAATCCTTCCTTAGTGGGTGCTTACGTCATAATATGCATCGACTGTCAAAATTTCAAGTCTCAAGCCCCTGTGGATTTGGCTCTGCGAAGATGAATCAGTCAGCCCAAGCAATTTTATATTATGTATATAGATTTACTCTCCAACCTTTCTTCCTCCCGGTTTCATCAATACCTGGTAATGGAGCCCGAAGTAGGTCGGTTGATTGCGACTATTCTAGTGACCACTGATGAAAAGTCACAGTAAATGCTTAATTTCGTTTACTTGGATGACTTAGTTTTTTGAGTTTTTAATGAAACTATTGGATTTATTTTGATAAAATTTGAGTTTTTAATTAAACTATTGTATTGTTTTTGATAAAATTTAAATGGGACCCACCTGAAAGTATATGCTTTCAAACAAAAAAAGAATTTTGGAAATCGGTCGATAAATAACGGAGTTATGAGGTAACAAACATAAAAAAAAAAAATATACAACCGAATTGAGAACCTCCTCCTCTTTTTGGAGTTGGTTAATAAGTGAGTTAACTAACAGATTAGAAATAAAATTTTACTGCAGGGTCAATTTTAAATAAAATATGTCACACATAATGAATCACATTTATTTAGGGTAAAATAGAAAAAGTCACAGACATTGGCTTAGTAAAAAAACAACTCAAATCTTTACAAAATCATATTATATATACAGGTCAATGATTGAAGATGAGCATGTTAAACAAGTTGAAGAATTTGTATATTTGGGTAGCATGTTTACAAGAGATGGATGATGTGAAGGAGATATTGAAAGGAGAGTGACTGCGGGAAACTGTGTGAATGGAGCGCTGCATGCCTTTATGAACGGTCAGACTGTGCCGAAAGAGGCGCGACTGGCGGTTCATAATGGTGTACTTGTGCCCACGCTGATGTATGGTAGTGAGTGTTGGGTACGGCAGAAAAAGCATGAAAGCAGAATTAACGCAGTTGAGATGCGATCACTGCGTAGTATGTGTGGGGTGAGACTGATTGATAGAATTCCGAATGCAGTAATACGAGAGCGATGTGGCCTGAAAGAAGATGTTGTGACAAGAATTGAGAAAGGAATGCTGAGATGGTTTGGACACGTGGAGCGAATGAGTGAAGAAAGAATGACGCACCAAATATATGAGGCAAACGTGTATGGGCAAGCCGGTCGCGGCCGACCTCGTAGGACATTCGTCGACCAAATTGGTGACGTTCTGAAAAACGGCAAGGTACGAAGCACCCCAACCGGCGAGCATGTATGAAAAGAGTAATGAATGTAAAGGAAGCGCGTGAGGTTTGTAAGGATAGAAGCAAGTGGCGTTCCGTTGTCTATGCCTACCCCGACGGGAAAAAGGCGTGAGTATATGTATGTATGTTATAGAAGCCTAGGTGTAAAATAAGTAAAACTTCTTAATTTCACCGCTAGAGGGGCGAGGATAATGTTTGCATCGCCAGTATACTTTTGAGAGCATCTGTAGCGTGCGGTGCGTAAACCTATATAATGAGTAACCCTTTCAATGTCCTAAAAATTAGCCACACGACAACTTTTTGGCCTATAATCTGTATATATTACGTAACTGAATGACTGACAGATACGGCACAGCCAAAGCTACTGGGAGTGCAAGAAGCTGAAATTTGTCATGTATATGTTTCGTGGGTAGCGTAAGGGTGGACTAAAAAGAAATTTCACGAAATTACCACAGAATCAGGCAAAAACAATGTTAAAAAATATGTGCGAGCATAGCTGCGACTATCCCCTAGTATTGCATAATTTGTTAAGGGGTTTTTATAAGCATAATATTGATAAGTATCCATTTTGATCAAAATTGACTTTCGGTATCATTTGACTAGGTACAGTTTTAGTATTAACAAATATTTTAAGGGTTCACAGCAGTCTACTTGTCATTTGCATGACGACAGGTTTATCATGGCTACGATTATTTATCATGATAATGACTCACACGATTATAATCATGGTAATTTATCGTTTTAAGATTGGCATACTAGTCCTTCCTATTAGTCCGGCAATCTGACGCCACTGCAAAAAATTAGTCAATGACTACTCAGTACTCAGTACAGTTAATCGTATCGATCTATATGTGAAGTATAGCATTTAATTACACAAGCTTAAACTTAGTTGTTAGCAGCAGATGGTTTAATTTGAACTTTTATAAACACGAAAGTTTGTGATGATCGATGAAAACACTTTTCTTGAGATATATAATTATATTCAAGTATACTTATTTTCAAAGAAATATTGCAGTATAGCTTCTACATCGCAATAGTGCAAAGGCTTCCTTGTTTTGCAATAACTGTCACCCACATCAGCGAATACGTGGGCCGAAGCTAGTCTCTAAAATAAAAGTATCGATAAAGTTATAACGTCACTATGTTTATGCGTCACATTTTTATACCAATAAATCAAAATGTCTATGAACGAAGTATCAAAGTTTCAAATGAAGTTCTATTAAATTTGACGGGTAATGGGGTCCACACTGGAGCCCAGTCCCAGACCTTTGAGTGATGGGATTCCTCCGTCTATTTACTTAATATATATTATAGTCTAAGGAAATATTAATATGTCAAGTAGGTAGGTTAGCTAGCAGATAAACAGTTAATAAAATGATAATAGAAATGAAGAAGGTAGTAAAAGGGGAAAGTAAATAAATTCACCTAAGCCTGTAAACATGAAAACTAAGAATTACAACCTATTTCTTTAGTGCTACTGCAGTCCGTCTCGACTTCGCTGCTTGCATCTTCGTGGTAGGTTTCTCGGGGTCTGAACATTTGATGGTGTCGAGATCTCCCAGGCCAAGAATACGGTGTCGTTGTCCATCAGCGCCCAGAACGTAGACGGAGCCCTCCCTGGTCCAACACTTTGCCACGCCAAACCTCTCCCGCGCTGCCATGAAAATTGTGTGACGTGAACGAGTCAGGAACTCTGACACTGTTATACCGGCCCCCTTAAATTTGGTCTTTGCAAACCAGATGGTATCTCGCAAAGAAACACTATGGAGCTTGAAGAGTCTGGGCCTGGGCTTCTAACTGAATTGCTGTCGGCCCATCCTGTGGCATTGCTTTATATCTGCTACAGTGAAGGAATCAACCTGAAGGCGCTGCTTCACGATGTTTGCAGCTATTTGAGCTGTCTCCTCATTCCTTTGCTCTTCTACTCCATGCAGAACAAAAATCCTCCGACGACTGCGCATCTCAGTATTATCTACCTGCTGAGCAAGAGCCTGCAACTGCTGTGAGAAATACTTCAGAGTTGTCATAATGAATTCGTTAAAAGCCTTAAACTCCTCCTGTAGGCCGCCGGTACTTGAGGAAGATTTATTTTGGAGATCTGTTTCAAATTTTGCCATCCTTTCCTCGAAGTATTGCTGGATATTCAGCATAGATGAGAAGATTGCTCGGATACATTTTTTTTGCACAAGAAATGCTCTATTTGCGTCTACCGAGTTTCCCCATATTATAAGAGCATATCTTAATTTTAACGAGACACATCGGTGATATGCACTAAGTGCCGTTTCTATAAATTTGTCTAGACTCAAACAAAGGTTTTCGATATGTTGTTTCCAATTACAGTATTTGTCAATGGTAATGCCTAGAAAGTATGTGGAGTTATCTTCTTCAACTACGTTACTATTATATTTTATGTCAAGCTTTATAGGTTTTCTGTTGTAAGTTTGAAATTGAATCATTTTAGTTTTGTTAATATTTACTTGTAAAAAATTGCATTCTAACCAATTTATAACTCTATCTCATGTCATATTTGTATATTTTTCTAAATTATCTTTACTCCTGTCATTTATAATTAATGTTGTGTCGTCAGCGTAACGTACACATTTATGGTTAGTTATGTTGGGCAAGTCATTTATATATCATATAAACATCAGTAGCCCAAGGATGCTTCCTTGCGGAACTTCAGATGTATTTTGTAGCTTAAATTTTGATCCCAGATTTGCCTGACGAGTATCGTATTTCCACGCATTGGTAACGATTTTCTAATAACTCTTAAGCCAATCTAGGGTTATTCCTCTAATTCCATATTTTTCAAGCTTATACAGCAATAATTTATGGTTCACAAAATCGAAAGACTTGGACATGTCTAGAAATATTGAGACTATCCTATCTTTGTTGTTGAGACTCTCAGTTATCATTTTAGTTAGGGTAAAAAATGCCAATTTAGTGGAGTAGTTCTTCCTAAAACCTATGGTCGGCGTACATGAGGGCGGTTTCAGATTAAGGTGTTATACGCGCGTATCAGCTCGTTTTTGGAAGCGCATGTAGGTGCGCCTTTTGGCACACGCGCAACTGGTACGAGCATTGACGCGCTTCTAAGCTCTTATATGTGCGAGCCGTCGGAATCCATGTTGACACTGACAAGATGTTACTACCATTTCGAGCGAACTCGCCGAAATAGTTTACGCGAGTCCGGTTATTTGAAGCGCGAAACGACCGTATACGTGCAGAAAAATACGCTAATCTGAAACCGCCCTAAATGACTGACAGTACTTTAGTGGACGTCATGGTTGGTGTAGGGGTTCAAGCGGCCGCCTCGCCACTTGACACTGCGCCGTGTGTTGTTGGTTTGATCCTTATATTTTGCGACGACACTTTGTGTAATTCATAAATTGTTGTTTCGAGTCTAGGTGTCCATTGTGTCCGTTAGTTTAATGTTTGTAAAGCCCCGCGACGCAGGATTTAGTCCTAGTGCGGGAGTTGACTATAAAAAGCTGTATCACGTTAATTAAACTGCTTGTATGCATTATGCACCTAAACGGAACGGGTCGGCACACCACAGTTTACACTTACCTCTTTAGCTGTGGTGCCATCTATTGGTGTGCGGAGGGACCTATTTTGTAAAGTAGTATTAAAACATAATAAAAGCAGTATTATTTCATCACTATAATATCTGATTGCCTCCGCGGTCCATTAGATAGCGTATGCGTCTGCTGATCGGGATGTCTTGGGTTGAAATCCCGAGTCGGGATAAAAAGAGTTACTGTATTTTTTTTCCAAATTCTCAGTACCAGCATAGAGTCGGGCAATGTGCCCTGAAACAACAATAGGGTCGCCCCTTATTACGTAAGACCTAAAATTCATAAGGCGAAATGTGGATGTAACAAACACATCTGAGGAGTGACAATATAAAATATAATGTTTATATATTTGTGTGTGACTTGGCCAGCGTGGTGGACTTTGGCCTTACCCTTCTCATAATGGGCAGAGGCCCATGCCCTGCAGTAGGACAGTATACAGGGCTGATGATTATGATGATATATTTGTACCAAGACAAATTCAAATTGCTACGCTGATTCTCAACTTCAAACCCGCGTCATACACCGCTAACTTCTCGAAGTAACTTGCGTATTAAAAGGTTCCCTATCCGACAAGTGACTTAACTAAAAATCAATTTAGAACTGATTCATATTTTTGCAAGTTTATGTACACACTAAATTGTTGATTATCGCTTGCTCCGTGCCTCGGAGTACACATTAAACGGACGGCTAATAAGATCTTCGTGATGGCTAATCAGGGTGTCTAGTACGAGTTTGCAAAATGGCGCTTTTGGAAAATGTATGGAAATTGTTCCCGTCGACTAGTCTATCGTCACCGTGACGATCGAGTGCAAAACTTATACTAGGCCCTCTGTACCATCCAACCGAACAAGTAAAATGTAAATATATTGAAAGTAAAATAATAACATAAGCTATTAAGTTTATGATTAATTCAAATACATACATCATCAGCCTTTAACAGTCCACTGCTGGACTAGGCCTCTCCTTTGAAAGGAGGAATTGGCCTACTATACCACGCTGGCCAAACGGGTTGGTATAGGGTTTGTATCAAGTTTTCCGTCTCTTACAGTGCCGTTCTCTGCATAATATGCTCTCTCTGTCGGCTCTTACGACACCCATGGGATGATGTGGGGTGGTGACATGCCGTATTCTTAATCCGTCACCACACGGACAGAATTAATTAAAATATAATAATTTTATTTATTTATAAGATTCACCAACAGTCAAAATACAATATTTAAAACCGTAAAATTATACATTTTCATATGGGCTTAAAACAAGAATTGTATAACTAATTAAAGCTGAATACCGCATAGGTCAGACAGCTAAATTGTATTTAATTATAATAAATGAATTTCAGTTTGATCGTTTCTGAGAAAAAGACGGACTTGACAGACGGACGGACAACAAAGTGATCCTATACGGGTTCCGTTTTTTCATTTCGAGGTACGGAACCCTAAAAATAATAATTTTATATCTATCTATCTATCTATAACGTCACGCCTGTCTCCCATTGGGGTAGGCAGAGACTATGGAACGCCACATGCTTCGGTTCAAACATACCTCTTTCTCTTCATCGACATTCATTAACCTCGTCATGCATGCGCGTCGGTTATAGGTACTTTTTATTTTGCCCTTTATCAGTAGATCACCTATTTGGTCGGCGTACGTCCGCCTAGGGCGTTCCCTACCGTCATTTCCGCACGATACACTCCTTTCGTATTTCTTCTTTCATCCATCCGCTCCAGATGTCCAAACCAACGTAACATTCCTTTTTCAATCTTTGTCACTACATCTTCTTTTAGACCACACTTTTCCCGTATCACACTGTTACGCACTTTATCTTTCAAACTTATTCCGCACATACTCCTTAAGGCGCTGTGCTAAGCGATTGTTTTGGTAAATGAGGGGGTGAAGCAGGGGAGGTGAAGGGAGCTTAGCTTTGCTACTGCGGGGCCTTCATTCTCGTCGTGTGCGGCCGTATTCTGGCGACATCCGTATTCCAATATTTCAAAATCGCAAGCAAAACGTTTTAGCATATTGAATTGAGATACTGATATTAAAATTTATATTACATACATCAATCTGTTTGTACAATATAGGCATAGCGCAATTTTTGTTCTCAGTGCAGCCATGAGCAAAACTGGTTTACATTAGACGTTATAGGTATTAATAGTTGACGAAAGTAGGTAAATACCTACGTGCCGTAAGATGTTCAAAAAAATTAAGTCAGTTCCATATATGGAGAGGCCATTATTATGTTTGTTTTGTTTTTGTATAAAAATAGTGAAGCAGTTCATAGAATACCTACATCTAATTCCATTGCTGTCAGTTTTCAAATCTGTTTTGCAATAAATTGGCTGTGACATACGGGCGGACAGGCAAACAGACATTGCGAATCTATAAGGGTTCCGTTTTTACAATTTTTGGCTACGGTACCCTAAAAAACACAATACTGCTCTACTAAGCGCAAAAGCCGTATCTCAACTAAAGCGAGTTACTTTACTAAACTTCAATTATCTATTGAAGTTTAGTAAAAGTTGATTTCTTTTATTTATTTATGGATGTTTATTGTTATTATAGGTATAATTATTATGGTAAAGGTTTCGAAATACGTCGCCGTTTTTAGGGGTTGTGAGTGATTGGAGAGAGAGGAGGGGAGGTCTTGAAACCCCCCTCACCATTTTCACTTGCCGGAAATACTTGGTTTCCTCTGAAAAAAAAAATATCTCCAAACATCGGTGTCATGGCACTGCCAACTTCCACATTCATCACACTAGTTTAATAAACTAAGGTTGACGGAGCCCTGCGAAGGGCTCCTATTTTCGGATTAAGGGTCAAAAGAGAACCTAACATAACCTATTTAGTTACTTATTACAGTCGCACCTAACCCTAGGCACTCGAAAGCAATGACGCACAAATTTGACATTAGCTGTCAATATGATCATTCCAAGATGGCAGTTTTGCGTTTCGTTTCACGTTTTTCACATAAAACATAAAATAGAAATTTGTAAAACTGTACTAAAGTATTAAAACTACGTTCCGTTTTGCATAATTGCCGAAGTATTAATGAAATTTTGGAAATTGTTTAAAAATATTTAGACGCAACTCCGGCAGCCAAAATTACTATTAGGTGATTAAAACAAACTCCCTTAAGCCCCCTACACTACCAATACCCTCAAATTCAGGCGACTTGTTTCGAAACCCAACCCATTATTATTTTTCAAAATAGATGAAACATCAAAAATATATGTGGATATACCTTATTCATGAGATACTGCTATGTCGCTTAGAAAATTATAGAATAAGAATTTGAGTTACTGCTTTTTCGTTAGCTGTCGTCATACATGTTTGTATGGAAAGATATAAAAAATTTCTTTCGCTTCAAATATGTGTTGTTTCAAAGAAAATAAATATTAAAAGATATTTATTTATATTCATTTATAATTTATTAACGAAATACAGAGTTTACAGCTCATCAAAAGTTAGCTGTCTGCTACAACCCGGCAGGTTTTCTTTATTCTCATCGAATGTTAAAGGCAATGTGTGAGGTGATAAGACTTATTATTTGCTGTTGCTCACGAGGCACAGTTTCATTTACTTTCCTTTTACGGCTTGGTATTGTAGAAATTTCAAGCACTGATGAAACATTTTCCTCTCCGTGATCTCGCAATGCCATTCCTTGAGCTTGACGAGAATCAACAATTTCAGGCAACTGCCAATTCATATAAAACGCCACAAGCTTCTCCCAGAAAACATCATCTCTTTCTATAATTTCTATTTTTAGTGGTATACTTTCGCCACTCCACACAGCAAATAAACACTTCTGTTTGCGTGTAACGTGGCGTTGCCCCTGAATTTGGTAATAACAATTACAATATTTGTTTAGACTAGTCAGTTCACTTTTTTATCATGTTTCCATATTTGTATTTTATTTGCTCTTATACTATTCTCCAGGCCATCCTTATATGCAACTTTAGAACATTAAATTTCCACAATCGTGTTTGGACCTATTAATCCATCTGGCGTGGCACCAATAATCGAATAATCCACAAGGCTCGATTGTTACATTTTCTTGCTTCGCCAGTTGTTGCAAAGCCAGTTGTTTATTTTAGATTCCATGCGAAACTGATTTTACATTGCAAATATTTTATTTGTACAAAATATTTTTTACTAAGTTGGCTTTACTGCTGTTATCTCTTCTTTTTACCACTATACAAAAATTTCTATCTGCCAACATATTCTTACGCAATTCGAACCAGTCACTGCTATCCCTCTTGTAATTTTTGCTTATCACTACGGAATTTGAGTCAAATTTGTTAAAAAAATTGTTTGGCATTTCTTGGCTAGCTCTTGAACAGATCGTGTCAGGAATGACTGAAGTCAAATGTGTGTAAGACGTTGCAGAACTGTTATCTTTAACTTCACTGTAATTACAATAATGATAATTAGTTACGTACTTTATTATAAAAAAAATACTATATCTTGTGTTATAGCAAACAGAGAAGTCACCTTCTTACTTATAAATGATTGATTTTAGAAATTAAAAAGATATTAGATGTACTGAAACATACCTAATAGTTTATGAATAATCAAAGTTTTACCCGATGTACCTAAAAAGGTTTATGTTCAAAACACAATAATACAACATTCGTTACCGCTTGTGTGCGGATTGCGGAGCGCCATTTTAGCGCTGTCATCATTATTGTTCGCCGTGGCGGCATCTTAGCGCTCCAGGTGCTCTGACAAGCTAATGAATTTGAAATATAGGTACATAAAATGATTCGATTTTATGTTATTACTCTTTCAAAAATTGAAAACTGTGGCAGCTATGTATTGTGAGAATAATTTATATAATTATATTATGCATAATCGATAATATATAAGTAACATAGTAAGTCATAAAAGACTCTTATGAAAATAATTTGTGTAAAAATGTTACATATTTCATAATCACTTGGCCATGGATGAATTTTTATTTTATTACGACGCTTTCTTGTACAAATCCTTCGTAGAACGTCATTTCTCTAATTGTCCATATTTTATTCTTCTAATTATATATTTATAAGCACAGAAACAATAACACATTAAACGCAACAAGAGTATAAACTTAGGTCCTAATTATATATGCCCATAGTTACATGAAAAGCCTATTTGATTCAAAGTATTCAGTCCATAACATAAAACATGAAATTACGAACTCAAATCGGCGTATTATAATAACAAACAGGTTTACGTAAAATTTCGTGCAGCGGAGACGCGAGCGACATGACCTATCTCTCACAGGGCTCATAGCCGAATGATGAGTTCTGGGCGGGGCGTAAACTAGCAACTGACACTCAGTACACCGCTTATGCTAATAAGGTTTAAATTACTGAAGCGTTTGATATAGATGGGATCTACCGAGCGTCAAAATCATAGACGTTTGGCAGACTTTATTTAATTTTACAAAATATACAGGTATAATATGAAAATAAATAGGGTAATTCTTTAGATCATTAGATTTCCTACAATATTATCAAAAAAAATACGACAGCTTACGATCAAAATATTGCAAACAGTGAGACGAAAGATTATTTTCTGCCTCGATTTTGTGATTTTTTTACCGTGATTCTATTTTACGTACATGAAAAATTCTTTCAAAAGTCTTTTGTTCAGACTTTTGACTTTAAGCTCTAATTTTTGCTAGTTTGTAATATGTACCGTTATGGCTAGATGCGCGACGAAAAATTAGGAGTTTCACGGCTTCTGAGGTATAACAGCGCCTTAAAGCTCTCATCTCCACAGCATTGATTCTACTTTCATGCTTCGTCTGCCATACCCATGATTCGCTACCATACATCAGTGTTGGCGCCAAAACTTAAATAATAATTTTACTAAATAATTAAAATTGTGTCATATACAAAACATAATTATACCTAAGTGTTATATTATTTATAGGTACTTAAACCACATTGTAGCAAAATTCAACTTTAATCGTTAGCAGAAGGTAAAATTTAATATTAAAATTAAACAATTATCATGAGGTAGGCCAACAGTGATATTTAACAATTTCCATTTAAACCTATGTACAAGTATCATAATAATAATTATTATTATCCATTACAATAAGATAGGCACAAATTAACAGAAAAAGATACAAATATAAATTCAGAACCATGACATAGTTCAGGCACGGTTGATTTTTTTACTAGCTGCTGCCCGCGACGTCGTCTGCGTGAACGCTATACAGCACCTTACTATTAAATAAATACCTACGATTATACCTTTTAAAAAATACGCGGTGGCGATAGCCCAGTCGTGTATGTAACGGACTGCCGAGACGATGGTCTTGGGTTCGATCCCCAGCTACCCCGGGCACACACCTATGACTTTTCGAAGTTATGTGTGTAATAAAAAATATTAATTAATTATCGCTCGCTTAACAATGTGCCCGGTAGATGGCAATAGGCTCGCCCCCTATTACATTGCGACCGAAACATATCTGGCAAAGTGTGGGTGTGTAATAAACCTCTGCCTACCCCTTCGGGGATAAAAGGCGTGAAGATATGAGAGGATATACCTTTTAAAATAACATTCATTTACCCGTTTCTTCTTTATATTTCATACCTGCAGAAAGTGTAGTAACAGAGGGAGATAGTCTTTTGTAAAATTGACCTACAAAAAGTGCTAATTTTCAGCCTGCTCTGAATAAATGACTTTATGGTGATTCTGCTGAATTAAGTCATAAGTTGTGACTGAAGCAGATGGAGAAAATAAGGAATACATAATAGGGTAAAATACATACTTATAGGACTTCACGATATACAACATTAGTGGTTTGGCTCTCCGCAGCCAAAATGTAAAGAGAGTCAGGACTGGTGACGCGGGAGCAAGCGACATACAGGACACCCGCTGCCCTCAATGTCTGCCTCTGCGACTTATTGATGGTCTTCGCGAAGCAAACACTCACGGGGAACTGTATGCGCTTGAATTATGAGGTATGAGAGGAATGCGTGGTATAAATACTGCCTCGCTGACGCCACAACCTTGCTACACTTCATTCCTCTCAATTTCCGAGAGAATGCATTCGTTAATTGCTACAGCCTGATTATTTTTGGGCGTCAAAATAGGCCACTCACACAATCAAGAATTCTGCTATTACGGTATACAGCTGTATAATTCTAAGCTGGATACAACTCTACTGAGAGACTCTGGAAGCACCACCTGTCCACCTCTCTCCTCTGGTAGTGGGTCTTCGCCAAGACTTAGAAAGACATCTTACAATTGTTGAGCACGTGCATTGACGCCAAGCTGAGCTCTCATATTAATGGTCAAGCGCAGCATACGAACTTGTGACCACAACAAAGATAATTTCAACGAAACACTCACCTTGTCCGTGTGGTGACGGATTAAGAATACGGAATGTCACCACCCCATATTATCCCATGGGTGTTGTAAGAGCCGACAGAGGGAGCAAGAACAGCACTGTAAGAGAAGGAAAACTTTATACAAACCCTATACCAACCCGTTTGGCCAGCGTGGTATAGTAGGCCAATTCCTCCTTTTAAAAGAGAGGCTTAGTCCAGCAGTGGACTGTTAAAGGCTGATGATGATGATGATGATGACTCACCTCGTCAGCTCTCGATCCCCGCGTCACCACGGGAAGCGTTTGTCGGGAATCGTCACTGAACAGAACTGTGACCACCCATTAAATGCTCGTCCCTGCGGATGTCCTGCAGGGTTCTGTCCATGACCTGAATTGCCTTCTTATTGGCCATCGTACGCTCATCCCATACGATCAGAGAGCAATCCTTGAGCACGTGTCTCTTATCACTGTAACGTAACACACCACAAACGGGTATTACGGCGCTCTCTAAATCGATGGGAAATTTAAACATTGTATGTGCTGTCTTGCCACCCGGAAGCAGTGTGGCAGCGATTGCCAGCGACGCTACAGCAATGACAATTTTGCCTTGCCTCCTGACCTCTGCAAGTATGCCAGTAGTAACAAATGTTTTTCCTGTTCCACCAGGAGCATCCAAGTAAATCATTTTAGCCTGGCTTTGCCCAACGCTTTCAAGGACGGTGTCGTAAAATTCGTAAGGTGGTCATTTCAAATTGTCTCAGCGTTATACTCCCAATTTTCACGGTCTTGACGCGGTGATGATTGAGAAGCTGGTAACAAATATTTGACCAGTGGATTGCCGCTGATAGAAATGACCACGTCTTGAAGTGAACTGAGACAGGTGTTCAGCACGCGGTCATCAGTTACTTCGACTTCGTCTCCAGTAGCACGCCTCAAAGCTCGTAGAAAATCATCAGACCAGATAATAACGATACTTCTCCCAGAAAGCTACCGGGTTCGCGACTCCACAAAACACCAAGATGACGTCAAACAGATGACGCATGCGGCTGGGACTGTCACTGACGCTCGCCTCCGCGATGGTATGAATGGTAAGTGGGATACTCCACGCCATCAAATGTCCTCAGAAAGGCGAAAGACGTTGGGCCTCGGACATAGCATTCGACATTATTTGTGTGTACGGTATAAACTCTATAAAATGCGGTGTCCTTGAAACTTCCCGGAAAACCTTCCACAGTACCTCCTCGTCAACGTCGGTTAAATACACCCTTTTGCTTGTCGTACGTGTTATATGAAGGCATCTCGTCATACGTAAGGGACCTCCCAAACTGGTCGATTTTACAGAGCCTGAAAAACGCCAACAGACTTGTTTGAGGCAGATTTTGCAAGTGCTCAGCAACGCTGTCGGGATCAAAATATATGCGCTGTCCGTTCTCTAGATGGACGTGTAAATGCATGACGGTAGGATGCTTCTCATGTATAGAGAACACCAGTATCCGCCAAACCGCTTCAGACGTAACAATAAATAAATGGCTGTGTGTGAGTAAATAAGATCTAGCTAGTTCCACATCTTACTGATGTTTATATATAGTTAATCCAAACAAAGGTACGTGGTATATGTATATCCCGAAAGACAATTTAAAGCAAGTTTGTATGCGACATGTAAATATATTAATTAAGAAGCCATATTTACACCAATGTGACCAAAATGATTGTTTTTTGTACTAAATCTATTAATATTTATTCTGACAGAAATGATGTAAGCAATCAAGTGTGGCGATGGTGTAGTTATGTAGTTAATTAATTAAATAACTTCAACTTATAGTCTTGCTCATCTCTGAAACGAATTAACAATACAATTTTAAGAAGAAAATGTACAACTCTATCTATGACTTTTGAAAACAACTATTAACGTCGCCAACATGTTCAAATTAAATTATTTATATCCAAAAAGGGCTTACAGATGTAATTCGACTTGATGTTTTTGAACTCTCTTAGATGGCGCTGCATTAAAATTGTCTTAATACTACTTAAATTCAATTAATTATGTTTATCAGCCTAAGTTACTTATATTGCGTGATTTTTATAGTGTGAAGCTAGATTATAGCATAGTTAACATAATAACAACATTAAAATATGCATTGTTACATTACACGTTGTTACAGAATACGTTCAAGAAATAAAGGTTCTCTGCTCGTTTCCAGTAGGTGATAGCGTAATAATATGTAGCCTATATGGTGACCCGACTTTTTAATAATATTTGTGCCAAATTTGAAGTAAATCCATGTAGTACTTTTTGAGTTTAGCCCGGACATAAGGACAAACAGATAAACAGATAAACAGACAAACAGACAAACAGACAAAAATTCTAAAAACTATATTTTTGGCTTCGGTATCGATTGTAGATCACACCCCAAGTATTCTTTAAAAAAAATATTCAATGTACAGTTTTGACTTACCTACCATTTTATTATATGTATAGATTTATATTGTACCGATATACTAAGGGTGCTTGTACACGGTGCATGTAGCTTGATCATGTTGAGGCACATGCGCGGGTTATATGCACCGTAAACACATCGTTTAAAAAATTGTGCGGGTCCAGCGACTCGAGCATGTACCAATGCGAGCCACCCGCGCAAGTAATTCGCGTGCTCTGCGGCGCGCGCGGGTCACTCGCGCATGTTACGTTGGTATGTTGTTAAAATTACATCTTTTACATATGATTTTAAAATAATTTTCGTTCGTCGAGTCATTTTGACGCGATTCAAGTCATAAAGCTACCGCGCGAATAGCATGCACATGCTCTAGTATGTATATGTATGCTCTAGACCACGCACAAATAACTTGTACATACAGCTTGCGCAAGTAGCCCAAGTCTTTACTTGCTCCAGTTATTTGCACCACGTACAAGCACAAGCGAGTAACTTGAACAAGTTGCTTGCGCATATTACTCACGCGTGTAACCCGCACCTTTACTTGCTCCAGCTACATGTACTGTGTACAAGCACCCTTAGTACATGATTGTACCTGCGTAAAATTCATCCGCGCAGCGCCATCTAGTTTCCGCATACGAAACTAAAAGTATAATAGTTTTTAAAATGTTGGTTAAGTGAAAGACTGATATAATAAAAGGACTATCCGTCCAAATGATAGACCAAGAAACACTGACTTTTTATATGATTTCTTAATCATAATATTATTAAGAAATGGCATGAACGTGGTGGCATTAAGTTTAGCAATATGAATGTTTATAATCTTAGAATATAACTTGGTTTTAGGACGACTTACGAGTATTGGTGAAAGTTCCTTGGAATTCCGTCCAGGAATTTTTGTATGACAGTGGACAGAGAGTTCTTTTTTTAAGTTTTACACTAATTAAATAGTAGGTTCATATCAATAGTGCACGTACAGACAAAGTGATCTTTAGATTTATTAGCATACTATAAGTCTTGAGGCTTAATCACTTATAATTAGTTCTGCAGTAAATGATTAATTTAATTGTAAAATGTTGCAGATATTTCGGATCATTTTGCTTTTTGCAAACGACGTTGGTCGTTTAGGAACCTTCACAGTTTTGAAATATTATGCTGAAAGGCAACAATAATTACTTAGACTCGAGATGTCGACATACATTGGTACATGGATTGGGTTGAAGGAATCATCATATCAACCAATAGATGTGCACTGCCAGCAGTGGAGTCTATGTGGAGAGTCTATGTCCCGACATAGACTCTCCACATAAGACTAATAGTATTCTTCTGATTACTTGCTAACGTGAATGTATTTTTCCTTAAACTGTCTATTTCATTTTCAAAACGTAGGGCATCTTCGTTATCTAAGTTTCCACTAATTGATTTTATAATTGAACCTAAACCGTTAATTAAACCACGTCTATTTCTAACACTAGATCTGGGTAAAATGTAAAAGAGCTTATTTTCTATTAAACTAATCATTTACTTAATCTGTTCACGGTAAACGTATCGTTCTGAATACGTGGGTCTCGAGTTTTCGACTAACACTAACTTATAATACATACTAGTAGTAAATCTAAATAATCATATATGTAACTAACATTATAAGTGCATATAAAGTTATATGTATCTATCTTATGTGAAACTTTAGCTTCTTTTAAAACTAATAAACCATCTTCGCTAGCTATCGGCTGTACTATGTCGTCCGATGCTGCGTGGGTGGTGCTGACGGCGGCGAGCCACCAGAAGACTCTGTAATGGAAGAGGGACGTCTGAGCATCCTACTATGGACCCTAATCGATTTGGAGTTTTTATGTTTGCCTTTTATTTCTATAATATTATTAGGGTGTAAATGTATAACTGTATAGGGTTCTAAATGCTTTGGCTCGGTCTTCTTACTTACTATGAGATGACTTAGCTATCTGTTTATATACTATGTCGCCTATCATAAAATGTGGAATTTCGCCATTTTTATTGGCTTTTAATATGGTTTTCTCCTTTTCAGATGACAACTTTAATGTGACTAATGTCTGAGCAGTTTCCATTAAGATTTTGTGTTTTTGCACATAATCTTGATAGAGTTCCTGTGTATAAAATAATTCTAATGAGTTTCGACTATTCGTATGACCGTATAGTAGTTCAAAGGGCGTATAACCTGTAGCTGAATGAATCGAGCTATTATAAGCTATAATTGCATTGCGCATTAATATCTTACTATCGCTCTTATCGGTAAGCTTCTGTAATCTTATTAATTCGCCTATGGTGGATTTTTTTAAAATGGCTAAAGAAAATCTGAACGTTAATGTAGAAGTTATAGAATGTACTGTCGTCCCTATTGTTGGTGACGGTGCATATTTGTTTCGTGCTCTCTCTTATTTAATGTACGGAACACAAGATAGAGCGAAAGAGGTGCGTTCAGACATTGTCAGATATGTGGTTTATGACTGGAGCAAGTTTTCAATTATGACCCACGACAGAAAAGGTAATAACTACTTAACACCCGACGAATATTTTGCTGATATGATGAAATGCTTCTTATGGCGGACTTTGTGAGTTAATAGCAGCAGGATTAATATTCCCATTTAAGTTTGAAGTTTATAGAAACGGTCTCATATATACGGAATCTGGATCTAACGACTATTCATCCAATAGCTTGATAGTTTTAGCGCCTTATGACAGATTAGTTAAGAATATTGTGTACAAAGAAGTTTTGTAGGCCCCTTTTTTTACAAAAGTCAAAGGCTAAACAAAAGCAAAGCCGCAAAAAATATACCTAATTAATATTAATACTTCTTAACGCGAGCGAAGCCGCGGGCGAAAGCTTGTTCTATTATATGTTTCTTGGACACCACGATGGATAGTTTTTCCTTCATGATATCGTTTTAATATTTCTAATTGCTCGGATTTTTCATGTATCAATGTTATTCTAGTTAGGCAACGAATCAGTTATCGAAAACGTTATCGTATACTTCGCAAAATAAGGGAAACAATTCTTCGTCATGGAAATATATATGAAACTTTCTATCGGCTATTGTATGTTCTCGTAAAAATCTAATTATTTCCTCTTTCGTATTATTAATGGGTATGTAAACGTATTTAATCGTATAATTATTTTTAGATTTATCCTCTACTCTGTACTCTGTTCCGGGTGACTTTCTAGCATGAAACTGCTTTAGCTGTTTCTCTATTGAATCGGGACTATTCGGTATCTTACTGGTATTCTTCTCTATAGGCTCGGTATCGGGTGTAGTGGGCATATCTAAAAGTGTTCTTATGTCTATCGCGATAAGGTCAACATTTTCGCTTTCTGACGGTTGTGCCGAAGACCGTGGGAATTCTGAGCTAACCGTGGGAATATTACTGGGTGAAGGTTGCAATGAGTCAATTTCGTTTGTTAAATCTACTAAGGGATCAGCAGAGGTGCTTGGTTCTATTAAATCTATCGAGTTTATTACTGCACGAGATAATGCGTAAATTTTTCGTTTAATCCTTATATTTTGATAGAAAAAATCTATTGAAGTTGTTTTAGTATAAAGTTTTTTCTCACTGTTCTGTTCTATTCTACAACCTAAACTGTCTAAAATATCACTTCCTATAAGACCGTGAAACTATTCGCTGAAATCTACAATCAAAAACTTATGTTAATGCTACTTGATCCGAATATCTCGGGATGTACGCGACGTTCTCATGATATGATTCTCCGTGCGGTGTCGAGATAGTATAAGGTTCCGACTTAATGCAGGCTTTATCAAGATTCAGCATAACGATTTTGGCACAATTTGTTTCGGCACAATAATACTTCGGCATATTGTTTTTGGCATACATTTTATGTTGGCATAATCATCTTAAAGACTAATTTGTTTTGGCATAAATTTGATTCGCATTACGTTAGTAGGCCTAATGACTATTAGCATAACGTTAGTAGGCCTAATGACTATTAGCATAATATTTATATAATTATATATTTAACTTGTAAAAAATGTATATGTTGTGCAACAAAAGTTAGTGACAGAACCGAATTGCTGCAAAACCGACTCCATGTAGTCTTGTTTGCCCTCCCCCAAGAGTGTTATTTAAAATCGCGTAGGCGCGTAGGGGCGAGGCGGCCCGGGGGCTGAGGAGCAGGCGGCTGCGAGCGAGCGTCGCGGCTGAGGCTGGCCAGCAAAGCCGGCCAGCAAGCCGAAGCTGCGGTGGTGAGCGAAAGCCGTCTGCGACGATTAGCACGCGTGGGGCCGCCGGAGACCCGAAGCGCCGGAGCCGTGACAGAAGCTCTGCCTGCTGCATGTTGCATGCTCGCTTGAATGCTGCATGCTGTATGCTTGCTTGTATGCTGCATGCTTGCTTGCATGCTGCATGCTTGCTTGCATGCTGCATGCTTGCTTGCATGCTGCATGCTTGCTTGCAAGCTGCATGCTTGCTTGCTTCATGCTTCCTACAGCGAAAAATATGACAAAGATACATTGCCAAAGTACTTATATCCAATTTGTATTGTATTGTAATCATTATGCGTAAATAAATTTATGCTTTAGAATTTTATGCTTTATCATTATTATGGTTAGAGAACTTATGCTTCAAAAATTATGCGTAAGCTTCTATGCGTAATTATATTCTGCGAAAATATAATTATGCCAAACAAAATTATGCTAAGTTATATTAGGTCTTAAAATTTTATGCAAATGGATAGAGAACCTTAAAGTTACTGTTCAGCTTTATGCTAGGTTTCGGGGCGGATTGCGTAATGGTTTTCCTATCTGAACGTTTGATTCGAGCTTTTTCCTGTCTGGCTAACGCTATAGCTTTGACAAGGGTTGTGGGATGGTTAATACGTACGCCAAAGGCTACGTTGTAATCTAGGTTGTCTATAAATGATGAATGCTGATTGCTAGGGTATAGTAACCACTTTCCTTGTTGGTGGATAGGCCTACTGCGCAAAGTGAGTCTAGAAGCTCTCCTATTCGTTTACCAAATTGTTCGCACGTCTCGTTCTGGTATTTCGTGCAACGTAATAACTCTTGAAGTAACTGAACTTCGGTTCGGTGTTCGCCGAATCGATTAATTAGAGCTGCTTTAATGGATGTCCAATCTTCGATATCAACTTCCAATGAAATAGCTTCTTGAGCTTTGTTAGTTAACTTATTACTTATGCGACAAATCGCTATCGAGTCATTTGTTGTTATACCATACGCTGTTAATATACTTTATACACTTCTTATATAAAAGTTCAATGATTTGTTACTGCCATCGTATGACGGAATAAGTTTATTTAATAGTTCGTAATTTGGTTTTGAACTATTTATTACTGAGGCTGCTGCGGCTAGGTCAGCGAGCACGTTGGTGTTCTGAGGCATTGTATAAATCTATACATATAATAAAATGGTAGGAAAGTCAAAACTGTACATTGAATATTTTTTTAAAAGAATACTTGGGGTGTGATCTACTATCGATACCGAGGCCAAAAATATAGTTTTTAGAATTTTTGTCTGTTTATCTGTTTATCTGTTTATCTGTTTGTCCTTATATCTATACATATAATAAAATGGTAGGTAAGTCAAAACTGTACATTGAATATTTTTTTAAAAGAATACTTGGGGTGTGATCTACAATCGATACCGAAGCCAAAAATATAGTTTTTAGAATTTTTGTCTGTTTGTCTGTTTATCTGTTTGTCCTTATGTCCGGGCTAAACTCAAAAAGTACTACATGGATTTACTTCAAATTTGGCACAAATATTATTCAAAAGTCGGGTCACCATATAGTCGACATATTATTACGCTATCACCTACTGGAAACGAGCAGAGAACCTTTATTTCTTGAACGTATTCTGTAACAACGTGTAATGTAACAATGCATATTTTAATGTTGTTATTATGTTAACTATGCTATAATCTAGCTTCACACTATAAAAATCACGCAATATAAGTAACTTAGGCTGATAAACATAATTAATTGAATTTAAGTAGTATTAAGACAATTTTAATGCAGCGCCATCTAAGAGAGTTCAAAAACATCAAGTCGAATTACATCTGTAAGCCCTTTTTGGATATAAATAATTTAATTTGAACATGTTGGCGACGTTAATAGTTGTTTTCAAAAGTCATAGATAGAGTTGTACATTTTCTTCTTAAAATTGTATTGTTAATTCGTTTCAGAGATGAGCAAGACTATACGTTGAAGTTATTTAATTAATTAACTACATAACTACACCATCGCCACACTTGATTGCTTACATCATTTCTGTCAGAATAAATAGTAATAGATTTAGTACAAAAAACAATCATTTTGGTCACATTGGTGTAAATATGGCTTCTTAATTAATATATTTACATGTCGCATACAAACTTGCTTTAAATTGTCTTTCGGGATATACATATACCACGTACCTTTGTTTGGATTAACTATATATAAACATCAGTAAGATGTGGAACTAGCTAGATCTTATTTACTCACACACAGCCATTTATTTATTGTTACGTCTGAAGCGGTTTGGCGGATACTGGTGTTCTCTATACATGAGAAGCATCCTACCGTCATGCATTTACACGTCCATCTAGAGAACGGTCAGCGCATATATTTTGATCCCGACAGCGTTGCTGAGCACTTGCAAAATCTGCGTCAAACAAGTCTGTTGGCGTTTTTCAGGCTCTGTAAAATCGACCAGTTTGGGAGGTCCCTTACGTATGACGAGATGCCTTCATATAACACGTACGACAAGCAAAAGGGTGTATTTAACCGACGTTGACGAGGAGGTACTGTGGAAGGTTTTCCGGGAAGTTTCAAGGACACCGCATTTTATAGAGTTTATACCGTACACACAAATAATGTCGAATGCTATGTCCGAGGCCCAACGTCTTTCGCCTTTCTGAGGACATTTGATGGCGTGGAGTATCCCACTTACCATTCATACCATCGCGGAGGCGAGCGTCAGTGACAGTCCCAGCCGCATGCGTCATCTGTTTGACGTCATCTTGGTGTTTTGTGGAGTCGCGAACCCGGTAGCTTTCTGGGAGAAGTATCGTTATTATCTGTCTGATGATTTTCTACGAGCTTTGAGGCGTGCTACTGGAGACGAAGTCGAAGTAACTGATGACCGCGTGCTGAACACCTGTCTCAGTTCACTTCAAGACGTGGTCATTTCTATCAGCGGCAATCCACTGGTCAAATATTTGTTACCAGCTTACCAATCATCACCGCATCAAGATCGTGAAAATTGGGAGTATAATGCTGAGACAATTTGAAATGACCACCTTACGAATTTTATGACACCGTCCTTGAAAACGTTGGGCAAAGCCAGGCTAAAATATTTTCCTTGGATGCACCTGGTGGAACAGGAAAAACATTTGTTACTACTGGCATACTTGCAGAGGTCAGAAGGCAAGGCAAAATTGTCATTGCTGTAGCGTCGCCGGCAATCGCTGCCACACTGCTTCCGGGTGGTAAGACAGCACATACCATGTTTAAATTTCCCATCAATTTAGAGAGCGCCGTAAAACCCGTTTGTGGTGTGTCACGTAACAGTGATAAGGGACACGTGCTCAAGGATTGCTCTCTGATCGTATGGGATGAGCGTACGATGGCCAATGGAAGGCAGTTGAGGCCATGGACAGAACCTTGCGGGACATCCGCAGGAACGAGCATTTAATAGGTGGTCACAGTTCTGTTCAGTGACGATTCCCGACAAACGCTTCCCGTGGTGACGCGGGGATCGAGGGCTGACGAGGTGAGTCATCATCATCATCATCATCAGGCTTTGACAGTCCACTGCTGGACTAGGCCTCTCCTTTGAAAGGAGGAATCGGCCTACTATACCACGCTGGCCAAACGGGTTGGTATAGGGTTTGTATCAAGTTTTCCCTTTCTTACAGTGCTGTTCTCTGCATAATATGCTCCCTCTGTCGGCTCTTACGATACCCATGGGATGATATGGGGTGGTGACATTCCGTATTCTTAATCCGTCACTACACGGACAAGGTGAGTGCTTCGTTGAAATTATCTTTGTTGTGGTCACGAATTCGTGTGCTGCGCTTGACCATTAATATGAGAGCTCAGCTTGGCGTCAATGCACGTGCTCAACAATTCTAAGATGTCTTTCTAAGTCTTGACGAAGTCACTCTACCAGAGGAGAGAGGTGGACAGTTGGTGCTACCAGAGTCTCTCAGTAAAGTTGTATCCAGCTTAGAACCAGCCTATTTTGACGCCCAAAAATGATCTGGCTGTAGCAATTGACGAATGCATTCTCTCGGAAATTGAGGGGAATGAAGTGGTCTACACCCCTATAAACACTGTCGTTGTCGTCGTTGTCATCGTTATTATCCCGTGGAATTTCTGAACTCCCTGTCAGCAATTGAACTTCCAGCGCATACCATCAAGCTGAAGGTCGGTGTCCCGATTATGCTTCTTCGGAACCTATCTCCTCCGAAGTTGTGTAACGTGACCCGCCTGAAAGTCATCTCGCTACACAGACACACCATTTAGGCGGAAATTCTTACGGGTTGTGGCGTCGGCGACGCAGTATTTATACCACGCATTCCTCTCATACCTCATAACTTCCGGTTCCCGTTCAAGCGCATACAGTTCCCCTTGAGTGTTTGCTTCGCGATGACCACCAAAAAGTCGCAGAGGCAGACACTGAGGGCAGCAGGAATCCTGTACGTCGCTTTCCTCCGCGTCACCAGTCCTGACTCTCTTTACATTTTGGCTGCGGAGAGCCAAACCACTAATGTTGTGTATCGAGAATTCCTATTAGTATGTATTTTACCCTATTATGTATTCTTTATTTTCTCCATCTGCTTCAGTCACAACTTATGACTTAATTCAGCAGAATCACCATAAAGTCATTTATTCAAAGCATGCTGAAAATCAGCACTTTTTGAAGGTCAATTTTACAAAAGACAGTCTCCCTCTGTTATTACACTTTCTGCAGGTATGAAATATAAAGAAGAAACGGGTAAATAAATGTTATTTTAAAAGGTATAATGGTAGGTATTTATTTAATAGTTAGGTGCTGTATAGCGTTCACGCAGACGACGTCGCGGGCAGCAGCTAGTCCGGGATAAAGTAAAAAAGTACTGCATGGATTTACTTCAAATTTGGCACAAATATTATCAAAAAGTCGGGTCACCACATAGGCTACATATTATCAGGCAATGACCTACAGGGAACGAGCAGAGAACCTTTATTTCTTCAACGCATTCTGTAACAACGTGTAATGTAACAATGCATATTTTAATGTTGTTATTATGTTAACTATGCTATAAGCTAGCTTCACACTATTAAAATCACGCAATATAAGTAACTTAGGCTGATAAAAATAATTATTTGAATATAAGTAGAATTAAGACAATTTTAATGCAGCGCCATCTAAGAGAGCTCAAAAACATCAAGTCGAATTACATGTGTACGCCCTTTTTGGATATAAATAATTTAAATTTGAACATGTTGGCGACGTTAATAGTTGTTTTCAAAAGTCAAAGATGGAGTTGTACATTTTCTTCTAATAATTGTATTTTTAATTCGTTTCAGAGATGAGCAAAACTATTAGTTGAAGTTATTGAATTAATTAACTACACCATCGCCACACTTGATTGCTTACATCATTTCTGTCAGAATAAATAGTAATAGAGTTAGTACTAAATAAACATTTTGGTCACATTGGTGTAATTATTGTTTCTTAATTAATATATTTTCATGTCGCATGTAAACCTGCTTTAAATTGTCTTCCGGGATATAGCACGTAACTTTGTTTAGATTAACTGTATATAAACATTAGTGAGATATGGAACTACCTAGATTATTTTTACTCCCACACAGCCACATTTATTGTTACGTCTGGAGCGGTTTGGCGGATACTGGTGTTCTCTATACATGAGAAGCATCCTACCGTCATGCATTTACACGTCCATCTAGAGAACGGTCAGCGCATATATTTTGATCCCGACAGCGTTGCTGAGCGCTTGGAAAATCCGCGTCAAACAACTCTCTAGGCATTTTTCAGGCTCTGTAAAATCGATCAGTTTGGGAGGTCCCTTACGTATGACGACATGCCTTCATATTACACGTACGACAAGCAAAAGGGTGTATTTAACCGACGTTGACGAGGAGGTGCTTTGGAAGGTTTTCCGGAAGTTTCAAGGACACCGCATTTTGTAGAGTTTATACCGTACACACAAATAATTTCGAATGCTATTTTCTGCGGTTGTTACTTCACACGGTCCGAAGCCCAACGTCTTTCGCCTTTCTGAGGACATTTGATGGCTTGGAGTATCCCACTTACCGCACAGCCTGCGTAGTACGTCACTTTCTCGACGGTGACCAATACTGGGATGACAACCTCGCGGAGGCGAGCGTCAGCGACAATCCCAGCCGCATGCGTCATCTGTTTGACGTCATCTTGGTGTTTTGTGCAGTCGCGAACGCGGTAGCTTTCTGGGAGAAGTATCGCCATCATTTGTGTGAAGATTTTCTACGAGCTTTGAGGCGTGTTACTAGAGACGAAGTCGAAGTAACTGATGACCGCGTGCTGAACACCTGTCTCAGTTCACTTCAAGACGTGGTCATTTCTATCAGCGGCAATCCACTGGTCAAATATTTGTTACCAGCTTCTCAATCATCACCGCGTCAAGACCGTGAAAATTGGGAGTATAACGCTGAGACAATTTGAAATGACCACCTTACGAATTTTACGACACCGTCCTTGAAAGCGTTGGGCAAAGCCAGGCTAAAATGATTTACTTGGATGCTCCTGGTGGAACAGGAAAAACATTTGTTACTACTGGCATACTTGCAGAGGTCAGGAGGCAAGGCAAAATTGTCATTGCTGTAGCGTCGCCGGCAATCGCTGCCACACTGCTTCCGGGTGGCAAGACAGCACATACAATGTTTAAATTTCCCATCGATTTAGAGAGCGCCGTAATACCCGTTTGTGGTGTGTTACGTTACAGTGATAAGGGACACGTGCTCAAGGATTGCTCTCTGATCGTATGGGATGAGCGTACGATGGCCAATAGGAAGGCAATTCAGGTCATGGACAGAACCCTGCAGGACATCCGCAGGGACGAGCATTTAATGGGTGGTCACAGTTCTGTTCAGTGACGATTCCCGACAAACGCTTCCCGTGGTGACGCGGGGATCGAGAGCTGACGAGGTGAGTCATCATCATCATCATCATCAGCCTTTAACAGTCCACTGCTGGACTAAGCCTCTCTTTTAAAAGGAGGAATTGACCTACTATACCACGCTGGCCAAACGGGTTGGTATAGGGTTTGTATAAAGTTTTCCTTCTCTTACAGTGCTGTTCTTGCTCCCTCTGTCGGCTCTTACAACACCCATGGGATAATATGGGGTGGTGACATTCCGTATTCTTAATCCGTCACCACACGGACAAGGTGAGTGTTTCGTTGAAATTATCTTTGTTGTGGTCACAAGTTCGTATGCTGCGCTTGACCATTAATATGAGAGCTCAGCTTGGCGTCAATGCACGTGCTCAACAATTGTAAGATGTCTTTCTAAGTCTTGGCGAAGACACACTACCAGAGGAGAGAGGTGGACAGGTGGTGCTTCCAGAGTCTCTCAGTAGAGTTGTATCCAGCTTAGAATTATACAGCTGTATACCGTAATAGCAGAATTCTTGATTGTGTGAGTGGCCTATTTTGACGCCCAAAAATAATCAGGCTGTAGCAATTAACGAATGCATTCTCTCGGAAATTGAGAGGAATGAAGTGTAGCAAGGTTGTGGCGTCAGCGAGGCAGTATTTATACCGCGCATTCCTCTCATACCTCATTATTCAAGCGCATACAGTTCCCCGTGAGTGTTTGCTTCGCGATGACCATCAATAAGTCGCAGAGGCAGACATTGAGGGCAGCGGGTGTCCTATATGTCGCTTGCTCCCGCGTCACCAGTCCTGACTCTCTTTACATTTTGGCTGCGGAGAGCCAAACCACTAATGTTGTATATCGTGAAGTCCTATAAGTATGTATTTTACCCTATTATGTATTCCTTATTTTCTCCATCTGCTTCAGTCACAACTTATGACTTAATTCAGCAGAATCACCATAAAGTCATTTATTCAGAGCAGGCTGAAAATTAGCACTTTTTGTAGGTCAATTTTACAAAAGACTGTCTCCCTCTGTTACTACACTTTCTGCAGGTATGAAATATAAACAAGAAACGGGTAAATGAATGTTATTTTAAAAGGTATATCCTCTCATATCTTCACGCCTTTTATCCCCGAAGGGGTAGGCAGAGGTTTATTACACACCCACACTTTGCCAGATATGTTTCGGTCCCAATGTAATAGGGGGCGAGCCTATTGCCATCTACCGGGCACATTGTTAAGCGAGCGATAATTAATTAATATTTTTTATTACACACATAACTTCGAAAAGTCATAGGTGTGTGCCCGGGGTAGCTGGGGATCGAACCCAAGACCATCGTCTCGGCAGTCCGTTACATACACGACTGGGCTATCGCCACCGCGTATTTTTTAAAAGGTATAATCGTAGGTATTTATTTAATAGTAAGGTGCTGTATAGCGTTCACGCAGACGACGTCGTGGGCAGCAGCTAGTTTATAATAAATGTATATAACTAAAGCTAAGGTTAGTATGTGTAAGTATCTGGTGTCGATTTTAGATCAAATAGATATATACTATATACTTATTTGTATTACCTGTAAAGGCAATTATACACGCACACACAATATAAAATACACAAAAAAATTATAAGGGTGGGAAATAGCAAAAGACGGGATACTGAGTAGTATGAGAGTTTGATCATACCCACAGTAGAGCTCCAGCTGCCTGGTGAGTTGAGCGGTGACTGGTGACTGTGCTTCTTGCTGCCCAGAGTTCGCGACGGGTTCTTATTGGGATAGCGGCACGGACGCAAAGAGTTTGATTCGCACCGGGTCTTCGCAAAGAGTTTGATTCGCTAGGACGATGACTGCCACTATCCTACCGACTGCGACAGATATGTTCGTGGCGAACCGAGGGAGTTTTAAAAAAAGACACGAAGTTGTCTTCTTGAGTCTTTAATCTCAACTGATTTAATCTTAATATATAAAATCCTTGCGTTACTGACTGACTGACAGACACGCGACAGCCGAAACTATTGGGCGCAGGAAGCTGAAATTTGGCATGTATGTTCTTTGGGGACCGTAGGGGTGCACTAAGAAGGGATTTCCCGAAATTCCCAAGGGATCGGCCAAAACGGGTAAATTAAAAAAAAATGCAGGCGTAACTGCTGGCATCCTCTAGTACAATATAAATTTCTTTGACCTAACTTATGATACTACGGTTCTTATCTCTAAAGGGTTATGGTTACAGTTGATTGCTTAATACTACGAATTTACTGTACGTATCTGCCGTTGTCGTCAATTTGTGAGATAGCTCTTTTTCCAGTCATTTCCATTGCCAAGTATTCCATAACAGGACAGTTTAGACTGTAGAGTTTCGTGACAAACAAAATCAAACGCCTTTGTGATATCAAGACCTACTACCCACATGCGATAAGGGATCTATTACTTAAAGTCTCTGTTATATGTTTAATCAGTGAAAAACAAGCCAATGTGGTGTTTTTTTTTCCGGATTCATATTGTTCTTTCTTAAATATGTCACAAGAAGTCAAAAAAATATAAATTTTTGTGTACATCACTTTCTCGAATATCTTTGATAACACTCACTGGGATTAAAGTTATTGGTCGGTAATTATTCATATCGCTTTTGTACCGTTTTTAAATAATGGTTTAATAATGGAAAATTTAAGGCTTTCTGGGAAGATCCCTTCGTGATACATTTATAACATGTGGTTTTGTTAAACTTAACGCGCATGTTTTTAATATTTTTGTATTAATTTCATCATAGCTAGTTGAATAAATTTTGTAGATAGAGCGAAGTGGAAGAGTGAAATAAAGAAAGCTAACCCACCACCATGTGGGATGCAAAGCTAGGAAAAGAGAGATAGCTAGTAGAATTTGTATTTATAATTTTTTTATTACATTATACACTTCAGTTGGTTTTACCGGTGTGAGAAAGATGCTCTTTGTATTTTGAGGTATGTTGTATTTGAGTATAGGTCCATTTGGTGTCTTAGTTTGAGTTCATATAGTAAGCAGTGTTTACTACATTAAAACATAGCAAATTACGTTGTACACAATTTTTGGAAGGATTTTCACTGTTCTGACTATAATAACATGAGATGTATCTGCGTGGTTAGATGGTCGTTGACCTAGACTCTATGGTTGCCGGGTAGCCCAATTAATCCAGTTGTGAATGGAAAAGTTTTCGTTACATATCTAGCGGCGGCGACAAAGTCTTCCTTTGCGTAATGATTGCAGAAATATATAATAATGGGCTATATACGATCCTTTTCTCCATGCCTGCCATAACCATTCTCTGTTATTCCAGCACAGTGAAAGTGCAAGGTCTGGTTACATACGTTGCAATGAGCACCATCGGTTAACCGGTCGGCGCACACAGCACAACTAATTTCTTTCATGATATAGGTAGCGCGAACGATTTTGATACAAACTGAGCGTGTGTTCGGGTACGCGTCACGCGGGTAACTAATTGGAAAAGTACAGACACAACATCAAAAGGCGTTTAGTTGTACATTTTTTTGACAATTATTGTAATGTAGCAAAGTCATGAAGTTAGGTTTTATTAGTTTTCTTTTAGCAGCATTACAATATATTTTCGTAGGGTTAAGGTAGTTACAGCCATGACGATAGAAAAAAAAATTAAACGAGCTTATGACGAAATACAAGAATAGAGTTAAAAATAAATCTACCGACGTAATGGGAAAGATAATTTAAAGCTTGGCCACCAGAGGGCGCTATAAGTTTGTTGTCTATTATTATTTCGATTGTAAAAAAAATGGGTTAGTTTTTAGCTGTTTTCGCATTATTTCTGAGATAATTTTAGTGTGCTATTTGGCGCGTAGGTCAATCAAACATGTACTTGAAAAATTGTGTTTGTTGTGAGGAAATAAAGTTTACTTGTTCTAAAAGTATAAGTTTTCCCCATGTTAGTTGTGTTATATGCTACTATTTGGAATGATGATAACTACAATATGTGCTGCTTTCCTAGATAAATAATATTAAATGACGGATTTCTTTAAAAGTTTGGTGGAGGGCCATTCCTGCATCGTTAGTTAATGCTTTATAACTTTGACAAAATTTTATTCGGAAATGGTATCTATGCACTCTCTTTATAATGTTTTATCGCATAATCTTAAGTAGCCGCTTTCTTTAAATCTAATTTTTAAGTGAAATAAGCATCACTTTTGGGCGGAAGCCCGTGCACCTCATTTCATTTCAACTCCATTGAACTGCACTGACTTCCACTCTCTGCATTCGCGTCCGTTGCAGAGTTTGGCGAATGGCCTTAGGGGAGAGCGCAAGTCGTGTAGATCCCTAAGGCAAGGCTGGTGGACTATCCTTCCCGAGGTTGCCGCCCGTTCTTGGTCTGGTTCCCTATGAAACATACGTAACGAAAACCTCCAGCCGCCCTCACCCACACACATGCACAAGCACGTACACACATACATTCACTACACTAACCCAATCATTCATACGGACGCGCACACACATACATACACACACCACACCTACATAGAAACACATACACATACGCCCACGCACACGCTCATACGGAGCCAAAACAAAAACAAAAAAATAATGAATGTGAAACAAAATAATAAACTACCCCAGGAGGGTACCAGCGTCCGTGACGCTGGAGAATCCCTCCCTGCACCCTCGGGTCCAGGCTGCCCCACGTATTCTGGGGGTGGCAATGTTTCACGTGAGCGTAGTTTAGACCTGCACGACCTGGCAAATGCCATGCCTCGTGCAGTACACATAACCAACACCTCCTGGACGGTTGTACCGCGTCGAGCAGACGAACGCCGCAAGGCAAACGTCAGCTCCGCTGCAACCGTATCCGGTAGAGGTAAACACCGCGGAAAGCGCTCCCGTCATCATAGACGTCAGCGTGAGTACGCAGCGCACGCGGGAGGTAGCGAACCGACAACGTCGGCGAACGCACCCCCCGCGGGAGGTAGCGAACCGACAACTTCGGCGAACGCACCCCCCGCGGTAGGTAGCGAACCGACTACATCGGCGAACGCACCCCCCGCGAGACAACCAACAGCTGGCGCAACGCACCAGCGCGGACATCCGCCCTCAGCCAGCGCGATGAGGGAACCGCCCAGGACGAAGCATTCGGCAGGACGCGGCGCGATTGGTGGACGCAGCAGCTCAGGCTTGCAAGCGGAAACCACGCGGACGGCGAAGAGTGAGCCTTCGGGCTCGCTCCCGCCGGCTGCACGCGCCGCTCCGGCCGGTGCAGCGCCGGGCACCCCCCGTCGCGCCCCCTCGACGGCAGTCGGAGATGCGGAACCAACAGCCCCATGGGGCACAACCGGGCCACGCCGCAAACGCGGCCCCAGAAAAGGCGGACCCAGGCACGCACCGACCAATCCGGCGCTCTCGGGACGGCCCACTTCGGCGACACCGTCGAAGAGGAACCGTCACGACGACACACCACCAAGCGCCACGACGAAGCGTGCGAGAGTGGACGCAACACCGAAGAGGGCAACGATGAGCTACGCCGATGCGACTAACTCGCATCTGATGGTGGCCGTCGTTGCCACTCCACCCACAGACCTGACGGTGGAGCAAGCACGGCAGCTCGAGCTCTCCATAGAGGAGCGCATCTTGGAAGCAGCCTTTGCACCACCGTCAAATAACGAGCCCGCACTCGCGCCATCCTTTAGAGGCAAACCGCTTGCAGCAGGAGGAGTCCTGAAGCTATGGTGCGAGGACGAGAAATCGCTGGCGTGGCTCAAACGAACGGTAGCGGGACTGCAGTCACCGATCGAAGGAACCAGGCTGGCTGTCATCGGGCAGACGGACCTCGCGAAGCGCGTTCGCGCATCGCTCTGGCTGCCGAGGTCGACCAGCCTGGAACTCCCGAAGATCCACCAACTCTTAGCTGCCCAAAACCCATGGTACGCTGTCCAGACGTGGCAACTGTACAGCGCTACCATGCAAGAGCACGGCCTATACTTGTCCCTGGGCATCCCCGAATCGGAGGTCCCGAGAATCGAGGCGCGCGACCGCCGAGTCTCCTTCTTCACCGGCAGCGTGTACGTACTGTTCCACGCTGCCGTGGCAGGGGCTGGCGGGACGGTTGCCGCGCCCAGGGAAATACCGCCCGCCAGCGGGCATGCACAGGAACGAGAGACAACATCAGCCGTTCCCAGCACGTCGGGCACAGCCCGCGCACACACAACGCCCGCAGTGACAATGAGCGCTGTGACGGCAGTTGACGACGAGCACGACTCGTCTGACGGGGAGTCCGTGGACAGCAATGTTCTCGGATCATCGTCAGACTAGAGTCGTACAGACCAACCTCCAGCACAAGCAAATCGCAACGGCTACCCTACGCAGGCTGCTGGAGGTTAACCACCACACAATAGCCCTAATCCAGGAGCCGTGGATTAGAGGCGACACCATATGTGGACTTAACAACATCGGAGGTAAGATATTGCACTGGAGCTCGGCATCTAAGCCGAGAACATGCATATACATTCCCCGAACAATACCAGCATTGCTGCTGACTAACTTTTGTTCTAGAGATCTCACAGCCGTGGGAATACGAACAGGGCCCAATGATCAGATGCTTGTACTAGCTTCGGTCTACATGCCCGGTGATGAGGAGATCCCATCGAAGGAGCTGGCCGAGCTGGTGCAGCACTGTGAGGACCACGGCTGGCCAATAATACTCTCGGCAGATGCTAACGCCCACCATCCACTGTGGGGGAGCCCCGAGGCAAATAGACGAGGTGAGATCCTAACTGAATACATCTACACAACAACACTAACGGTAATCAACAAAGGCTCAGAGCCCACATTTGTCAGCTCCAGATATCAAACCATAGTAGACATTACACTGGCATCGGATGGGGCCGCGGAACTTGTCACGAACTGGCATGTGTCCGCCGAACCATCCTTTGCCGACCACAGACGTATCTGCTATGACATACGAGTGCAAGAGAGGGTCATACAACCAAAACGCAACCCACGTAATACCGACATTGCGAGATACAAGACCCTGCTCGAACAAGAAATAGCCATGTCTAATTTCAACGACATGAACACAAGCACTACACACATAGAACACAACACTAATTTACTAACAAAATGCATACAACGCAGCTACCAACAAGCCTGCCCCACCACACTACCGAAAACGAGTAGTAAAACCCTATGGTGGGGATCGGAACTGGAAAAACTCAGGCGCAATCTGAGACAACTCTTCAACCGGGCCAAAAACACAAGGAAAGACACGGACTGGGACAAATACAAAGAAGCCCAGTCGCACTACAAGAAACGCATACGATTCCGCAGGGGAGAATCCTGGCGAAATTTCTGCACCAACATTAATTCCACATGCGAGGCAGCCAGGGTAAAAAAGATCCTATCCCAGGACAGCAACAAGACCCTAGGCTCCATAAGAAAGCCTGATGGCACCTACGCAACCACAGACATGGAAATAAGCCAAATACTAATCGAAACGCACTTCCCAGGTTGCACAGTGACCGAAGACTGTGATTGGGAAGAATCAGAACACAGACCACCGACCCAGACAGACTGGACGATAGCCAACAACATGGTTACCGGGGACCGGCTGAAATGGGCAATTAACAGCTTCCAGCCGTATAAATCTGCAGGCCTGGACGAAATAACACCAGCACTCCTACAATGGGGCTGCACAACGATTGTGCCACAGCTACTCAGCATATATAGAGCATCTATAGCGCACAATTACATACCACGAAGGTGGAGGGAAGTAAAAGTCATATTTCTCCCAAAACCGGGCAAAACGGATTATACGCATGCAAAATCGTTTAGACCTATCAGTTTGACCTCCTTCTTGCTAAAAACGCTGGAAAGGCTCGCTGACAGATACCTGCGGGAAGGCGCACTGCTACGCAGACCACTACACCCGCATCAACACGCCTACAGAAGTGGTAGATCAACGGAATCAGCGCTTCACTCCGTAGTGGGGACCATAGAGACAGCGCTATCTGACAAACTAATGATCTTAGGCGCCTTCATTGACATAGAGGGCGCCTTCGACAAGACTAAATTCACCAGCATTAGCCGTGCCCTTAACAAGTTCGGAGTTGAACAAACCGTCAGTGGATGGATTGATCAACTCCTGAAACAAAGGGCTATTCAGTTCACGGTTAATACCACCACAAGGGGGATAGTAGCAAAAGGCTGCCCACAGGGAGGGGTCCTATCACCCCTGCTCTGGAACATAGTGGTAGACGATCTGTTGAGAAATCTGAATGACAAATGCTTCTTCACGGTCGGCTACGCAGATGATATTACCATCCTAATCAAAGGAAACTCAGAAGACATGATCCATTATCGGATGCAAGCAGCGATCAGGATCATGGAACAATGGTGCAACCACCATGAACTGACGGTCAACCCAAATAAAACGGAGCTAGTACTTTTCACCAACAAAAGGAACACCCGTATGACCAGAAAACCAAAACTTTTTGGCACGGAGCTTAACTTATCGAGTGAAGTCAAGTACCTGGGCGTAACACTCGACCACAAGCTCAACTGGAATAAACACATCACCACTAAAACCACAAAAGCATGTACAATCTTCTGGCAGTGCAGGAGAATAATAGGCAAGAAATGGGGTCTAAAACCATTCATCACCCTATGGATCTACACTGCCATAATACGCCCCATGCTCACATACGGTGCAGTAGTGTGGTGGCCACGCACTTAACTAAGCACAGTCAAGAGCAAACTGCAGAGCATACAACGCCTCGCCTGTTTGGCCACAACAGGCTGCATGAAAACAACTCCAACGGCGGCACTGGAGGTGCTTCTCGACTTGCGACCACTGCACCTCATCATCCAGCAAGAAGCAGGTGCCGCTGCGATCCGGCTCGATAAGTTCGGGCTGTGGAGGAGAGATGACCGCATAACCCACGCACGCCTGAAAAGGACGTTAACAAACGAGATCCCGATGCTAGATGCAACGTGTGATCTCATACCTAAAACCTTTGTCTTTGACAAAAAATACCGCATACAACTGCAAGAAGAGCACAAGGATAGTTCTGGTATACACTAAGTTAGAGTATACACAGATGGCTCAAAAACAAAGTATGGGACGGGTGCCGGAGTGTTCTCCCATGACTCGAATATCAATCTCTCAACATCGCTTGGTAAACTCAACACCATCTTCCAAGCTGAATGCGTTGGGATAACAAGGGCGGCGACGGCGATCGCGGCCAGAAATGTGAGCAACCTGTCAATACGCATCATCACAGACAGCGCCTCAGTACTACAAGCTCTCGATGGCAACTGCTTTAATAGTGGCCTAATTATGGAGTGCCACCAAGAGCTGCAGAAAACTGCAACGAGAAATCGGGTCACGCTCCAGTGGATACGAGGACACAGTGACTCCACGGGCAATGACGCAGCAGACCAACTGGCAAAGAAAGGATCGGACACGACAACTCTAGGACCCGAACCAATTGTTCCGATACCGTTCAACCAACTAAGAACATGGTTACGCGAGAGAACCCTACAACAACACGAAAAAGAGTGGGCAGAGTTAAAAGAGTGTAGGCAATCTAAAGATGCCTTTCCCCAATTAGACAAACGACTCTCGCAAAAACTGTTGCACTCCAACAGGAAAACACTCAAGCATCTGACTGGCATAATAACCGGCCACTGTCCACTAAACAAGCATCTCTACAACATCGGAGTCACGGACAGCCCACTATGTAGGGGCTGCATGGGGACCGAAGAAACACCCGCTCATATAATCCTACATTGTACCAGCGTGAGCGACCAACGGACGAAGTTCCTGAACAACCCCAGAACCATGAGCGAAGCCATACGCAATCCTGGTCAACTCATGGCCTTCTGGAAGGAGCTTGCATGGTATGAGTAGCAGGCGACTACCACGTCACTGCTAACGCACAATGGCCCAATTAAGTGGCTAAGTGCGGAAAACACCTGTCCAACTAACTAACTAACTAAGCATCACTTGATTATTCGTTGATAACTTTGTACTTATTACAGTCGAAGGCTATGAAAAGCGCGCATCTAAAATTAGAGACATATTACTCATATTCATACAGGATGCCACAAGCGACAGACATTGGGCGCAGGACCAACGGCATAACGTGCTTTCTGAGGCACGGGGGTGCTACACCGCCAACTCTCTGACTCTTAACTTTTTTTAGATAATTCCTAACAGAAAAACCCGATATCACTTTTTGTTCGATCCAGGAATTGAACCCGAGACCTCATGATCCGCAGTCGCTTACACTATCGCAGGACCACAGAGGCATTCAACTTTTCTCCGGTGACGTAACGAGTTGGTTGTATGTAAAGTTTTCCGTCACTAGCCAAAGGTAATAATTGGCTTCACGTATTTATATTTTCCTTGTCCAATTAGGACACCCAAGGAATGAAATGTGGTAGTGAGTGCCTATTTTTATCTGTCACCATAGGAAAAATTATTACATTTTATTTTTATTTTTGCGTTGGATTTGGTTGTCGCGTACCGCTTAAAGTTGCGTATTGTATACGATTGACGTATACGTCAATCTTTAGCGTCACGGGAGGGCAAAGACCGGCGCAAAGTGATATGTTTGCGATGTGACCGGCAGTTTGTCTGCGAGAGTGCTGGTAATAGCTTTGCAGTTGTAATGTGGTGGTGACGTGGTTGCCATACGTGCTTGATAGTAACGGCAAAATGTGGTCCGTATAGATTGAACTATTAATTTTCATGTATGAAAGTTATTAGTTCAATCTATACGGTTTAATTATTAGTGACCCTTGTGTTATGGTTTTGGCCCGTTGGTGAAGTTGCTGTGGTACGTATGAATTTAAACTTATTTAATAAAGCTGAAGAGTTTGTTTGTTTGTTTGAACGCGCTAATCTCAGGAACTACTGATCCGATCTGCATGCTATTTTTGTGTTGGATAGGTAATTTACTGAGAAAGGCTAGAGGCTATGTAACATAACGCTATATGCTACGGGAGAAGACCAGTAGACCTTATCAGCGCGAGTGAAACCGCGGACTCAGCTAGATGTTTATAAGAATCTCGACTGTTTTCGTTCCAGAGCTTATTTCAAAGAATATGTTAACAATTCCCAGCATATATTTTATTAGAGAAAAATATTATACGAAAACGTAAATAATTTTAATAAGAAAAATAAGCAATTATTATTTATTTAGCTATTGTGTCAATAAGAATGTACAAGTTACTTGATGTTAATCGATTTTAAACTTTTGCAATTTGTATATATCATACAATTTTATTGAAACGGATCTTACTCGCGATATTAAATAATTTTAAGGTATTAAATACGTAACTCTGTTTTACCGAGGTTTCGGCCGTCTTAAAATGGTCGTGGTCGCAGCGGGACTGATGTCCTTGTGAAGTGCGGGTTTCAGCAGCTACCCTCACTTGTTTTTTATTTTTATCCGCACTGTCAGTACTTCGACAAACTAAACTTATAACGTCTACACACTTATAAGCTATGTTACTGTGGCGGTGTTTGCATTTGTTGATTGCTGGATTCCAAGTTGTAGTCATTCTGTATACCTACGTCCTTGGTTGATATTTTTATGCTTTTTTTATTTCAAGCGCTTCATGTACTATCCTGGAATAATAGTGACGATCAACTGATCGTCACTATTATTCCATGGCATAATCCAAAGGTAATCAACTGATCACCTTTGGTTTATGCCATGCGATCCTGTGGTTTCGACCAGTCTCAACAAATGCTTAGCTACCGCAGACTTGTTAAGTAACCGGTTTTTTACAGCTGCAATATGTTCCTTGACGCTTTCAGCGATGGTTCATTTGGTCTGTCCGATAAAGGAACTACTACAACTGCATACAATATCTAAATTGATAAATTCTGTAAGTCTAATGTTTATATTGTAATGACTCATTACATATACCCAAATACCACGGTATAGAAGATCGAGAGGAAGGGACGCTTTGCAATTAATTATTTTTGCTCAAAAGAATCCCTGAATAGAAAAACGATTAGAGCAAACGATACCCCACGCAATGTCATACAAAATAAAATTACCAAAGAAATCACTTGCTCATTTAGGCGAATGGCCTCTCCGTCGAGCTCTCCATATAAATAACTTATATTTTATTTATGTCTGGCTGCACTTTAATTGGAAAAATCTTGGGGTCGGATCTCATGGCTTTCGAGAAAATTATTGAACACTCTCAGATATGCACGTATCCTCACAAGGTTTTCCTTCACTGTTTAGCAACTGTTTAAATATGGTAAGATTTAAATTAAATTATTGTTATTTTGTTTACATACACAACGTTGTTCATTACTGTTGAGAATTAAACGTTTAAATTAGTGATAAGAAAATTATTTACGTAATAGAATATACGTAAAATACATATTTCTAAAAAAAAAATATTTACAGGTGCTAAGAAAAGCAACGTACCCTTTTGGGATGATTCATCAAGTGATGTTCCTGACGTTTCTGCTTGTCGTGATGGATCAGCGGATCAAACGACTCTTACTGAACTGCGTCCAGTAACTCCGTTCCAAATTCAATCTGCATCCAGTTATGAAGTATCACCTGCTATCAGTACAGCAACAATTTCAAGTATAGTATCTAAGATTTGTATACCTACGCCTATGCCATCACCACCCCCGTATCACACAAAGTGTTATAGTGATTTTTGTCCGATACATTCAGATCAGTCAATTGAATCAGACTCGAGTTATGATGAAATTATATTCCCCAGCAGTCGGCTACAAAAGCGCCACTTGCCAGTCAAACATTCAAGACAAACGTATTTACATAGTATTGGCAGAAAGTATTGGATAAAACTGCAAGCTATTGAAGAATATTCTTCAGAAGAAGATCATGATCCATCCAATTCAGTGACGCAACAGAATGCTCCCATCGTTGAATCTTGCTCAAGTCAGTTCAACACTGAGAGTACTGTGATGGCATTACGCGCTCTTTCTGATCAAAGTCAATCGCTTCATGGTATAGATCGCTCTGTTTCTAATACTGTCATACCACTCCAATCACAAGTGCAAGCTATCGAAGAACTCTTCAGAAGGTCCTAATCCGTCTAATTTTGTGAAGCAACAAGATGCTCCCATATCCCCCATTGCTCAATCTTGCCCAACTCAGTCCAACACTGAGAGTTGCAACGCTCCATCAGCTCAAAGTCAATCATTTTATGGTACAGATAGCTCTGTTTCTGAACTTGCGATACCACGCCAATCCAAAAAACGCTCAAAATGTCGCGATAATTGGGCAGATACAATAAGGAAACGACAAAAGAACCTTGGACAGGAGTACTCTACTAAAACTGGTAAAGTGTTTAATGCAAAACAAATGGGTCCACCATGTTCCTTTAAATTTAAGTGCTTTGATAGAATTAGTTACGTACAGCGGTTAGATATATTTAAAAAGTTTTAGGAGTTGGGAGACAGAAAAAAGCAATGGGAGTGTGTATTAAAGTACACTACCAAGGAGAAAAAGAAGAGATGTTTATATCAGGATACAACCAATAAACGAACTTTTACATAATTATAAGTATTATCTTCCTTTATCTTTAGATAAAAGTAAGGAGCAAGCGTCTCCCATAAATGTTTGCAAGAAAATGTTCTTGAATACTAAAAGTTTAAGCGATAGAATAATTAAAACGGCCTGGGATAAATACGACAATAGCACTATTGTAGAAGATGATAACAGAGGTCGCCATAAAAATCACAGGAAGGTCATCATTGAAGACATGATTACCAGCGTTTGCGATTATGTGAACTCGTTTGTGCCCATTGAATCACACTATTTAAGAAAAAAGACTACGAAATTGTACCTAGACGGTAGTCTTAATATTGCTCGAATGTTTAAATTGTACATGGAATGGTTCGATACTGACAAATATACGTCTAAAGCTGAAACTGAGGGACAATATCGAGAGATAGTAAAGAAAAAGTTTAATTAATGTTTTTTTTATACCAAAGAAAGACCAATGTGATGTTTGCCATGCACATCGCAACTTACAAAATCCCTCCACCGAACAAATAGAGGAGTATCAAAAACAACAAACAGCAAAAACAGTTGCTCGTAGCCTAAAGGCGAGGATAAAAAGGAAGCTATGTCGTCCGATGGTAAAGTACTTTGCGCGGTGTTTGATTTTGAGAAGGTTTTAACTTGTCCTCATGGTCAAGTCAGTATTTTGTATTATAAAAGAAAACTGTTGTGTCTAAATTTCACAGTGTATGACATGGCATCAAAACAAGCTACGTGTTATATGTGGGATGAGACAGTGGCGAAAAGGGGTGCTAATGAAGTTAGCAATTGTCTGTTTGATTACATAGATACCAATTGGAAAAATGGCGTTCAAGAATTTAGGTTTTGGTCCGATAATTGCGCCGGACAAAATAGAAACCGAATAAATTTCTTTTTTTATACGTTCGCTGCACAAAAGTATAAAATCAATATTAAACACTTATTCTTAGAAAAAGGACACACCCAGAATGAGGGTGACAGTGTGCATTCGGTTATAGAAAACGCCTCAGCAAATAAAACCATCTTGTGCGATGGTCTAAAAGTAATGGCCCCCCGTATGAAGTCAAGAATATGAGTCAAAAGGACTTTTATGATTTTAAAAGTCATTTTAAAAACAGCGCTTGGAACAAAAATAACCGTGGTCAGAAAATAGAGTGGACTCGTATTAAAGAGGTTTTTGTGCACAAGGAAGACCCACACAAACTGAAGTACAGATACAACCTGACTGAAGAATACGAAACCTTAACTATTAAGCCCACAACTAGACGATCTCAAGGACTTCCGGTGATTGCCAAAGCTTATGATGCGATTCCTTTGAATATTGATAAATATAAAGATATTGTAAGTTTCAAGATTATTTTATGTCTTTACCTCGTCTAGGCAACGATAATACTCGGGACAATTGTGACATTACCGATAGTGAACATTCTTACTGACTAGTGGTAGACTTTAGATAGGAAAGCATAATTTTATGTTGGAGACTAATGAGTGGTTGTGATTTAAAACAAAATTATTTATGTTCAGCATCTAAGTATAAAAAATCTTTAGCAATCTAAATACCGCAAAAATACTACTTATTCTTGATAATTATTTTTAATATTTACATTAACAGGGTTGCAAATTGTTATTGTTGTGATCATGTAGTTTCTATTTAGTTTATAAAAGACGGATCTCAGATTTAATCAGCACATCATAATTGTGATCAATAATTATTATAATTACGTGTACCTTCTTATAGTCGTAATTATTAAAAAAAAATATTTTAATTTTTGACGTAGCCTTATATTTTAATTATCTATAACTATACTACATTTAAAAATAATACTGATAACAAATAATAATATTACGTTAAGGAAAATAAATGTGTTACAAGACAAGTGTGTAGAGCATTCAATACTTGTATAATTCACGTCATTACTTACGTTAATACTTAACACGGGCGGAGCCGCGCCGAGAAGCTAGTATTATATAAAACATCTTCACGAACGACATTGACATAATTTTAGGATTCCGTAAAATATTGTTTCACATGCAGATATAACGTGATTAATTTGGTCAAATAACGATCCATGTGTTCAAGAGACAGCTCTTGAACTGTTCTCGTTGGCAGTACAATGTTATGTATGCACATGCGACGCACTATCTACGCACAGGAATAGTTTTTAGAATAAATAATTATAACAATAAAAGCTGTATTAATGTCTATGTACATTGTAAAAATATTAAATGGCTAAAGTCTTCCATAAAAGAGTTATAAGCAAAATAATGCACGCGCAAACTTCAAATCACTCTACCGAAAAGGAGACATTTTGTAGATAAAACATTGTTCTACTAATGGGACGATTTGTTGATTGCTGGATTCCAAGTTGTAGTCATTCTGTATACCTACGTCCTTGGTTGAAATTTTTATGCTTTTTTATATAATGCGTTATATATACGTTTTTTATATATTTTTTTTATATTTCTATATTAGCTTATTGATATAATGTTAATTAAAGATTAAATAACTGCATTTTAATAATTATATTTTAATAGTCGATACGGATAAATAGCGCTCACGTCTATTCCTGTCACACCATTGTCTATGGCAACAATCAAATAATAAAGTAGGTACCTAGTTCGTAATCAATTGGAATGCTTTTTATTATCATAAAATAACGAGAGCTTTAACGAGACAAAGTGAAAATATTAAAAATCGTAGAAAAATAAAACAATTTGTTTTGTTCATATCAAGTTTAAGGTCGCCACAACAAACCCAGACCGAATTCTGCCATTGTTCTTTTATAAGTTAGACGTAAGCATTTGAAAGCAGGAATTATATTAGTTTAATGGAATTATTAGATTTGAAATTTGAAAATTATAATTTTTTTATTATAAATTTGAAAAAAAGTTAAAAATACTATTAGAATTCAAGATACGGATTAAAGATAACATTATAAATAAGATCATTATGAATTACAAATATATTATGTCACATGGAAATTGTATAAGCTTAAGAATACTTTACCTAAATTGTTTGCCTGATCATAAAAATATATGGTTAAATATTTCTTTTGTAAAGTGATTAAATTATATAAAATAAGATTAATGAGAATGAAATTAAATAAAGAGGAAAAATAATATTAATAACTTAAGTTTGGGAATTTATGCAAGTAATGAGCATCGTAATACTAAAGATATATTTTTAAATAGGTTATATTTTGTCATTTAGATATTCTGTAACTGAATAGTAACATTTTTGGTTCAGGAAAGTTTTTAGCTTTTTGTTATATTTTGTTTCTATCCTTTCATTTTTAATTATCTTAGGCAATTTGTTATATATTTTAACAGCCATGTAATAGGGGCTTTTATTAAGCAGTTTTGTTTTTGAAGTGGGTAAATGCAATATATCTTTATGTCGGGTGTTTGTGTTGTGGATGTCTTTAATTTTATTAAACGTTTCACTATTTCTGAACACAAATGTACATATATCGAGTATGTATATTGACGGCAATGTTAATACATTAAACTTCGTGAAGTATGGTTTGCAGCTGTATTGTCTATTTGTGCCAGAATTCTAATACATTTCTTTTGAATTATAAATAGATCGTCTACATTAGCGCTATTACCCCAGAGCATGACCCCATACCTCAGCCAGGAATATGCATATGCGTAATACGCGGACAATGCTGTTGGTGTGTCCGTGCTATGTTTTATTTGGAATAGTGCATATGTGAATCTAGACAGCTTGGATTTGACGCGTTCTGTATGTGTTTTCCAGTTCAAGTGCGTGTCTATATTTATTCCCAATAAACTAAAAGTGTTGACTTCTTCTAGTGGTGTGTTTTGATCCGTTATTTGTAGCGAGAGTGGTGGCTTTTTGTATGTCCTAAATTGCATTATCTATGTTTTTTTTTTAGTTTATTTCTAAATTATGTTATTTTAGCCATTGTGTAACAGATTGGAGAGTGTTTTGGACCTGGTTATTGTAATTTAAACTATCACATTTTATCAGAATTGAGACATCGTCGGCGAAAAGTACTGGCGTGGATGTTTCTGGGTCTAAGGATTTTGGAAGGTCGTTAATATAGATCAGGAACAATATGCAACCTAAGACGCTTCCCTGAGGGATTGAGCATATTTGGTGTATAACTTGGGATCGCACAGATTTTAATTGTTTTGAGTGTTTGTCAAAATATTCTATTTGAACGATCTGTGTCCTCTAACTCCGCAACCGTATAATTTCATTAGGAGGATGTTGTAGAGGACCTTGTCATAGGCTTTGGTCATGTCTAGCAGCAGTCCTACAACAGGTTTTTTATCATTTACGTATTGAAGTGCTCTTTGTACATACTTATAAACAGCTAGTGTTGTTGATCTACATTTTCTAAATCCATTCTGACTGTGGTCCAGTATGTGGTATCGTTCTAAAAACGAGTAAAAACAGTTGAACATTGCTTTTTCAAAGAATTTAGAAAATGTTGGGAGCAAAGCAATCGGCATATAATTTTTTGGGGTTAGAATGTCTCCTTTCTTATGTATGGGTTTAACTAGTGAAATCTTAAGTAAATCTGGAAATTTACCTTCTTGAAAGCTTTGGTTAGTTAAAAGAGTTAAAGGGGTGGATAATTCCATTGCATACTGTTTCAATAGTATTGGTGGTACGTCTATGCCGCAACTATGTTTGTTTTTGGTGGAATTTTTAATATTTATGACCTCTTTTTGGCTGACTGGTAGCAAGTACAATGAACACACAGGCGAATTAATGACATGTTGTCCAATCGGTTTGTTTGAGTCCATGTGAGGGTCGTTACCTACTGTCGCGAAAAAGTTGTTAAATGTGTCGGCAACAGTTGTTGGACATTCAATAATCTCATTATTAATTTTTAATGATATATTTTCCGGTTTGAAGATTTTAGTTTTCCCGTTTTTTGTGTTAATTATTTTCCACATAGTCTTCACTATATTCTAACTTTTTTGCTATTTTAACCGTAGTTTTTAAGGTTTCAGTAAATTTTGTGTAGTACTTTTTTATAATATTGCTTTTTGTTTCATTTAAAATAGTTCTTAAAATCCTTTTATCTAAACTCGTAGGTACTCATCCGCAAAAAATCACTGGTACATGCCGTGGATTTAAACCTGAGACCATCTGCATAGCTGTCTGTCAATTGGTCTCTCTACTGCGGTATCGCTTATTTACACCACAAATTAAAGCAACACAATTTTTGCTCGGAGTGCAGGCATTATATCGTAATTTAAGCGCCGCTCTACATTCATCATCATCAGCGCTTTATACTGTCCCACTGCTGGGCACGGGCCTCTTCCCATTATGAGAAGGTTAAGACCATAGTCCACCACGCTGGTCAAGTGTAGGTTGGCAGACTTCACATGTCTTAGGATCGCAAATGACACCACTTACCTCACGCCATTTGGCCCAGGCTACCGAAATGCGTACCTTGACGTCGAAATCGATGTCACCAGTTACCTACTTGACTTCGTCCTTTCACTCGGCAACGTCACCGCCTATACGAATTGACGCGGGATGTGAAGTGTAGCAGGCAAAGTAATCGGTCTTCGCCACATTAATTTTCAGACTGTCGTCCTCAAGCGACCCTTCCCACGCATTCACATCCAACAGCGTGATTTCGTCAGCATAAATGAGCAGCCACGGGGGTTGCTCATGCAAATCTCTGATGCTGTCCGACAGTACATCTAATACCAGGCTAAACAGGTACGAACGAAGAACGGAAATCTGGTGGACACCGACGGTGATAGAGAAAGGTTTTTGTATCGCCAACAGCGTTACAATCCCGACTACGAAATTCGAATTTGAGTATGTGTCTCGGATGATGTCAACATAGGCCTCGCGTATCTCTTTGGATTTAAGGGCCCACCACATCAGCACCCGGGGCACAAAGTCAAATGCCTTCTTCTTCTTGATAGACAACACACACTTTAAAAATTGTATATTGTACTAATATCAATTATAATTAATTATTTCAATTATACAATGAAAGAACCTTTAATAATAGTGAAGTGTTCATAGACTATGTTAGAAGTTATTCAAAAATTTTCAAACGAGCATGTTCCACAGCTAAATCAAACTTCTTAAAAAATAAAATAAAAACGTCTAATAATAAAATTAAAACAACTTGGAATATAATTAATAGTGAAACTAGAAGAGTCACAGTACGTAGTCGTGAGTTCCATTTAAAAATAAATGATGTCGATATTAAAACTGATCTGAAGGTGGCAGAGGAGTTCGAACATTTTTTTACTAATATTCCTAAAATAACAACAAAAACTCTACAGTCATCTCCCGCTGATGCTGAAAATATTATAAAACACTGTGTACCTGAACCTAAATGTGGCGCACCTTTTGAATTCACTTTTGTTAATGAAAGAGATATTATATCCGTTTTTAAAACATTAAATCTTAAAAATACCATGGATCTTTGGGGACTTTCTGTCAAGACCATCTCGTCAGTTATTACTGTTATTGCACCCCACTTAACAGAGGTGTTTAATTGTTGCGTTGCAAATGGTGAATTTCCTGATCTAATGAAGCATAGTAAAGTGATACCGCTATTCAAATCTGGCAGTACTTTAGATCCAACAAACTTTCGGCCTATTTCAGTACTACCTACAATGAGTAAAATATTCGAAAAGTTAATTTTAAAGCAAATGTTGGCACACTTTAATAAATACAATATTTTGCATAACAAGCAATTTGGTTTCACAAAAGGTCGCTCTACTATCGATGCTGCGGTAGAATTAATAAAAAGCATTTTTGAGGCTTGGGAGGATTCGCATGACGCTTTAGGTATTTTTTGCGACCTATCCAAGGCATTTGACTGTGTTCATCATAAGATCGGGAAATTACATCATTACGGAATTAGAGGCAAGGCTCTTGATCTTTTGAAATCGTACTTAAGTGATAGAGTCCAGAGAGTAGACGTCAATGGTGAGAGATCACCTGGATCTGCATTAACCATGGGCGTCCCGCAAGGTTCAATTCTGGGTCCTTTTCTATTTCTTATTTACATTAACGACTTACCCTACTTTATAGGCCATAACCATGATGTTGTACTATTTGCTGATGACACTTCTTTAATATTTAAAATTAAAAGGAAATTATTAGATTTTCACGAAGTCAATATTGCACTTGCAAAAGTTGTACGCTGGTTCAACGCAAATAATCTTCTCCTTGACGAGAAAAAAACTAAATGTCTAAAGTTTTCAACACCTAATGTCGGACACGTTAGGACCAACGTCCAACTGAATAACGCAGAATTGGATCTTGTTGATACAACAGTGTTTTTAGGTATTACCATAGATTCGAAACTTCAATGGAGCCCACACATTGAAAAGCTATCGGGTAAGCTCAGTTCAGCAGCATATGCAGTTAAAAAAATAAGACATTTTACTGATGTAGATACGGCTAGGATAGTTTATTTTAGTTACTTCCATAGCATTATGTCTTACGGAATTCTTCTGTGGGGGACAGCTGCAGACATCAACACCATCTTTATCTTACAGAAAAGAGCCATTCGTGCTATTTACAATCTCGGTCCCAAAGTGTCCCTCAGAGAAAAATTCAAGGAAATAAATATTCTGACTGTAGCATCTCAATATATTTTTGAAAACTTAAAGTATGTTTATAGAAATATTAGTTATTTTAAAAAGAAATCTGACATACATTCTGTGAATACCAGGAACAAACACAATCTTACTGTGCATGCCACTCGTCTTCACAGAATCAGCAATTCGTTCGTGGGGCAAAGTATACGCTTCTACAATAAACTACCTATTGGTATAAGAAATCTACCATATAATACGTTCAAAAGCGTTGTTAACCTTCGGCCGGCGGGAAGACAGCCGGCTGGGCGCCCAAAATTTTTGCGCTTAAAACCCAAGAGACAGCCGGCTGTCACTCACTTACATTCAAGAAAATACCTTAAATTCGCACGTTTAGAGACGACTTTTGTATGAACAATGTTAGTGCGTTCCGTTCTTTGATAAATTTTCTACATTCTGAGCATAAAATATTGTATAATCTGTGCATCCACAGTTTAGCTTTGACAGTCGAAAAATATGCATCGCGCAAGCTTCACGCGCAGTTCCGTGATTTGTTTGTGTTAGTGTTTTTTTTGTGTATTTTACGTAAGTAAGTAGTGTTTCTTATTAGAAAACTGTTTTTTAGCTTATTAGAAGTGTTTTTATGTAACTGGTTGAATGAAATACATCGTAATATGGCACGAAAAAGTTTGCGAAAAAGTTTGTTATTATGTGACTGATTGCGAAGTGATTTGTCATTGTTGTGAAGTTTGAATCTGTGAAAACAATATAAATATTTGACAAAACACTTTATTTTGATGCCTGGCAGAAAGAAAATTTAATAATGATTACAATATAGTTTATTGAATTAAAAAATATGGTTTCGTTGTAGAGTTATTACATAATATATTTTGTACAACGCAATTTTTTCGACGCCATCACATCTAAGGCGCAGGGGCGCCGGGGCTGTCAAAATCATGTCAAAAAATTTTATCTGGGCCAAAAAGAGGGCTGAAAAATTATATAGACATGGATACTATACAATTCTAGATTATATGAATGATAAAAACGCAAGGGATTGACCAGCTCAATGTATACACTGGACATACTTAAATTATTTATGGATTAATTATTTTGACTCTGGACATTATACATCCAGTACATATTATTATATAGTATTTATTGTTTTTATTATTAAATTTGACATTTCATTACTTTTATATGACTGTATGTTAGTCTTATTATCATATACATAAATTATTTATATATTGATTATTTTGACTCTGGACATTATACATCCAGTACATATTATTATATAGATGACTTTTTTAATTTTTCATGATTAAATTTGACATTTGATTAAGTACTTTTATATGACTGTATGTTAATCTTGCTATCATACTGAATTTGTTTTTATACATGACATCCAAATTTAATATTATTTTTACTGACAATTGTAATTCTCTTTTTTTACCCTGCTGTATTTATGCTTTTGAGTCATAATGCCATTATTATGGATGTTTTATTGTTATTATGCTATTATTCATTCATTTGTTAATTTAGATTATGCTATTGACTGTAAAATTATTATTATTGTAATACCATTATAGATCATGATGATATTCCTATAGATAACTTAAAATTGTCAATATGTGAGCACCATGTAGTCGCTTTCTCTTTTTTTCTAATTGACGTGATGATTGTCATGCAGTTCTGGGTCGTCATGCTCACTAAAAAGTCTTGCTTACGGTGGCGTTGTGGGTCGGGTGGTTTGGTTCCCTAAAAAATGGTTGAGCTAAGCTATGGCTGAGTCTCACGTCATACTCGTGAACGGGTGCCGTCTGCCGGGACTGGTCGGCTCTGAACTGCTGCTGCAATTCTATCAAAATATAACTATTTTTTAGTCTCTCACTCGTATAGTCGTCTCACATTGTACTCACATATTTATACTTTATGTTGTATACTTACTATTATTTTTATTTTTTTTAAATAATTATCTGGACTTTAAAAGAGACTATGACCTCTGAGTTTGTTTCGGATGTTTCTTCTCAGGGCAGTCAGTTAGGAAACACCGGCCTCATCTAGCTTAATTTTAAAAAAAAGTATGACTTTGTTTAAGTGTTTATTATAATGAACCTATGAACAAATAAATGATTTGAATTTGAATTTGAATTTGAATTTATCACCAAGCTGAAGAGATCATTTGATAGCTGTCTGTCAGTTGATCTCTCTACTGCGGTAACGCTTATTTACACCACATATTAAAGCAACAAAATTATTGCATGGAGTGTAGGGATTGTATCGTAATTGAAGCGCCACTCAACATTCATCATCATCAGCCCTTTATACTGTCCCACTGCTGGGCACGACGGGCCTCTTCCCATTATGAGAAGGGTAAGACCATAGTCCACCACGCTGGCCAAGTGAGGATTGGCAGACTTCACATGTCTTTCGAGAACATTATGAAGAACTCTCAGACATGCAGGTCCTCAAGATATTTTCCTTCACCATTTAGCAAGCGTTAATTGACAATTTAATACGCACATAACTCCGAAAAGTCATCGGTGCGCGCCGTGGATTCAAACCCAGACCCTCTGCTTAGCAGTCTGTCGGTCTCTCCACTAGGCTATCGCTGCTTGACCACTGAACATTTCGCTGTGTGTTATGGGTTCAATTCCCACACTTGTCAACAGTAATGTGTGAGACCTAAACTATGTATTTGTGGTTTTCATGTGTGTTAGTAATAATTATATCAGTATGAACGTTGCCTTTTGAAAAGAAAAATATAGATCCATAGAAGTGATTTGGCTGAATCTTTCTCTCACCACTAAAGCTCTAAACGACTGCAAGGTCACGGGTTCAAACATAAAACATTTGGGAGAGACAGTTTGTCTTAGTCTGAGTGTTTTTGTGTATAGTATAAGTAGTCTCATAACAACACTGCTAAAACACACTGGTCAAAGAACTTCGTCTTGAGACACCGCGGGGCATCGGACGTGAAGATACGCCGTAACTTCCCGAACCGAGCTGGATTCGACGATTGACCTCTCTCTGGAAGTTAGGCTAACCTAACTGGATCATTTGTCCTAATATATACTGGTTGACAACTTCGACTGTAGACTTCCGATCCTGAATAAGAACAGGTATGAAATGGAACTTACATATGATTTTTCTCTAGTCGCTACTATATCGGTAACGGTTCACAATTATCAAGAAAGCACAATGGAATGCAAACATCATCATTAAACAATCATTTCAAAACTCATTAAATTGTCTGTCTATGAAATATGTTTCATTGAAGTCCATATTCGTTGAAACAATAATATTCAAAATATAAGCACAACGACCAAACATTTAATGAAACATTTACGCTGTTAGTACGGCATTTTTGAAAGTCAGTCAACAAGACAAACTTACTGACCAGCATTAGTCCTATTGTTTGAGGTAACATTTTTGCTACCCTATTTCATCCCGCAGAGCATGTAGTTTGAAACAACTATTGTTGTCATAAATTGTAGAATTCGTATACTTATATGTTTCATTTAATATTTACATTCATGTAATATCCCACCTACTATACTATACTACAATATCGTACTCTATTCAAAACATTTTATTCAAAGTGGGAGAGGTTTAATAAATAAGTATTTTATTAATAGACGCCATAATTAATTGCAAACTCGCAAAATGGCTTAAAGTAAAAATATATAAGCGGTACATACGTATCTTGAAACTTAGGTGTTATTTTATAAAAGTAAATAAAGCCTAAGTGAATAAAAACAACTTTATGTTGAAGCAATACCTAGCACAAAACTAATATATGGATCATGCATTGCGTATAAAAATAGACGCAGTGAATTGAATATAGCAATATTTCAGTGAAAACAAGAATGGACTCAAGTTTTAAACTCAGTTTTTTTTATGTAATTGCCGGCAAACGAGAAGATGGAAGATGTTGGTAAGCGAATACCGCCACCCGCCTATGGACACAAGCAACACATAAGAAGTGTAACGGATATTCGATCTATCCATGGATTTCTGTCATTTTTTGTATGGAGCTTATGTTAAAATTGAAACTAAAATCGTTGGTCTCGCGGCAAAAATGTGCGCGTGGGATTGGGAGATCTCGGGTTCGATTCCCGGGTCGGATAAAGTGTTATTGGGGTTAAGGTTAAGGTAAATTCTCAGTAGCAGCACGGAATCTGGTAATGTGTCCGGTACGGCAACCGGCTCGCCCCTATTACGTGGGATCTAAAAATTCATGGCGAAAAGTGGGTGAAATATTACACCTCTGCCTAGCCATTCGGGGATACAGGCGTGAGAAAAAAATTAAGCTAAAATCACACAATCACAAAAAAACGATAGATCGAATATTGAAACCGGACAAAAGACAGTCCGTTGCCGTCCCTTTAGAAAGGGAAAAGGAATATAAGGAGAAGTAGGATGAGGGAGAAGGAGTTGAAGATGGGACCTCTGGCATTCTTACTCACCGAACAAAACGCAACAGTTTAGATACTGTTACTCTATCTATCTATATCGTCACGCCTGTCTCCCATTGGGGTAGGAAAAGACTATGGAACGCCACATGCTTCGGTTCAAACACACCTCTTTCGCTTCCTCGATATTCATTAACCTCATCATGCATGCGCGTCTGTTATGGATACTTTTAATTTGGCCCTTTTTCAGTACGTCACCTATTTGGTCGGCATACGTCCGCCTAGGGCGTCCCCTACCGACATTGCCATTCATTCTCGCACGATACACTCCTTCCGTATTTCTTCTTTCATCCATCCGTTCTAAATGTCCAAACCAACACTACATTCATTTTTAACACGCTTTCATTAGGTCGTCGTGTATGTAACTATGTAATGGAATCTAAGCTAACAAATTTAACCATCTTCCAAGGGTCGTACCGTAATGAAAATTGGCAGTTGTATGTAGTTCTGATGACAATTTAATAATATGGGACTGTCAAACTGATCTGATGATGGAGCCGGAAGACATGAACTGGAACTTCATAATGGAAAATCGTATCATAGCTGTTTTGGATTTCTCAGAAAAGTCTTGTAATGAACTTTAGCCACGATTAGGTTTCAGGGTCTGATGTTAAAGCCGGAAGATAGGTACTGGCATTTCATGATGGAATATCGTATCATAGTCGTGTTTGCACTGGTGAGAAAGGCTATGTAATTGACTTGGAACACTTTTTTTATGTCATAAGCGGCAAACGAGCAGACGGATCGCCTGATAGTAAGCAATTACCGTCGCCCATGGACACAAGCAACATCAGAGGAGTCACAAGTGCGTTGCCGCCCTTTGGGTTAGGAAAAGGGATGGGAGGAGAAGTGGGATGAGGGGGAAGGAATAGAGGATGGGGCCTCCGACACTCTCACTCACCGAGCAAAACGTTACAGTTTAGGTACTGTTACTTTACGTCGATTTTCTGTGAGAGTGTAGTACTTCCCCGGTCGAGCCGGCCCATTCCCGCTGAAATCAGCAAGGCTCCACTATTGGTTTTCAAGGTTATAATATCTGTACATTTAAATAAAATTGAAGTGTCAGTCTGTGATATGAAAATAACTAGGTGTGTTTTTTCAAGTGCATATAGTTACTTACACAATTCTAAATCCAAAACAACCCTTTTTAACGTTTATGCCTGTCTGACTGCCTCGTCGGTCTCGCGGCATAAATGTGCGCGTGGGATTGGGAGGTCTCGGATTCGATTCCCGGGTCGGGCAAAGTGTTATTGGGTTTTTCCGTTAGGAAATTCTCAGTAGCAGCACGGAGTCTGGTAATGTGCCCGGTACGGCAATAGGCTCGCCCCCTATTACGTGGGACCTAAAAATTCATGGCGAAATGTGGGTGTAATATTACACCTCTGCCTACCCCTTCGGGGATACAGGCGTGAGTCTATAAAAAGAAATAAAATGTCTGTCTGTCTGTCTTTCGGTTTGTCCGGGGAAATCTCTGGAATGACTGAACCGATTGAAATGAGACTTTCACTGGAAGGTAGAGGACTTTATAGCGCTACATATAGGCCATGATTTGACCCGGTAGGTGGCGCTGTTTTCTTCTGCCACTCATCTATACATCTATACATATAAATAAAATTTTAGTGTCTGTCTGTGATTTCAAAATAACTATGTTTTTTCAAGTGCACATAGTTAGTTATACGATTCTAAGTCCAAAACAACCCTTTTTAACATATACGTCTGTCTGTCCATCTGTCTGTCTGTCTACCTGTCTTTCTGTTGGTCCAGGGTAATCTCTGGAATGGCTGAACCGATTCAAATGAGACTTTCACTGGAAGGTAGAGAAGACTTTATAGCGCTACATATAGGCTACAATTTGACCCGGTAGGTGGCGCTGTTTTCGCAATACCGAGTATTTACTTCTGCCACTAGTCTATACATATAAATAAAATTAAAGTGTCTGTCCGTGATTTCAAAATAACTATGTTTTTAGCACGCTTTTATTAGGTTGTTGTGTATGTAACTAACTATGTAATGGAATCTAAGCTAACTAATTTAACCATCTGCCAAGGGTCGAAGCGTAGTGAAAATTGGCAGCTGTATGTAGTTCTGATGACAATACAGTAATATGGTACTATCAAACTGATCTGATGATGGAGCCGGAAGACATGAACTGGAACTTCATAGTGGAAAATCGTATCATAGCTGTTTTAGATTTTTTTGAAAAGTCTTTTAATAAATTTTAGCCACATTAGGGTTCAAGGTCTGATGATGAAGCTGCAAGATAGGCACTGGCATTTCATGATAAAATATCGTATCATAGTCGTGTTTGCACTTGTGAGAAAGGCCTTATAATAGACTTTGAACACGATCAGATTTTAAGGTTATAACAACCCAATTATACCTATATTGTAGACAACGCAGTGGTGTAGATAGAGTCCCGTACTTTTGCGCCTGGATAGGCGTATCTGGCCCTGAGTAGATTAAAATCAATTAGTGGTCTCCTGATTAAAGAGCTAGATTGTTTTAAGCTGACAGATAAAACACCATGTAATACAGACGCACAGGCGGTGATGCATAGGATACGGGCTAATTCGCCTACTTAAAATAAATATATAAATTTTAAAAATATTTTGCTATCAAAGACCAAAAAGTTTATACTTTTTGGTCTTTGATAGCAAAATACATATATACAAACTTATAGTTCAAAAAACACTAGAAAAACACGCCTTTATAAATGCACGTAAAAAACAAAAAAATAAATTATGGATCGTTCAAGTTGTTTCTATTTATGGTCTGAAGTGTAAACTATGTGCTTTTAATTATAATATTTGATTGTAAAAGCGTGGGGCGCTGGAACAGGAAAGACTTTATTGGTAACAAATACTAATACTACCTAAGCTGCATGAGGTCGCACAAGAGCATAACAGTTGCACGTCCCGTGGTCGCAAGCTGACTGGTGTAGCGATGTCACGTCTCCGAGTGCGAGGTAGAAGATTCTATTTCTATCCCCGGGTCGTTGAATCAGAAAACATAAAAATTTTAATCGGGAAGAGGGCTTCAAATTGTCATCGGCGTGGAATCTAGTGATTCGACTAACAACACCCCACTTTAATGCGCAGTCGGCGAATGTTCAATATACAGATACGGTTAGTGTGTTTTGCGCCGGTACTTCGAAAATCAACGACCCCGGGGTAGAAATAGAATCTTCTACCTCGCACTCGGAGACGTGACATCGCTACACCAGTTAGCTTGCGACCACGGGACGTGCAACCGTCTCGAAAGGTCAAGCAAAATAAGGGATGTAAATACCTAATGCATGTTCGTGTTCGTTCGTGTTTTTAAACTATAAGTTTATTACTGTTACTGTTACTTTACGTCGATATTCTTTGCGAGGGTAGTCCCCTGGTCGATCGGCCCATTCATGCTGAAATCAACGACGCTCTACTAGCTTTTAGGAACATAAAAAAGTAGTGGGAAGAAATAAAACAAAAAATCAATTTGATATTATTTGTTTATGTAGACATAATGTTACGTGTCTTAATTTTTTTTCTGTAGCACTTATATTCTGCTTGAATATTTTTTGTCTCCAGTCCTGGTTAAATGCTCCCAAGAATATAATTAAAGGTATCGACGGTCATTCTGGTGTATGGGGAAAATGTACGTTGTCTGTATGTATTTTCATATTTTGATTTCTCCTTTATCCTTAACACCCTCTTTCAGTGTTTTGTATTATTTAGAAGATATATTGGAGTTATCTTCCTAATAATGAATCATCCTTCTAAGGTTATCTCAAGTTAGAACCCTGGATCCGCTTTCTAGTCTAACCGGGTTTGACTGAATATTAGCTTTTCCACGGAGCAACTGCCTGTCTCACCTCCGAAACCACATCTGCAACCCTAAGGGATAGCTATAGTCCATGGTTAGGCTAGTGTCAGTTTAATCATAGGTACTGACTTCTTATAACGTCTGTCAAAGATCTTCATGACAGCCGGGACCGACAGCTTAACGGAGAGCAATCCGAGGCACGGGACAAGCGACAATTTACAATAAAATACGCACATAACTCCGAAAATTAATTGGTGCGTGCTGTGGATTTGAACCCGATACCCTTTGCATGGCAGTCTGTTGGTATCTCCACTAGGCTATCGCTGCCTTTTTTTCATCTTCTAAATAATAAATATGGAAAATAAATCTTGTCCTACGTCGTCTTAACTGATCGCGGCCGCGTCTGCTCGTGGCGTGATTTTCACGTCACGCTAATTGCCGTGCCGCCCGCCGCGCCGCAGCGCCGGTCCTCGTGGTCAGACCGCTACTATTATCACAGTATAATTGACTGTGCTATTATCGTATTGTTTACAATAATTCATGATCATAAGGTACTTAAGCTGCTGCAGAAAGCTACAATGTTGGGTACTGCTTGTCCTCACTAAAAGTGATTAATTCATGTAATAGACCATTACGTTGGTCAAGTGGGGGTTTTTAGACTTCAAATGCCTTTCAAAAACATAAAACGTTATATTATATACTAGCTTTTGGCCGCGGCTTCGCTCACGTTAAATTCGGGGTAACACAAAACTCCATCATCGTTCGATAGTAATTTTCGTTTTAATTCTGTTCGTAGGTACTAATAAGAAATATAACCGCAAGAAGTATTTAAAACATTTCTGTTAACAGTATTTTTAGAGTTCCGTAGTCAAAAATGGCTAATCACGGAATCCTTATAGACGTGCTATGTCTGTCAGTCTATCCATATGTCACAGCCACTTTATGCCGAAACTATTCAGTTTACACATTTGAAAATTTGTAGGTAGATGTATTCTGAGAACCGCTTTACGACGTTATAGAAAATAAAAAATATTGAAACTTAAGGGGAGCTCTTCATACACTAATGTGGTAAATGGGTCGTTAAAAATAACTTTGAGCTTCCCAAAAATCTTGTTTCTCAAAGTCAATGGTTTGAAAGATATAAGGTTCCAAAGTGGTAAAATGGGTATGTGTGGCCCTCTAACTTTTAAAGTAAGAGAGTAACACATCTAAAAAAAAATATATGCTGTCGATTATTATAAAAACTTTCAACGAAAATTGGTTTGAACAATATGTATTCGGCAGTTTTTAAAATAAAGCACATCTTAAAACCGCAAATATAGCTTTGTCATTTATACAAATACTATTAATAGTTAGTCGAAGATAATGGTTATGGTAAGTGGATACCTCCACTACGGAACCCTTCATGAGCGAGTCTGACTCGCAATAGCGAATAGCTTTTATAATGTTTTGTCCTAGGTGTTACTTGTAGCCGTTTGCCATTACAAAGCTTTGGTGCATTAAGATTCCGCATTAACAGGACTGGAACCCCAACATCCAGTCTCAAGTTGCGCGAAGGTACTCTTGATAATTGTAAGGAGTTCAGAAACTCTATAGGGTACGAAGTAACTTGGTCAGTATTCATGACATTATCTACCGAAAAGTATACAGTCAATGAGTCAAAATTAAATGTCAAAGCCATGGTCCGATATATCTCTATACGCACTTTCGCATTTATGAGTAGAGAATATTAGTTCAGCTGGTTTAGCGTGAAATAGGAACATACATACATACACATTTTCGCATTTACATCTTATATTAGTAGGGATTAGCCAAGGCTGTTACAATAATTATCCATCTATACTAATACTAGCTTTCGCCCGCGGCTTCGCCAGCATGATAATTTAATAAACAGTGGCCTATGTACTTCCCCGGGTTTCAGACTATACATATCAAATTTCATCACAAACGGCACTGTAGATTATCCGTGTAGCATACATATAAACAGATAATACTGAAAAATTACTTTTGTTTTCATAATCGTTGAACTTCAGGTAAAGATTAGTATATAAGCTTGTATATTATTGAAGTTATGAAGAGCTTGTATACCTATTGAATATAATAGCAGCAAAAACATAAAATCTGAAAGCATAACGTATCACAAAGTACATATCAGACAATCAGACCGTCCCTCCGCCTCGCTGTGCTTAAGCGCACTAACTCATAGAAAGCGTTTTTAATGACGCTGCGCTTAGGTGAGATATATCGTGATAACTTTTAACTATTCGTCCAAACTACTTACTGTAAAAGACAAAGTTAATTTACATTAAATACTTAAGCCAATAAATCTATCAATTTTGAAAACAATTTGATAACTATTCTAGAATGAGCATTGTAAAATACACATATACAGGATGTCACAAGACCCATCACCAAGCCGAAGTCTACTCGTTGTGGACATCATGCCAAGTCTTACTAAACAAAAATAATACCTGGGAAACGATATTTTTTTTAAGATTTCACGTTTTTTAAACCGCAATTAAAATCGCGCGCGTGCAATGTTCGAAATACCTACTTATCCATGGCGTCATAGGGCATCTAAAGAACATATTGGCGGGGTAAATGCATCGATTTTGTACCTAATTAGCAAAATTCCATACTAACTTTGAGTCTCAATATCTCCTGAACCAGTAATTTCCCAGGTATGGTGCCGAAGTAAAAAATTTTCGTAGTGATTGGTACATCATGGGATTTCAGTTTTCGTGAAGGGTCTTGTTACACCCTGTATATATATTTTTTGATTTTTTATTTTTGATATTATACTGTTTTATTACAATAAAAAGTTATGTATTTAGACTATGTACTGAAAGCTAAAAAGTAATTCGGTAAGTTCTAGCAACCAGATCGCACCAATCTTCTCATCAATATGGGGTATTGATCAGACAAATATAAAATCGTTGGGCAAGTTAAATTTCTATCATAATGTTTACTCTGGACGCTAAGCCCAAAATTAATTTATTTTAAGTTAGCTTTATTTCAAGTTTTTAGTTTTGTTGTTAGTTAATACTTCTCATTCTATTTTCATAGTGAGCCCTTTTCTACCAATCAAGGCCTGTCATTCGATACCCATATTGAGGTATTTGTGGAAAATAGGTAATCCGCCATTTCGTGGCGGCGGCCATATTGGATTTTTCATAGTCAGCTCTATTCTACCAATCAAGCCCTTTCATTCGATACCCATATTTAGGCATTTGTGGAAAATATGTAATCCGCCATTTTGTGGTTGCAGCCATCTTGGATTTTTCACAGTGAACGCTATTCTACTAATTAAACCCTTTCATTCGATACCCATATTGAGGCATTTGTGGATATTATGTAAACCGCCATTTTGCGGCGACAGCCATCTTGGATTTCTCATAGTGAGCTCTATTCTACCAACCAAGACCTTTCAATTGATACCCATGTTGAGGAATTTGTGGAAAATATGTAATCCGCCATTTTGTGGCGACAGCCATGTTGGATTTTTCATAATCAGCTCTATTCTACCAATCAAGCCCTTTCATTCGATACCCATATTTAGGTATTTGTAAAAAAGATGTAATCCGCCATTATGTGGCGGCAGCCATCTTGGATTTTTCATACTGAACGCTATTCTACTAATTAAGCCCTTTCATTCGATACCCATATTGAGGTATTTGTGGAAAATATGTAATCCGCCATTTTGTGGTGGTGGCAATATTGGATTTTTCATAGTGAGCTCTATTCTACCAATCAAGCCTTTTCATTTGATACCGATATTGAGGTTGTTGTGAAGTAATATAATATGATTCGCCATTTTGTATCGGCGGCCATCTTGAAATTACAATCATTTAAATATTATGTTTTAATCTTGATGACAATATGAGTGTAACATACCAAATATCAGGTCAATCAGTCATCAGAAAGAGGTTAAAATTCCAATTAATAGCTTTCAGAGCTCAGGATTTTTGCCAACTTAGTTGATACTTTTCCTTATATTATGGCAACATTATACAAAATCTTTATAAATTATAGCCTATGTGTTAATCTGATGTATAAACTATATTATTGTAAATTTTCATCCAAATCCGTTTAGTTTTTGCGTGAAAGAGTAACAAACATCCATCCATCCATCCATCCATCTATCCATCTATACATACATCTTCACAAACTTTCACATCTATCTATACTAATATAATAAAGCGGAAGAGTTTGTTTGTTTGTTTGTTTGAACGCGCTAATCTCAGGAACTACCGGTCGGATCTGAAAAATTATTTTTGTATACGAAAGCCCAGTTATTCCGGAAGGCTATAGGCTATATAACATAACGTTTCGACCCTTTGGGGCCGGACAAGAGGCTAAAAAGGCTAAAACGTAATGTCGGCTAATCTCAGAAACTAGCAGTCGGATTTTAAAAATTGTTATTGCTTATGATAGCCCAATTATTCCGAAAGGCTGTACGCTTTATAAAATTACGTTACAACTTTTAGGGGCCAGACAAAAATATTAAAATGGTCAAACGAGAACAGGGGGGGTTGGGTCAAAGGCAAAAAAGGCTAAACGAATAGGATACAATCTACATGGGTATCGTTTTCGAGATTTTCGAAACGCTGATTAATAATATGAAATTTATTTAGTGATCCAAGATGGCGGATGGGAAATCAAAGATGGCGGATGAGAAAATTTTAAATATCAATATGGGTATGGCCTTCGATATTTTAAGGGGTGGAGAATCGAAATACAACATCTATTTCGTGATCAAAGATAGCGGATGGGCAATCAAAGATGGCGGATGAGAAAGTTTTAAAAAATCAATATGGTTATCGTCTCCGATGTTTTAAGGGATGGCGAATCTAAATACAACATCTATTTCGTGATCAAAGATGGTGGATAGGAAATCAAAGATGGCGGACGGGACTTTTTTTAAAGTCGATATGGGTATTGTCTCCGATATTTTTAAGGAATGGGGAATTCAAAAACACCATCTATTTCGTGATTCAAGATGGCGGATGGGAAATCAAAAATGGCGGATGGGAAAAATTTAAAAAATCAATATGGGTACATCGTCTCTAATGATTTAAGGGATGGTGAATCCAAATTTTATACAACATCTATTTCGTGATCAAAGATGGCGGATAGGAAATCAAAGATGGCGGACGGGATTTTTTTTTAAAGTCGATATGGGTATCGTCGCCAATATTTAAAGGGATGGGGAATCCAAATACAACATCTATTTCGTGATTCAAGATGGCGGATGGGAAATCAAAGATGGCGGATGATAAAGTTTTAAAAAATCAATATGGTTTTCGTCTCCGATGTTTTAAGGGATGGCGAATCTAAATACAACATCTATTTCGTGATCAAAGATGGTGGATAGGAAATCAAAGATGGCGGACGGGATATTTTTAAAGTCGATATGGGTATCGTCTCCGATATTTTAAGGAAAGGGGAATTCAAAAACACCCTCTATTTCGTGATTAAAGATGGCGGATGGATTTTTTTTTTAATCAATATGGGTATCGTCTCCGATATTTGAAGGGATGGCGAATCTAAATACAACATCTATTTCGTGATCAAAGATGGTGGATAGGAAATCAAAGATGGCGGACGGGATATTTTTAAAGTCGATATGGGTATCGTCTCCGATATTTTAAGAAAAGGGGAATTCAAAAACACCATATATTTCGTGATTAAAGATGGCGGATGGAATTTTTTTTTTTAAATCAATATGGGTATCGTCTCTGATGATTTAAGGGATAGTGAATCCAAATACAACATCTATTTCGTGATCAAAGATGGCGGATAGGAAATCAAAGATGGCGGATGGGATTTTTTTTAAGTCGATATGGTTATCATCTCCGATATTTTAAGGAATGGGGAATTTAATATAATATGAAAGAAAGAAAGAAAGAAAGAAAAACTATTTATTTGTCACAGAACACAGAAAAAGTTTAACATATGAAATAAGACATCGCAAGCCTTAAGATTAATCTGTGACAGATAGGTGCACACTCAGCTTTAATGTTGCATTGTGGTAGTATCCACAATACAACGCTGATATTCTGTGTGCACCTTAAATGCCGCACGGACGTTAATCAGCTCAATAATAATTGAAAAGAAAAATAAAAAATAATGACAAAGGTATGTAGCAAGTGGGTATGCTTTATGTATAAATTTTTTATCTAGACGACAAAACAATAAATATGTAAGTACACAAAAACAGTTTTATTTAATACACATATACAAACATTGTTTAAAATATAACACACATAACAAACATTGTTTATTTAATACATAGGTACTTAAAAGATGGACAGTTAATTATATATAAAATAAGTTTACCAGTGTTCCCAGTGTTCTATTGACCAATTACAGAATGTTGTATCGATAAAATTCGTCACACTTTCAACCATCATCAGGCCTGAGTGACATAATAATATTAATAAATAATAATAATTTATAAACTAGCCGCCTCGCGCTGCCCGACCGTCGAGATACCTACGTACCTCGTCCGCAGATCACAACCATTACGTAAATAATACATGTTTCACATGTTTGTTATGCTTGTTATGATTTTTGTTTTGATAAAAGACTATTTTTAAGTGAAATTTAAAACTTGCTTTTGTTTTTAGTGATCTCAATGGGGGAGGCAAATCGTTCCAGCAACGCGTGGCGGAATATTTGAAACAGCCCCGAAATGCTGTTGTCTTATACTTTGGCATTGTGAGCGGGTTGGAAGTGGAACGAGTGGAGTACGAATAGTGGTCCTGTCTCCAACTTAACTTATTAAACAGGTACAACGGCTTTTGTGTGTTTACGACTCCAAATAATAGCGTAGCCAAGTAAAGCTGCCGTCGCACTGCCATTTTTAAAATATTGGCTTGATTTATGTACGGTGTGACATGGCTACGACGTGGGATATCGAAGCAGAACCTGGCACAAGCATTTTGAACCCGTTGTATCAGTCGGGTGGTTCTAGACAGCAAACATGGACCATACACAACATCCATATAATTAAATTTTGCCAACACCAGGCTGTCGACTAACCTCTTTCGCAATGCAACACATAAATAATTTCTAAACCTATAAAGAAATTTTAATCTATAAAAACAATTTTTTGCAACATTGCTAATATACGTTTCGAAATGAAGTTCCGGGTCAATTATCAAGCCTAAGTTACACGCCGATTCTACTCTTGATATTTCAACCCCTTTAACTTTTATTACGGGCTTAGCTAATAAAATATCATTTATCTGATTTTTACTGCCCAATATCATGTAGTTTGATTTCAGTGGATTTAAAACCAGGCAATTTTTCTCAGACCATCTGACCACCTCCTTCAGAACTTTATTGATTTTATAAAAATCTATGTTTGTTTTTACATCATTTATAGACCCTGGAATGATAAGAGATTAAGCGCTAAGTCAATGGTAACTTTGGAAAAGAGGCTTGGAAAAAAGGAAAGTAAATAAAAACTCTTAAAAAGGCGATACGGAGTTCGCTGGGTCAGCTAGTTTATAATATTAGTAGGATAATAAAGCGGAAGAGTTTGTTTGTTTGTTTGTTTGAACGCGCTAATCTCAGGAACTACCGGTCGGATCTGAAAAATTATTTTTGTATACGAAAGCCCAGTTATTCCGGAAGGCTATAGGCTATATAACATAACACTTCGCCCCTTTGGGACTGGGCAAAAGGCTGAAAAGGCTAAAAGAGAATGTCGGCTAATCTCAGGAACTAGCAGTCGGATTTTTAAAATTGTTATTGCCTATGATAGCCCAATTATTCCGAAAGGCTATAGGCTATATAAAATTACGCCACAACTTTTAGGGGCCAGACAAAAATAATAAAATGGTCAAACGAGAAGGGGGAGGGTTGGGTCAAAGGCAAAAAAAGGCTAAACGAATAGAATACAATCTGTATGGGTATTGTTTTCGAGATTTTCGGGACGCTGATTAATAATATGAAATTTATTTAGTGATCCAAGATGGCGGACGGGAAATCAAAGATGGCGGATGAGAAAATTTTAAAAGTCAATATGGGTATCGCCTTCGATATTTTAAGGGGTGGGGAATCGAAATACAACATCTATTTCTTCATCTTAAATCAAAGATGGCGGATGGGAAAAGGACAATGGCAGATCTCATACATCAAAATGTCTGAAATTTAATTGAAGCGAACAGTAATAAAAAAGATATCAAAAATTTTGGCGTAAGTAACAGAGTCTATAAATGATTCTATTTTCACTCAGGAAAGGTGGAAAAAGAAGATATTGGTGTTTGAATTTTTTGTTAAGAATGAACAATGTAGGTAAAAGGAAAGTTATAGTATGAAAGTTAAACAATGTAGGTAGGTACGTTTGAATTATCAAATGACATAATGTCAGATTGACATCAAAACGCGGAAGTATTTTGTAGCATCTAACTGTCACAGCCAAAGACAAAAGCAGAGCTGCACATTTTAAATCGATTTTATGTGAAATCGATACAACTTTAATACGATGCTGTGACGTTTTTATTTGATTTAAACGTTGTTTTGCTTCAAAAATATTAGCTTATTGATATTATGTTGATTAAATATTAATTAACTGCATTTTAAACCAAACCAACTCTATAAAGGTCGATCGTATCGATTACTTCTTTAATAATTAATACGGATATAGCACTCACGTCTATTCCTGTCACACCATTGTCTATGGCAACAATCAAATAATAAAGTATTCGTAATCAATTGGAATGCTTTTTATCATCATAAAATACTCCAGCTTTAACGAGACAAAGTGAAAATATTAAAAATCGTAGAAAAAAAAGCAATTTGTTTTGTCCATATGAAGTTTAAGGTCGCCACAAAAACCCAGACCAAATTCTGCCATTGTTCTTTAAAAAAATCAATATTGGTATCGTCTGCGGTGTTTAAAGGGATGGGGAATCCAAATATAACATCCGTTTCGTGATTCAAGATGGTGGATAGGAAATCAAAGATGGCGGATAGGAAAAATTTAAAAATCAATATGGGTATCGTCTCTGATGATTTAAGGGATGGTGAATCCAAATACCACATCTATTTCATGATCAAAGATAGCGTATAGGAAATCAAAGATGGTGAACGGGATTTTTTTTAAAGTCGATTTGGGGAATGGGTTATTCAATCTAATATATAAAATTCTCGTGTCACAGTTTTCGTTCCCATACTCCTCCGAAACGGCTTGACCGATTTTGATGAAATTTTTTGTGCTTATCCGGTATCTATGAGAATCGGCCAACATCTATTTTTCAAAAAAATAAAAAAATTTTGCAAAACAACGTTTGCCGGGTCAGCTAGTATTATATAAAAATCTATGTTTGTTGGTTCATCATTTATAGACTGTGAAATGATAAGAGAATAAGCACTAAGTCAATGGTAAGTTTGGAAAAGGGGCTTGAAACAAAGGGAATTAAATAAAAACTCTTAAAAAGGCGATACGGAGTTCGCTGGGTCAGCCAGTTAGTTTATATAAGTAAGCGAACGAAGTAATGACAGCGCACCATATGACAATCCCGCCCAGATTATTTTTTGCAACTAACTGTATCCTATGTGTTTTGGATAGATAGATAACATCTTTATTGCGCAAATACAAATGTTACAAATAATTTGTAGATATCTTTAATTTTCAAAAAAAATGTAAATGCACAAGGGCGGCCTTATCGTAAAATGCGATTTCATACAGGCAACCTTAGGATGGACAGACTGAAAAGGATAGGTTTGATGGTGTAGTGATCAAATATATCTGGAAACTTATAGTTATTTGAATACAATATAATTATATATAAATACATACATATATATACAAAAACATAAGGTATACATTATCTATACATACAAATAATACATAATATACATACAAACAATAAATAATTATAATACATATATAATTCCATTATAAAACATATATATATTTATATAAATGCAGAAAGCAGTGGTAAAGTTTATATAACAGAGTGAAGTGACAAATAGTGCTTATTTAATGCATTTTAAAATATATTGAGTGATTAAGCTTGCCTAAACTCAACCGGAAGCGCATTCCAGAAACGTACAGCTTGAACAGCAAAGGATTTGTCGTAGAAGTTTGTGGAATGGGTTGGCGTCTGCAGACGACGACCTCAAGGTCCTGTGTTTTTCCTAGTTCTGAGCTATCTGCCCACCAATTTTCAGCCAAATCGGTTCAGCTGTTCTTGAGTTACAAATAGTGTAACTAACACGACTTTCTTTTATATAAATAGATTTGAGACTGCGTAAATTCATAACCCCTCTTGGTGGCAGCTTAAGAAAACAAAGCGTCACCACTCTATTTAAAACCTAACAAATCAAATCAAATCGAATCAAATCATTAATTGCATTTCATGTGTACGTAGTTGTTACATTTTGACATTTTGAATATAGTATATTTATACATGAAACCCAGTCAAGGCACAGCAATTTTAAAACATGCATGAATTTATAACAATTAATTTAAAATTTCATATATTGCTTTTAAATTTATGTTTTAATTGCCTTACCAGCATTATGCTGCAATTGTATTTTCTATTAGTAAAAAATATCTACATTTCATTTAATTACGTAGGTAAATAATATTAGCAATTAACAAATTAAATAAGTATATTAGAATTAATTAATCAAATGTCAATAATACAATTAATATTCAGTATGTAAATTGTAAGGATTATGTCAAACATTACAAAACTACATAAAATGAAACAATTTATATTCAACATGATAATTTAAAGAATTATGTCAAACATTACAAAATTATTAATTACCTTCATTTACATTCTTTTGTTCTATCGTCGAAAAATTCTTTCAAGCCATAGTAAATTTTTTGCGTTAAATATTGTGTTCATTTGTATTTGAACATACTAATGCTTGAACAGTCTTTAATTACTTGCGGTATTTTATTAAATATCTTTATTGCCATTACATATGGGCCCGAACGAAACAGGGCTAATGTTGACAAAGGCAGAGCCAGTCTGTTTTGATGTCTTAGATTGCGGGGTTGCTTAAGGCAGTATTTTACCTGGGAGAATATATTCGAGTGTTTCTTGGCAAAAAGGTAGATGGATGTTTGGATGTCTATATAAATTGATGTCAGTGTGAGAATTTTGTAGTTTATAAAGTATGGCTTGCAACTTTCCATACTACCTATATTTGCTAAGAGACGTATACACTTTTTTTGAAGTATGAATATTGTTAGCCACTGTACTATTGCCCCATAACATTATGCCATACCGAATCCATGAGTGGGCGTATGCGTTATATGCAGTAAATGCCGAAGCTTTATTCGTGGTCCTTTTCAATTCAGACAAGTCATATATAAGGCTAAATAGTTTGCTACTGATAAGGTGTATGTGTGACTTCCAATTTAAATATGTACCTATGTTGAGTCCAAGAAGTTTAAATGACTTTACGCGTTCTAGTTGTATGTTATTACTAGAGGATGCCCGCGGTTACAGCCGCGATACTTAAGGCTATTGTTCTCCTCCTGTCACTCATAGCGTGATGTTATATAGCCTATAGCCTTCCTCGATAAATGTGCTATGTAATATTGAAAGATTTTTCAAATCGGACCAGTAGTTCCTGTGATTAGCGCGTTCAACCAAACAAACAAACAAACTCTTCAGCTTTATATATTAGTATGTATAAGATAAGAGTAGTTTATATCTACAGCGCGTTTTTGGTATGGTCTAAATTGCATTAATTTTGTCTTTTGAAAATTTACTTCAAAGTTATGATCATCTAGCCAAGTTATTATTTTAGAGATTATATTATTTATATCGTTGTTTATTTTATTTTTTATTTATTATATACATACATACATACGTCTACCATTACAGATATCTTAACCTCATGCGACAAACGTAGGACAAAGAAAGATAAAAAAAAAAAACATTAATATAATAATCAAATATTTGAACTTGTTACACAATACGTTATCCTGATGAAATCGCTCAGTGGACATGCAAATAAGTCTATCCGCTCAGCTACTAAATTCAACGTGCGTAACTCACGCGTTAATGGTGTCTGTTGTAGGAGGTTAGTACGCGCGCACGGTACCACCTACAGCCGCGGTCTCCGTCGTCGCCGCACATAATCGTTTGGTACACAAAGGGTTAGCTGCGATAACATGGCCGCGTGTTGTGTTCTACCACGAAGCACTTTAAACAGATATGTAGCTAGTGCTACCTCACGCCTTACCTCTAATTTATAATATCCTACCATGCCCAAGATAAAGAACGTTGGATACAGTAGTGGATATCCAGGATATATTCCATACATCTTACATACATACATACATAGACTCACGCCTGTTTCCCGGAGGGGCAGGCAGAGACTACGGAACGCCATTTGCAACGATCCTGACATACCTCACTTGCTTCACTCACTCCCATCAAGTTTCTCATGCATGCTCTTCTGTTTAGGGTACTTCTGACTTGTCCTTTTTTCAGGATGTCTCCAATCTGGTCAGAAAACGTTCTCCTAGGTCTTCCCCATTGTCCTGTCCCATTCACACTAGCCTGATATATCTTCTTTGTCAGTCTATCGTCATCCATCCTCTCCATGTGCCCAAACCATCTTAACATGCCTTTCTCAATGCTTGTCACTACATCTTCTTTTACCCCACACCACTCTCGTATCACACAATTCTTTACTCTGTCGGTCAAAGACACACCACACATACTTCTCAGTGCTCTCATTTCTACATACATACATAGATTACATACATAAATACATACATACATCTTCATATACATAAATCTGATAAATTTATTTTGTATTCTTTCTAGCATAAGTTTATACTTGGATTCGCTTGGACTCCAGATTACTGCATTGTGTTCTAAATGGCTCTTCACAAGGGCCTCGTATAAAGCCTTTAATGCTGAAATATTTGTAAATTTATTTGCCTGACGTAAAACAAATCCTAAATTTCGAAATGACTTTTTACAAATATCTACGATATGTTGCATAGATTTCTCTCATATTCACATGGAAATGTGACGGATATATCGTCGGCAAACAGGATGCTTACTGCATTAATTATCTTAGGTAAGTCGTTAATGTAAATAAGGAACAATAAACAACCTAGCACGCTACCTTTGGGAATGGAATTATTAATTTTGGCTCTCTCTGATCTTACATTACATATTTCGCCAGTCTCAAAATTACGAAATGATGTTGAATCAAAACAATTTACGTCCAGCAGTGGACTGCAACATGCTGATGTAACGGAAACAATTAAGTTCAATCTGGCATCACAGTTCGGTAGCTTGAATACAATCTCGTCGACACACGCATATTGATTAGCTTCTTAAGTCAATATGTACTCCACCCAATCAAATGGTCATAGCTTGAGGGCAAAGAGCCAAAGGTCTACGTTACTATGAAGAGCCTATGTTTGCACAATAGGTACTGCATGTTCTATGTCAGTGACAGTAAATGTTGTAAGCAAACATTCTAAGCCTTTAGGGTTAATTATTGTACAGGAGCCAAAGTGTTTGATGAATGTAGCCTGTACTATTTATAACGTATTACAAACAGGCTTGTCTTACACAAAGAATATCTACGTGTGAAATGTTTGTAGCTGGACATACGACATGTGTATTTTTTATATTTTCTTTATCTATCTTTTTCATGTGTGTGTATACTGTGTATGGCCTACTCTGGCGACGGACTAACAATTCGTGTCCTGAAACAAACCCCGGGATTGATGACTTTATGTTCCTTTTGAAATAGAGTAGTGCTCTGATAAAATATATCACAAACGGCCACCCATTCAAGTAGTGGCCTCTCTGTAAATGTTGCTTAACCTTGCCGATCTATTACGACCAGCCAGACAACTCTCACTACAATTTTAAAAGGTATATTATATTCAAAGTCATAGCTATACTATGCACTTCTAAACAAAGATCAAAACGTTAGTAAAACATTTATAAAGTACATGAAGTTTGCTTCTGACGATTTCTTGAAAAATCACGATGTTTGCACCTATGAGTGATTCAGAACAAAGTATTTACAATATAATGTCGCTGATACACCTGAGCATTCACTTGTAACAGAAAAGCGAGCATTCGACGTTGTTAGGGTTCCGTACCTAAAAGGTAAAAAAGGGACCCTATTACTAAGCCTCCGCTGTCTGTCTGTCTGTCTATCAGTCACTAGGCTGTATCTCATAAACCGAGATAGCTAGAAAGCTGAAATTTTCACAAATTATGTATTTTGGTTGCCGCTATAACAAAAAATACTAAAAATAAAAAAAATATTAAGGGGGGGTCCGATACAATGAACGTGTTTTTTTTTTCGTATATTTTGCTCAAAATTACCAGGACAGGCAAATTACAGGTAACAGGTAGACGCTTAAAATTTTCACAGAATACGTAGTTGAATATTACCTTTCAAAATATATCATTAAATAAAATAAAGTTAATAATAAAGGGGGCTCCCATACAACAAACCTAATTTTTAAGCTTTTTGTTACTCGATCTTAATAAACAGGTAGAAACTTAAAAAAGATTTAAGTATACATACAACAAACGTGATTTTCTTTTATAGATGATAGTACGGAACTCTTCGTGCGCGAGTCCGAATCGCACTTTCCCAATTTTTAGGGTTACGTACCTTGAAAGGAAAAAACGGAACCCTTATAGGATCACTTTGTTGTCCGTCCGTCTGTCAAGACCCTTTTTCTCAGGAATGCGTGGAGGTATCAAACTGAAATTTATACTAAATACTCGAATCTACGTTTCCACAGAGCTGTAAAAAAATCAAACTTCTAATCCAACGCAATCAAAAGATACAGCCGTATATGCTGCAAATTGCAGCATATTTTCAAACTCGCATTGGAATCAAAACCTACGGGGTACGTCCCGTGAGCGCAGAATCTTGAAATTTGGTACGAAGCAACGTCTTACATCACTTATAAAGTAAAAATTGCAAAATCCGTAAATTTTTAGTTACAGCATATTAAAAAAATATTTTTATAAAATTTAAAGTTACTACCCCTTTCTTTTGAACGCATGGAGGTATTAAATTGAAATTCATATCAAATACTCAGGTATATAACACCGTTAGGCTGCAATAAAATCAAGCTTCTATGTCAACGCAATCAAAAGAAAGAGCAATATAAGCATATTTTCAAACTCGCGCCTACTCGCAAGTGAATCAAAACCTACATGGTACTTTCCGTGAGCTCGGAATCTTGAAAAATGGTACGAAGCAACGCCTTATAAAAACATATAAAGGAAAATTTGCGAAAACCGTAAATTTTTAGTTACATCAAATAATAAAAATATTTTTAATAATTTAAAGTTACTACCCCTTACTCTTGAACGCGTAGAGGTATTAAATTGAAATTCATAGCAAATACCTACTCAGGTATATAACATCGTTAGGCTGTAACAAAATCAAACTTCTATGTCTACGCAATCAAAAGAAAGAGCAATATAATCATATTTTCAAACTCGTGACTACTCGCAAGGGAATCAAAACCTACTGGGTACTTCCCGTGAACTCAAAATCTTGAAATTTGGTACGAAGTAACGTCTTATAGCCCAAGTAAAGGATGCGGAAGACTGAGGGCCGTGTGCTGTGGTGCATGTTGGGAGAGGCCTATGTCCAGCAGTGGACTGCGATAGGCTGATTGAGATTGAGATTTCAAATAATTACATAGTCTTCAAACCTTTTTGCTAATTATTCTGTACTTTATAAGTATTTTTGTAACAGATTTCTAATAGTCACTAAAAGCTTTGTAAATCAATAACTTTAATAAAAAATCTTACCATCATTCATCAGCAGACTTTTGCAAGGCTGCTGCAAGGCTGGTATAGGTATTTAAGTTATATTATAAAATAAGCGATATATGTTAATATAAAATAAAGGATTACTGATTACAAACGACAAAGACCCCTTTTTCTTTAATTTATGCTCCTCCAGCTTTCCATACTGTAATGTTATGGATTTCATTTGGCAATAAAAATACCATAACTATGACTGGTGAAATTTTACTTAGGTATATTCATACAGGTTTGTACGGAACCCTCGGTGAGCGAGTCCGACTCGCACTTGACCGGGTTTTTGTTTTGTCGAACCAAACATTTTGACAATCATTCTATCGAACACTCATATCCGTAGAATATAGAAATAAATTAAATAGCACTACACCAGCAGTTTTACCTAATTTAATTACTTCAGTTTCACTTATAAAATATTGAGAGTAAGAGTAAGATACAAAAACAAATGACGTGTCTGAATAATAACATGCAGATTTTAATTTTAACAGGTTTAATAAATCGGTTGTCTATTGTTTCATTTACCCGAAGTTCAGAAATTCATTTACCGGAATTTCATTTGCCCGAATGTTTGTTTGCCCTAAAAGACATATGACATAATTTTAACTGCCTGAAACTTAGATACCATAAGATACGAGTGTCATACGTATTGCTTTTCAATTTTAAAATAACTCAGCATCGGTATTACGCTAGTTTAATGTCACTATCGTGTAATTTGACTTCTATAGTTCGACGTTGACACGTTGATTGCTCAATTTACGATCTTGTCAAATTTCAATTAATTTAGGAGGATACAATTTGCAACATGAGTATGACACTGACATTAGATTGAAACTGCATATTGAACAGATATAATAGGAGAACCGGGCTTCCGAACGTCATTATGTTTAGATTAATTTAAATAGATCGTCGAACTAAATATGAACTGGAACAATTTTTTATAGGAATACCTGCTGCCACTCTTTTTAGGTCTTGCTTTTAGCATTGCCGGCTTTGTGCGATGAAAATTAAACCAGTTAGAAGTCACAAATTGCTTTTGTTAGAATTCTGCGAATCTCTAATCCTTTGTCTTTTTATTTGATCTGTGAATATCACTGGTCGGGCTTTAGTTGTGGCTCACGCAGATTGCGTCCCAGCGGGACATGGTTAGATATTTTAATAGGCAATTTAATACCTCTTTTGTTTAAATGTTTCTGTGAAAGATACCAAATTGTAAAGCATAGTTTAATAATTATAATGTCGTTTTTTCAGAAACTAGTGAATTTATTCTGTATATTAAATCCAGTTATTAAAGTCCGCAAACTGATTTAAAATTTACAAGCGATAAATTATAACGGCTCAAAATTGTGTTTACGGCTTAAAGATAAAAATATTTGTGGGGATATTTATTCACCGAAAATGAACATATTTCGGGATTATAGTAAAACCTTCGCAAATTTGAATTATGCCTTCTTTTTTTGCTCGGTGGAAACTCGTTACGAGCCTCGTTGATCATATCGTACGATAGAGTTGGGGGCTGGCGGAGGAGGTGTGTGAGGCTCTCCCCTAAAGGCGTACTCACTATAACCACCGAGGTGTCCACTACGGTCCTGTGTTGTGGCGGGGTCATGCGAATCACGGATAGCATACTTTACCGCGACCCCGCCAGGGATTTGGCCCGCTAGCTGGCGAGCCCCGTCAATAGAAATTGGATACTTACTACTTGTGGAGGCGCGCCTGAACACGGCGCCGCCTCCGGTTACGGTGGTCGGAGATCGTCACGTGCTGTTCGACGTCCCAGTCGCCCAGACCTACGGTTGGGGAGAGGACGATGAATTTCCCTCTCCCGCTCCGCCGTGTCCTTGATCAGCATGACTGCTTCACAGAAAGAGACGGCAGCGTTCCAAGACCTCTCGCTCCAGACCATAGACAGAACCAGGGTCGGGAGCGAGAGGATGACCGTACCAACTGCCGTGACTAAGTCACGGCGTGCTGTGATGGCCAGGCTGGGCATTCTGCCAGCGTGTGCAGCGCCGTGTCTTCAACTGGATCGTGGCAGTTTCCACAAAGGTGGCATCCGGGCGTTTCCTCCCGGCGTATACTCCACAAGTACCGGCCAAAACAACTGTGGCCGGTGGGGATTTACGTCAGCCGAAAGGTGAGGACGCCGTGACGTCTCTCCAACCACTCGTCGATAATGAGACTTATCGCCACAATGGTGGCATGCCCTGCACTTGGTCGCACAAGTCATTCTTTCCACTCCGCCAATAGGATCTGGTGGAGCTCGGAACGTCGTGCCTCAGTAACGAGAGGCGCTGGTCTCTCACCCTGCTCCAGGGCATCTTGACGCCATAAATAGACCGATGCCAGGAGCCCACCTTCCAGATCACAGGGCGGAGATCCGGCTAGGAGGCTCGCCGCTGCGAAGGAGATCATGTGATAACCTCTGATGATCCTGACAGCCATGTAAATTTGAATTATGCTGAATATGAGTTTGAATTCGGATCTAACTGTGCTTTTTAAATAATCTATTTGGATGGGGCTGCAGTTGAAGTTCTGTTTTTTTTTATTGTATACAAAATACAACCAAGAAGCCTGTGTAAATGGTCGATAGCAAAATGTGAATTCAGAGAGAAGATACGCAGTTTATTGTGTACAATTTTTCTGCTATTTAACCCGGCATGAATGAGGTCGGGAATGTCATACCCAAGAAGTTTTTATACGCATATAATTTAATTTTGCTGTTGTCTTACGAGTCCTGACTTTTCAGTAGCTGGAGGTAAGGGTTCGAAAGGCGAGGTACAGAATCAAGTTAAGTGTTGTGCTCGCGGCGCCGCGGCGGTAGATACACAATTATTTATATTATTTATAGGATTTTATGATTATTTATGGATTTTTCAAGATTTCATATGATGAAAATGGACAACGGCTACTAGAACTATAAATAAATGCTGAAATGCTAGCTCCTGTAATGCCGAGAGCGAAAAGAAATTGATAACATAAGTAAATAAGTGAAGGAAATTATTCGGAACCAGAGGGTATTATGAAAAAATTGGAAGTGCCGGTATCTGTGCCGGCGGCTACGGAGTGTACTTAGAAATAAGACAAAACATTGCTGTACAAAAATGTATGGAACACGCTATTTTCATGTGCCGAGATTGTGCTGATTTGTAGGTGTATCATTGGTGCTGTGTTACGTGGACTCATAGGTCTTTACAGGCCGTTCAGTTTGAAAAATTATCTCTTGGCTCGCTCATAGAGTCGAAGCACACTACAAACTGGTTTTGTATACGAGTGTCAATATGCGTGTAAAGTAGCACTGGAAGCCACGATGTCTTGCTGAGCGATTCTCGCCCTTATCTTATCTGTGGTCTAGTGGGAAGTTGTTCGACTGTACCTAAATCAAGTCAAATCGCTTGCTTAACGATGAAATTCTTCTTGGGTCCAATACTTTCGGCTGTGCATTGTCTGTCTGTCAGTTAGTCACGGAAGATCCAGGTTTATTGTCTGACCGCCTCAAACGCGAAGGTAGGTTATTTATGATTTTGTTAAAAATATTTAAGGTACAACCTTCTGAAAGCAAGGCAATCTATGCATTATTTTAGACTAAAATGGGTACTACCCACCCACACAAAAATGCATAGATCTGCAACAAAGAAATTTGTCTTAAACTAATCCACAGAAATTGTTAAATTTTAGAATTACATGGCATTACAAAAAGGGTGCTTATTAGATATAAGGGTGACTTACCTATTAGTGATAGATAATAACCATCACAGAAAATAATCCATTGCCAAAACTACGTAGTCGAATATTAAAATGATATTTTTCTCATGCGCATAATTTTTCACAGATAAAAAAAAAAAACATGAAAACTTGTCCCGGATTATACTTCCATACTTATACTGTAGTAAGCTCTTTAATAAAAAATAATAAAGACCCAATTAGCTCTGTATTACTGTTTTATAGAGAAATTATAAAGTTAATAAAGCACTGAAAATAAACTGCTAAAACTGTGCGCAAGTTTTTATGGAAAATTTATTATGTGTAGTACACTTGTGTCTTCATTATATTTTTATATTAAGTTAGCAAAAATTAAATGAGAGCATTTTGATCTTAAAAAAATATAACGCTTTTAAGAATCCTATATCGCGGGTACTTTATAGAGACCACTGAGCAGTGGACTCGGTGCACCAAAATGCGGAAGTAAAATTTGTTGCTCCCACAAAGTGCTGTGGCGTGGATATTGGAAACACAATTAATATTGATTAATCTGTTCTATTAGGCTAAGCCTGTAAAAACAGATTGTAGCGTTAGATAACATAAATAAAATACTCAGCGCTGTACTAAGTGGCGAGGCTTAAGCCACTACGCTAAACGTGAAATCAAAAGCTGTATAGCTAGATCAAGTCTGTCGGTTACTACGCTACAAAAACAAATAGTCTTCCACATACACAATACTATTTAGTCCCAAACTAAGAAGAACTTGTAGTATGGGACAATGGAAAAATCGTTTATTCTGGTAGATAACATTTTTAACAAAATAGTTTACCCTGCCAAACTGTATAAGTATAAGTTTTTATATATAAGTTTGGTGGCAGATGTAGCCCCCTTTTTCACACATATATATATAATAACATAATATATATATTATGCTATTATATACACAAGCGCAACTCGTGTGAGCGTTGACGCTCTTCTAAGCTCGTATAAGCGCGAATTCTCAGAATCCATGTTGACACTGACAAAATGTCACTACCGTTTCGGGCGAACACGCCAAAATATGCCAGTTTACGCGTGTCCAGTTTTTGGAAGCGCGTACATATTGTAGCGCGCGTGTCAACGCGTATGCTGAAAGGACCGTATACGCGCAGAAAAATGCGCTAATTTGAAAACACCGTAATTTACGCGCTTGATAATTGAACAGAAAATCTTCCAGTAAGCATTGATGTTGACGAGTTGATCTTCTTCACATTATTAATAAGAATTATACTATTATAATAATAAAAACTTAGTGGAAACAGCTTCATTCAGACTGCTACATAAGATACGTAGCAAACGAGTGCTACGGCGTATTCGTAGCCTGTGCGCGCTACGTAAAACGCGTAGCAGTCTGTTACTATGCCCGCAGCATCTACTGTTTAAACCCATGACGCTACCAACTCTTCGTTTTGTATGTTACGTACTTTTTATATTGTTAATTATCGCTTGCTTAATGGTGATGGCACATGGCGAGAAAACTAACATGTCTTTCCATAATGTTCTCGTAAGTGCGTCAGCCCGCACTTGACAAGCGTGGTGGACTATGGCTTAATGAAAAGAAACTTACGACCAGCAGTGAAACAGATTGGCCAATGCTGATGGAATTCTACTCTTGAGCTAAGAAATTATGCAGAAAGAAGATCGACATTAAATGAAGTCATAAATTAGATTATTTTTACTTCAATGTTATGAATGAATATGTAGGGGTCTCAATAGATGTTGTTGTGTGAGAGATAAAAGAAAGATGCCAAAATATATATACTTTTACTGGTACCAGGTTACAATATAAATATACTACAAATCTACAACCTAACTGTATGGGAGTGGGATGACAACTGCTGCGCCGCACTTACACAATATCGTGACTTGTATGTAATTTGTAGCGTCAGCAGCCGCTACAAAAGTGATTACTAGCCTTTTTACTTTTATTATTAAATATCGGTTATCCCTAGGACATCCTTCTTTCTTTGTAGTCTGGGTAGGCCGCATCCTCGCCATAACAAAGCAAATATTCAATCAAATCTGAAACACTATGTGAAACCATAGACGACCCCGTGGCATAGCGGTAGTGTAGCTAACTGCTACGCTTTGGTCTGGTTTTGGAGTTTGTATGTTTAATTTGGATAGATAGATCATTCGTTATTGTGGTAATAAACTGTTGGTACAAATCTGGTATAAATAACTTAAATCATAAAAAAATCAGGAATTCTGCCTCGTTTCGGCCTGGTCGTAGAGTATAAAAAGCATAAAATCGATACCGATGAAAACACTATCATAATATCCAGGGATAACTTTTTATTTGTATGGCTACGCCTGTATCCCCGAAGAGGTTGGAAGAGGTGTAATATTTTACCCACAAATCGCCAAGAAATTTTAAGTCCCACGGAATAAGAGGCAAGCCGTTACCGGGCACATCACCAGACTCCATGCTGCTACATGGGAATTCGGAAAAACTCAGTAACACTTTTGCCTGACCCGGGCATCGAACCCGTCATCTGATTCCAATCTAAACAGGCTCGTACTGTGGTAATATAATAATTGATAAACATATTCCTACATACATAATCTTGAAAACAACGCGCATACAACCATACAAAAATTATTGTCAGTCAAACCAATGCATTAGAGATTATTAAAATAGTATTAATAATTGTATAAATATAACTAGGACAGAGTGGGATTACTAACAGTTTTCAAAGAAAAGCGTCAAAGCGAGAGAAGAGAATCCAATAGGTTTATTTCCATATTAATTTACATTAATTGCTTTGGCTCTAAGTATTTTGCTCCACACTCACTATTAACGCTGTTTCAGTATTAATAGTATTGTTTCCATGACGAATTGTACCAATAGCCTGTCTATTATAATGAGGTAGATCTGCGAAATTCTAAATTACTCATGTATGGATCATCGCATATAGGATTTCTGAAAAGTGACTATATAATTACACTTATATTGAACTATCACAGTAGGGAATCTAGTATATTTGCAATGAAAAACAAAATAATGAGTTGAAGAGCTTGCCACGAAGATCCGCTGAAAGTAATGGATGAGATGGTTGTAGTAGTTGGCTATCTCTTCCCGATAAAGCATTAGCTTTATTTACTGAAGAAAATCTGAACTTATTTACTTAGGGTATTGACATACCTGCTTATAAAATCAGGTCATACGTTCGCTCGTTTGCCACATAGTACATAAAAAATACTAAGTGCTTACTAGGTGGACCGAAGACAAGGAAAAGGTCAGCAGTGGACTGCGACAGGCCAATTGAGAAAGTACGTTCTTAACATTAGCATACATTTTGTTATTACACTAGTTGACATCTTGTAAATCGATAGCTATTTCCATTTAACATATTGACCTTGACGCTTTGAATAGAGCGAGCTCGTAAAAGATTAAGTTCATTACTATAACCTGATTTTATTTTATTTTTATGTCATATTGTTTGGCACATAGAAAATCGTTTGCTTTTTAGGGTTCTGTAGCCAAAAATGCCAAAAAACGGAACACTTAATGATTTGCCATGTCTGACTATCTGCTTGTACGTCACAGGCACTTTATTTTAAGGCTAGGGTTTGTTTTTGTTTAAACATTCGCAAAAATGCTTATTACAGGTGAATACTCAAATGTATAAGCACTATTATGGAAACCCAAATAGTAAAAAAAACACCCCGAACTGTTTGAAAAATTTGTGATTTGAAAAATGGTAGAACTAGACATAAAAATAAGCTACGTTTACCACAGATTAAATTAGAGGTCCTTAAGAAAAATGTTTATTGTATGTCCATTATCTTAATATATAAAATCCTTGCGTTACTGACTGACTGACAGACACGCTACAGCCGAAACTTTTGGGCGTAGGAAGCTGAAATTTGGCATGTATGTTCTTTGGGGACCGTAGGGGTGCACTAAGAAGGGATTTTCCGAAATTCCCACGGGATCGGCCAAAACGGGTAAATAAAAAAATGCAGGCGTAGCTGCTGGCGTCCTCTAGTAATTTATAATGAGTTACCATAAGATGTCAGTACCTTACCATTAACTTTGTCGCACGAGTGATTGGTTTCCCGGGATAGCCGGGATCGATCACTCGCCGAGCAATTAAAAAGAGATAATTAGGTTGTCTTACGGGAAATAAATAAAAAATATCACCAGGAAAGATTAAACTCGCGATATATTCCAGATTCACAATGGTTTTAATTACACAAAAGAACTGACACTGGAGATTAACCGACTAGACAATTATCCAGGGCGTGGGTGGTAGGTTGGCACTCCACAGGTCTTCGGATGGGTACTCAGCTTTGTCGTGTCTTCAAGCAGAAAAGGGGCCCAACCACGTGTGTCACCGGTATATATAGGGTCGGCGAGCGGGAGAGAGCTCCCCACTGCAGTGCGTCACTCGTAGCGAGGCTCGCAAGCGCCGAGGCACGACGTCACACACCCCCCGCCGTTAGGCCGGGATTTTCCCTAAGGAAAATTCCCTAGAACAATGGGCGTAGCAGCCCTGAAGATACTCCCTGGAATTAGAGAAAACAAGGGCATGAGTACCTAGAACAAGTGACAACCCTATACGCTAATTAGTATACCTAAATAATAATGACCCACGCTTGCATTCTTCACGCGTACAACGGCAGTCTGAACTTGAACATAAACATTTATCATTCATAATTCATCACACATACCTACATGTAAATGCCAAGGCCAGTGTAATAGCCCAATAGCAAAGATAACAATCTATGGAGAAGCGCTTAGGGTAATTATTAGGTAATAATGATTTGTAGATGTAAGAACTTGATCTAGCCCTACGACTTAAAAATCTTGGGTTCGGCCTTTGCCACTAGATAAGTAAACTTTTTGAATATAGTTAGGTGTAACAACAGATTTTTCGTAACGATGAACAAAAATAATATAAGCCGCAGACACGACCGGACCGCTCAATGTCAAAGGAAAGAATTTAATAAATATTTTGCTCTAATTAATAACTACAACACGACCAGTAAACACCTTTTGAATGTAAACAATGGTGAATCATTAGTTAGGCATTTATTTATCGGCGCGTCGCTGAGTGAACGCGCGTGCGTCATAACGACAACTTGGTAGGTACGATCTAAATGGTAGGTACTATTCGACTGTTCCGAGCTCGCGACGCACGGTTAATTACTCTGAATGTTTATAAAGTACCTATAATAACAATTTGATTATGGAATTTATACAGAATTAAGAATAACAACAGAACTTCAGAACAAGGCACGGCAAAAAACAATACGCCAATCAATATGCATTTCAACAAATAGATTTGCGGAAAGAAAATACAAATGCGAGAATCGAACACCAGACCGATCCGACAACGACTTTTTAACCACTGAGCCATAACTGATAGTTAGATAAACAACAGATTCTTTGTAACAATATTACATGTAATAAACTTTATTACCATTTATAACTGAAACATTTATTCATTTTATGTTAGCATGTTTACATAAATCATTAACACAACACAATACATTATCTTGTGGGCTTCGACTCGAAAACATAAGAACCATTGTTGGCCTTCACAAATGATTATGTAGGTAATTATAACTCAGTATAGATATGCGTCTTACATTGTTGTTTTTATGCTTTTATTATTCTTTGTAATTAATCAACTTTAAATCCTTGATGTGCCATTCTCCTAAAGGTTTACCGGCCATGTCGTTCAGTTTGTATACTAGGGGTGACTTTTTTGAGGCAATCTTACATTTAATAAATTTAGGCGCCAATTTCTTGCTAAAGTATTTATCGTTGTCACTAAGTAGAAACGTTCTGCGCCAAACTGTATCACCGACATTGAATTCTGCCGGTTTACGGCGAAGATTATAAGATGAACAATTTCGTTGGTGGGCCGACAACAGAGCTGAATGTACCTTCTCGAAAATAGAGGATAAGTAGCCTAAAGTTTCGGCATAGCCGTCCCGTGGTTCAAGCACCATATTGGAATTAAATTCCTTGTCAATATACTGAGAACCACATGTTATGACCTCCCTACCAAAAACAAGGAAATTAGGAGAATAACCAGTAACCTCACTAACTGCGCAGTTAAGGGCGAACCGAACCTTAGTGATTAAAGTGTCCCAGATTCGATGATCAGATTCTATGAAAGTTGAAATAGCTGTCATAATGGTTTTGTTGTAACGTTCAACTGAGTTAACGTGGGGAGTATACAATGGTGTAAAATGCAAATTTGGAATTTTATATTTTGACAACATACTTTTAAAGGTTGCGCTAATAAATTGTTTACCGTTATCCAAAACAATAGTAGATGGAATTCCATGCACCAAAAATACATTTTCCTCGAGAATTTTTGTTATCACTTCTGCAGTTGCCCGTTTAAAGGGGCAAAAAAGCAAACAATATTTAGAGAAACAACAACTGACCACAAATATAAAAGTGTTTTGTTTTCTGCTGGGGGGCAATGGACCAATCAAATCAATACTAATCGTCTGAAAGGGCTTTTGACATGATTTGGGTTTTCCCATTAGACCTAAATTTGGGTGGTTTTGGTGTTTATGGGTGATACAAGGTTCACATGAACTGACGAACTTGACAACATCGGAGTACATACCAGGCCAAAAGTAATTAAGTGCAAGACGTTTGTATGTCTTAAAGAGTGGGCGAAGAATGATTCTCCCTTAGAATGTCAATTCTTTGGTCAGACGGAATAACCTCTTTCCATTGAAATTCTCTAGTGAGAGGGTTTAATGTTTTTTTAAAACAATACAATTTATTGTTTATTACTTGATAGATAACAAAGGAAGTCGGAGAACTTAAACAGCCTTTATAGATATTTAAATACCAAGGATCATTAGTAGAAACTGGTAAATTCTGATTAGAATTAATATCTATATTTATATCATTAGCAATAGCAGAAACGGGTAAAGAGCGAGACAGAAAATCAGGTAAAACGTTATCGGAACCCTGACGATGACGTATTTCGAAATTATAGGAAGATAAGCGAACTCCCCATCTGGCTAACCGGCCAGTAGGGTTATTTAAGGTCAAGAACCATTTCAAAGCAGCGTGATCAGTGTAAACAATAAACTTTTTACCATTTTCAACATAACAACGCCAGTGTTCTATAGCAGATAGAACAGCCAGGGCCTCGCGCTCTGTGGCACTGTAATTTTTTTCTTGCTTACTGAGTGATTTGCTATAGTACGCTATGACTCTTTCCTCACCATTTAACCTTTGACAGAGGATCGCGCCAAGACCAAAATCGCTAGCATCTGAGTGTATTTCAAACGGTTGCGAGTAGTCAGGACAAGCCAAAACCGAGGAGGAAATCAAACAATTCTTTAGGTTATTAAACGCCTCATTAGCCTCTGTCGTCCAGCAGAATGGAGGTGCGTTTTTACTTTGAGATGTTAACTTATTTAAGAGTGCAGCAATAGAGCTAAAATTCGGTATAAAACGCCTGTACCACGAGGCTGCGCCTAAAAATCGACGTACTTCTTTTCTATTAGATGGAGTGGGATAATTTTTCATTGAATTTACTTTATCCGGATCGGGATGCAATCCACTAGAGTCGACAACATAGCCTAAATATTTTAGTTTATCTCTAAAAAATTGACATTTTTCGAGATTAATTGTTAAATTAGCGCTTTTTAGTTTATCAAGAATGCGTAATAAAAGAGTAATATGCTCGTTGAAGCTGGACGTGACACAGATTATGTCATCGATAAAACAGAAAACCTTATTTTCAAATTCTGGGCCATAAAATAAAATATCAACTAATCGTTGTTGAGTAGCTGGCGCATTCGTAAGACCGAAAGGCATTCTTTTGAATTGAAATGTGCCACGCGTGGGAATATAAAAGGTTGTTTTGCAACGGTCCTCTTCTTTAATTAATGTTTGCCAAAAAGATTTAGACAGGTCTAAACTAGACAAGTATTTAGCGTCTCTCAGATTATCTAAAATTTCCGAAATATAAGGCAAGCTATAATCATCTTTTTTTGTAACGGAATTTAATTTACGACTGTCCAAACAGAAACGCAGTTCACCATTCTTCTTTGGTGTCAAAATGACCGGGTTTGACCACGAGCTTTCGGATCGTTCAACAACATCCTCTGAGAGCATGTCGTCAAGATGCTTTATTAAAATTCTTTGTTTATCGGGAGACATGCGATAAAATCTTTGCCGAATAGGGGGACAATCACCTGTATCAATTGAATGAGAAATAATATTTGTGCAACCGAGACCCCGCTTCTCGTATGAAATATCGGTAAATTTAGAAATAATGTTGTCAGCGGTAGCTCTCTGGTCGACTGTAAGATGATCATAAGAAACAAGATGTGTAGGGGGAACTGCCTGCAACTCCATTACTTGAGCGTCAGACTTGTTCACAATCAAAACAGACTCCAATTTGTTAGGAAATAGGCCAAAGCTTCGCCAAAAATCCATGCCAAGGATAAGGGAATTTTGAATCCCAGGTACAACATGAACTTCTAAGTTAATCAATTTATCCTGAAACTCGAAGGGTAAAAACACCGATCCCAAAGACTCAAATCGTTCGCCGCCTGCTGTTATTAACCTTAAAGGTTTCGATTTATCCAAAACATTGTCTTTCAAAAATAAGTTACGCAAATTATTACCTAAAATTGTAACGCAAGATCCAGAATCTAAAAGGCCTGTGGTAGGTATTCCGTTTAATTTTAGAGTAACGTAAGGTAAATATTCTACTTTAGAATTACGGATTGAGGAAATATGATAGCTATTAAAGAATTTTTTTAAAAAGTCCAACCAATTATTCCACTCTGTTTTATTACAATTAGTTGTATAATTTGATTTTCCACAATCCTTATTAACTAGTTTTTTGAAACTGTAGGGGTCGACTTAGATTTACAATTGGGGCAGTCTGACACCTTGAAACCCTTTGTGCCGCACTTAAAACAGATTAGGTAGTGTGGCTGACGGCAATTACGTAATGAGTGCGAATTGCATCTACAACGCACGCAAAAAGTTTTATTTATATTAGAAGTACTCGATACGGCGTTGACTTGTGGTACAGACTTGTATCTCGATGTATCGGCGACAGAGTTATATTTATTGAAGTGATAATGATTGTAAACATTTTTGTTTGAAGAAAAAATAGAAAACGGATAATTATACGCTAGATCGGGTGCTACAGTATTCTTTGAAACTTTAGGGGGTTCAGAAAATTGCTTACTGCGACTTTGGTAATTTTCGAAAAGACGACAAACTTCGACCAGACTATCAACATCAACAACCTTTGCAGTGAGCAGACAATTAGTGTAACAAGGTCTAATATTATTTAGTAAAATTTCTAGCTTCTCCGAATCAGCGATAGGAGAACTAAGTCGCGAAAACAGACCGTGCATTTTTGCCACGTAAATAGTTATTGATTTGTTCTCGCCCTGTGAGCGCTGACGAATCTCCGTCATAAGCCGATAATCGTAGTTATGCGGACTAAAATCTCGTTTTAAAAGTTCGCAAAGTTCTAACCAAGTCTTTACATTATTTTTAACAGAACGATACCAAACTAATGCGTCACCCGAAAATATTTCAAAAGCGAAAGACTACATCTTGTCATGTGAAATAGATCTACAGGACATAAATTCATCAATTTTTTCAATAAAAGATCTTACACATGATTTACCGTTAAATTTGAATTTACCTAATTCCGAGAAAAGCTTACGGTCGTAATTATAGGAAGTGTTTCCCTCTGCCACTGAGCAATCCGACCGCGAACTACGGTTCGTGATTAATTGTAATTTCGCATATAAGTCATTAAATTTATTCCACACAGACTCAATTTTTTTAATATCAAGACTGCCGGTATCCACCCTATTCAGTCGATGAAAACAATGGTGAAGCACGGTTTCGACCTTCTGTTGAAGCTCGGAGGTATAGTTTGCTTCCAACATAGATAAGTGTTTATTTGATCTTAATAACGACTTTTCCACTTCAGCCACATCCTCCTCTGGTGGGAAGGGTGAAGATAATATATCCTCCGAGGGAATTTTAACTGAAAGTTTAGCGAATTGTTTGCGGGGATCGTCAGGCTTTGAAACGCCGCGTATTGTGGTCTCATATTCTAATTCCGCTCTAGTTAATAATGAGAAATTTATAATGTAAGCCATTATTACAAAACAATAATAGAAAATCTAAGTATTTACGCCGGTACTAGAAAAAAAAATTAAATATCGCCAGAAAATCGAATACCGTGCTAGAAAAAGCTGAAATACACTAAATTATACAATGGTGTGATGATTGGTAAAGGATAAAAAAAATTCTTAAAGGTCACTCGAAGGTTGAATCACAATATTTTTTTTCGCGAACACGAGGCACGTTAGTTCAACGGCTAAGCGGTTAGAACCGGTTGGCGGCTGGGCACGCTGCCCGCAGTGAAACGTGATTTTAGATTACGTTAATTAAATCACCGTTATGTTATTTACACAGTTAAATTGCTTATGGTCAACCAAAATAGATAGAAACTGTACCTGTACGCAATTCACCACACCAGAATATATGCACAGACAGGAGAAAAATATACAAGAGAAAAAGAAATTATTTCACTCACCTGTAAAGTGCCAACTTACGTTTTAAAAATATATTTAAAAATTCTATTGGGCGCCAATGTCGCACGAGTGATTGGTTTCCCGGGATAGCCGGGATCGATCACTCGCCGAGCAATTAAAAAGAGATAATTAGGTTGTCTTACGGGAAATAAATAAAAAATATCACCAGGAAAGATTAAACTCGCGATATATTCCAGATTCACAATGGTTTTAATTACACAAAAGAACTGACACTGGAGATTAACCGACTAGACAATTATCCAGGGCGTGGGTGGTAGGTTGGCACTCCACAGGTCTTCGGATGGGTACTCAGCTTTGTCGTGTCTTCAAGCAGAAAAGGGGCCCAACCACGTGTGTCGCTGGTATATATAGGGTCGGCGAGCGGGAGAGAGCTCCCCACTGCAGTGCGTCACTCGTAGCGAGGCTCGCAAGCGCCGAGGCACGACGTCACAACTTCATTAAAAAGAACCTTACGTAAAATTCTTGCAAGCAAAAATTATTATTGTATAAAAGACTAGCCGGTTCCCGCGGTTTCATCCGCGTCCTGAGGGAACTACTTCACGTAACCAAAAAACCCAAATAACTTACGGACCTCTATTTTTCTAAAATAAAATATAGCCTATGTTACTTGCAGATAATGTAGCTTTCTAATGGTGAAAGAATTTTAAAAATCGGTCCAGTAGTTTTTGAGTTTATCCTTTACAAACAAACAAAAATACAAATTTTTCCCCTTTATAATACTAGTGTAGATTGTAGTGTAGAAGTGTAGATTACCTAGAAGGTAAGTATGTATTAATACCCAACTAACACCTGCTAAAGAAGCTGTATTTGTACGCCAGTCTTGGCACAATATGCAGAAAATCATTGTCATAACACCATTGCAACTACCATGTTCATGCAAATAAATGATTATTGATTGATTGGACCGAAATCATTACTAGCTTAAAACTGAAACTATGAGGCATCCAGATCATCATGATATCTTATCATTTAACAGAGAACGTAATGAAAATTATTATTTTCGCCCAGAGCAACACGCAAACAACAATAAAATGAAACTGTTCGTGCGAAATTAATGTGTGAAACACACACTAACACTTAAATGTTCCAAGGTATACATCGCGCACTAAGTAACAACATAATTTTCTATCATCGTCGTCACGCCTGTACCCCGAAGGGGTAGACAGAGGTGTAATACTGCGCTCACATTTCGCCTAATGAATTTAAGGTCCCACGTAATAGAGGGCGAGCCTATTGCCAATATCGGACACATGCCAGACTCCGTGCTGCTCGTAAAATTCGGAAAATCTCAGTAACACTTTTTCCCGACCCCGGAATGGAACCCTATCATCAGACGCTTACACTATCTACTTATACTTACTTAACCATGGATTTCATGTAAATTTTATTTTAATGTTTGAATTATTACTTTTTGTAACGTTAAAATAATACACACGTTGTATGTAGTTACATACAGCGTGTGTATTATCACATCCATATTATACAACTTCAAAAATAAGTTGACTTAAAAATAAATAATAAAAAAAGGAAATTATTACATATAAAAAATATCCAAAAACAAGTAAGTGAAAGAAAAAAATAAATAAAAAAATGTATGTGTTACAATGCAATCAATTTGCCCAAGGATTCTTTGAATCTACTGTGACTATCCACAAATGATATACTTGAGAGCAAATATCATTATATTGTTTGCACATTCGAAGTACCGGGTTGTTTTGGGACACATTATTATTGGTAGTGGGTATTCGAAACAGTTGCGGATTACGCACAGATCGAGTGGGTATCTTAAAATGCAATTGACTTAAAAGATCACAATTAAATGTGCCATTTAGTATTTTGTGCAGGGTAGACAAGTCACTCATCCATCTCCTCTTTTCCAACCCAACCATATCAAAGTGCCGAAGTCGAGCTTCATATCCAGGTAGTTTTCGCCTAAGCCCGAATTTCATGCATAGAGCTCTAACAAACAGCCTCTGTATAGACTCTATCCTGTCTATATGATTTTTATATATCGGCGTCCACACAGGTGAGCAATACTCAATAATACTTCTCACTAGAGCATAGTATAAAGTTATCAGAGAACTAGTTTGCTTAAAAGGCTTTGAATTGCGGAGCACAAAAGATAAGATGCGGTTGGCCTTATTACAAATATGATCGTAATGTGGTCTAAAAGACATAGCCGAGTCGAAGAATACGCGAATTATCTTTACCCTATCTAACTCAAAGCCATTGATGTAATAGCTGTAATTAAGTGGACTTTTATTTTTGTGAAGGATATTACCTGACACTTTTTTATGTTTAACGACATATAATTCTCGTCGCACCATTTGACAACAGTATTTAAGTCCGCTTGGAGTACCTCACAATCTCGGGGATCAGAGATACGTCTAAAAATTTTTATATCGTCAGCGTATGCTAAACATTCGCTATTAATTTTACCCAGCAGATCATTGACAAATAAAATAAACAATAAGGGCCCCAAATTTGAGCCTTGAGGGACCCCAGAAGTCGCTAAAAATGGAACTTATTCGTACCCGCTAAGCGCAACAAGTTGAGTTCTGTTTAAGAGATAAGATGTTAGCCACCTATACAGATTTCCGTGTATGCCGACATGTTGGGCCTTCGAAAGTAGAGCAAAATGGTCGACGCGATCAAACGCTTTTGAAAAATCCGTATATATAGCATCTACTTGTTGCCTACGATTGAATGATTCGCATATATAACTAGATACGATACGATTCGAACTTAAACCCTTCACCACCCGTCTGGCTAACGTATGTTGACGCTAACTAACGCTTATTGACAGGTACAGTAGTGGACTGTATGTAGAACAAATTCATTATCTTTTTCTATGATATTAAGGGCTTTTTCGATTTTGCTTTTTCGTGTGTGGCCAACTTTAGTGTCAGAGTATTTACACCACCCGAATTCTTACGGCATGGTCTAAAGATTTTTGCTTGAGATAACAAATAATAAATAAATAAATAAATAAATCTTTATTTGCTCGAATATGGTGACAATAGTTTTTATAAAGCATAGATAAAATGTTCATGCATATTCTACCACATAGTGGCGTGCAAATACATTGAAGTCAATATTTCTATTAATTATACAATTTTATTCTTGTTATTATAATTATTGTGTAGTGACATTTAATTAATATATTATTTAGATTATGTAAGTTCATATTATAATCAAGGAAACTTCCATTGAATAACTGATAACATTTATTTTCATTTGTATTCCATTTAATTACATTTCATTTTAATTATATTTAATTTCATTACATATAATTTAATTTGAATACAACTTCATTACATTTAATTACATTAATTGGTTGCATTTCACATTGTATTTTATGTCTTTATCGTTTAAGAAATCATTAATATTATAATACAATTTATCATCTAACATGTCAATTAGTGATCTCTTAAATGAACATAAAGGTAAATTTATAATATTGTCAGGCAATTTATTATATAGTTTAATACACATAAAGTACACATTTTTCTTTAATAGTTCTAATCTGATTTTGGGCAGACATAACTTGTCCTTGCGTCGGGTTCTACTATTTGGATAGTCGCCAAACCTTTGAAACAATTCTGGATGTTTTTTAACAAATGTACATATGTCTAAGATATATAAGCATGGCAGTGCTAAAATTTTTAGCCTTTTAAAAAGTGGTTTACAACTGTCAAAGGGCTCCGCCCCACATATCGCACGCACACAAGGTGTGTGCGTGCGATATGTGGGTGAGTTTTGAGTTTTAAATACTCTGTCAAATTCTACGGAATTTCCCCAGATTATAAGACCGTACCTAAGAATTGATGATACATAAGAATTATATGCCATCATTGCTGCTTTAAGATTTACTGTTAGTTTTATTTTCCTTAACACGAATACAAAACGGTCAAGTTTTTTTATTACCTTGTCAATTTGTGATTTCCAGTTACAGAATCTGTCAACAGTTATACCTAAAAATACACATTCGTTTACACCTGTTATCTGAGATTCCTGAAATTTTACGTTAATGTTGTTGTGTTTAGAATTAGATGTCTGAAATTGCACATTGTTCGTTTTCGCTATATTTAATTTTAAATTATTATGGTCTAGCCACTTATTTGTGTTGTCAAGAGTCAAATTTATTGCATTTTCTAAGTTGTTCGTATTGTCACTTTTTATAATTAGTGTTGTATCATCGGCAAATAATATACATTCGGTTCCAATAGCGTCTGGCAGATCATTTATGAATATTAAAAATAATAAAGGAGCTAGAATGCTCCCCTGAGGGGAACCGTGATTGTTTATTTTATAATTTGAAGTAAATGACATTAGTTGACTTTTGCATAGCTTTGTTAGTTCAACCCTTTGACGTCGATTTGTGAGATAGCTCTTTATCCAGTCATTTGCATCGCCACGTATTCCATAACAGGACAGTTTGGACAATAGAGTTTCGTGACAAACAAAATCAAACGCCTTTGTCATATCAAGAAAGGCACATGCGATAAGGGATCTATTATTTAAACTTTCTGTTATCTGTTTAATCAGTGAAAAACAAGCCAATGTGGTGGAACTGTTTTTCCGGAATCCAAATTGTTCTTTCTTAAATATGTCACAAGAAGTCAGAAAATTATCAATTTTTGTGTACATCACTTTCTCGAGTATCTTTGATAGCACTGGGATTAAAGTTATTGGACGGTAATTATTCATATCATTTTTGGTACCTTTTTTAAACAATGGTTTAATAATGGAAATTTTAAGGCGTTCTGGGAAGATCCCTTCGGATAGTGATAGATTTATGACATGGGTGAGTGGCTTTGTTAAACTTAACGCGCATGTTTTTAGTATTTTTGTATTAATTTCATCATATCCAGTTGAATTAGTATTTTTTAATTTTTTTATTATATTCCAAACTTCAATTGGTTCTACCGGTGTGAGAAAGATGCTTTTAGGATTTTGAGGTATGTTGTATTTGTGTTTGAGTATAGGTCCATGTGTTGTCTTAGTTTGAGTCATGTTAGTTAAAGTTATATAATATTCATTAAATAAATTGCAAATTTGTTTTGGGTCATCATATCGTTTATCTTTGTATACTATATGATCAATTTCAGAACTCAATGTAATATTATTAGATTTATCTTTGATTATTTCCCACGCCGCTTTGCTTTTGTTTTTTGAATTTTGTATAAAGTTTTCATTATTTATTTGTTGGGCTTTGTATATACATTTTTTAAGTAATTTATTGTAATTGTCATATATTTTTTATTTTGTTTTTTATTATCTTTGTTTAGATGGTATTTAAGGTATAGACTCCGTTTTTTGGTACAACATCTTTTGATTCCTTTTGTTAAGTATCTATTTTTAACATTTTTGCTGGTTGTTTTTACTTTAATTATGGGAAAGCATACGTTGTAGAACAAGGTGATTATATCATGTAAATAATTGAATGCTTTGTTTGTGGTTTCACAACGATATATTTCTGAAAACGATAAGCTTTCCATACTAGTTTTAAATTTGTCCAGATTGTCATCACTAAGGTCTCTTATGTTCTTAAACCAGAAGATTGGTTTGTGGTTGCTTTTGTCGGTCGCCTCTAGGCAGCACGTTAACGACTGTGCTAATTCATGGTCAGATAGTGCTAAGTAATGCTGTTCTGCTGTGGCATCTTGTATATTACTCACTACCAAATATAAGCAAGAGTTTTGGCGTGTCGGTAGCAATATATAGTTTTTAAGATTATTGTTTTTTAATATAGATTTAAGATCGTTGGATATTTTATTTGGTTTAAGGATATCTATATTCCAGTCCCCACATATTATGACTTTTTTATTACCTTTTTTAAGTAGTTTATTTGCTAAAGACTCAAAATTATTTAAAAATATGTTAGCATTGGATGTAGGAGTCCTATAAATACATACTATAATGAGATTATATGCAGGTAGTTCTGTAAGGCAATATTCAAAGTGGAGAGGCACTGATAAGTTTATGTTAGTGAGTTCTTTGGATAGAATATTATTTCTTATCAGAATGCACGATCCGCCTCTTCGTTGATTAACTCGAGAGAAGAACGATACCAATTTAAATTTATCTATTCTAAGGTTTGATTCTGTTCCATGCTTAAGAAATGTTTCAGTAAGACACAAGACATCTATTGTACCTAACGTTTTTTCGAGATCCGTAAGGGCGAGTTCAATTAATTCTTGTTTATTCAGTACGCCTGCAATATTTTGGTGCAATAATCTAATAGTCTTAGTACATGTAGGTGGCAATTTATCTGCGAAAAATATAGTTTTATCGTAATTATTCATTTTAGTTGTTTCTTGAAAGTAATTTGTAATTTTAGTTTGAATCATTGTTGATTTATTTGGTATTATGATATTATTACTCTTAGAGCCTGTTACTTTATTCGATATTTTTAGAAATCGTTGTTCGTAGAAATTGATATCTAGAGCTTTATTTATACGATTATATATATAAGCAGACTTAGGAACCTTAACATCTTCAAGTGAAATGTATTTTACATAACTAAAATTACTACAAATATGTTTTAGTGTGTTATTAAGTTTGGTTTCATTCAAATACTTATTATTACATACTCCCAATACAAATACACAACATTTTGCTAGCTTTTTTAGACAGGCGCTTAGCTCAATTACAACGTGCATTGGATTGGTGTCATGTTCACCGACAGACAATATAATGATCTCGTTTTTGCCAAACTCCAGTGACGATAGTGATTTGAGAATTTCTTCCGTTGTCGCTCCAGGTCTTGTATTAGCGCTGAACTTGTATTGCTCATACAACCAGTAACTATTAATCTACGAACTTTTGGAAGCACGGTAGCGCTCTATTATAAATGTGACACAAGCGGTCACCGATCTAAGTGATGACCACTGTGAACGTCGCTTGACTAGCACGGGCTATCATATATAAAGGGTTGGACACTGCAGGCTGAGTGAAAGAAATCCTGTGTACGTAGCCCTAAAAATGCTGTACGAGAAATCTATAAGTAGTAACTACTACTGAATATTGGAATAGTAGGCGTTTAGATTTTTTTCACTCTTTCACTTGCCACAAGAAAATAAACCTTATTACCACCGGCTAAGCAGTGGCTGATCGCCACGCCCACTGTGGTAGAGGCGAAAATACCTACAAGCAAAAACTTAAGGTATACAAAAGAAAGAAAAGTGAACGGAGTTTGGGAAATATTCAAGTTTAACCTCTACCGAAATGACCGAATAATTACGTATCGCTGCTCTACCTGTTTATATATTCATAATCAATACCTATTATCAAAATTAATCCATCAGTAAGCCGTACAAACTTAATATAATTGTCACATATCAATGCGGTTACATTTTTATTTGTAAATATAGTAAAAGCCGATTTTTAACCCATAGAATAGCGCAGCCTACCACGCTTCATAACGATAAGAACCGCCATAACTTAGACACATCCATAAATAGACGTTACATTTATAAATAACTTTATTACCGTATAGATATAAATACACACACATATATAATATTATATATATATATATATTTGTTACATAAGATAAATATTTTTTTAGTATTTTCTTCTTTTTAATCTATTCACGGCTTTACACTTAGTACGAGAGAGTTAAAATAAAATTTGTGTGAGTGTAGAGTGCGTCGCATATAATGTCGCAATTCATAATACATAGCTTGTTTAATTGATAAGACTCTATACGGAATAAGTACTATCAAAAGCAACCGCTTACGTCTTCAATAATGCAACATAATTACAAGATCCTCACCATCAAAACGAGAACAAAGCCAAACCCACTTTACACAACAAAAGCCTTTAGGTAGTCCAAGATAATAAAACTCAAATAAAAAATTAGCTGAAGATTTTAGCCATCTATATCTACATGATTATTCAGTGGTATGGAGCCGAAAACCTATTAGAAAGTATGTTAATAAATATTTCGATGTGTGTAATAATTAAAGGGACAATTGATTCACATACGACATTTTGGTACACGGTGCAGTCCGTCGAGTGCATCTGACGTGACAAGACGTTGTCGTCTGCACGCAGCGTTCTCCACGCGGTACGTCTGTTCGCTGCAAGTTTACTTGTGCGTTTGCGAAATATTTTCCGAGTGCTTTCCATTGCTGGGTGAACTCATCATCTTCATATTTCTCTGCCTTTGTGATAATTAATGGTAAGTATTTTTTTCCTGAATGGATTTAGCTCAATTGCATAATTATTCTTCTTCTTAATGATGTAATAAGTACAGCTCCATTTTCGGTTTGAATGAGACTTCGAGAGCGTGTGAACTATTTTAAAGCGTTTCATATGTGATTTAATTAGGGATGATTAGTTATTGAAAATGTTTTTTGTCTTTCTGAAAGTTGATGTTTCAAATAGAACAAAGGTATTTGTTGTATAAAAATGCCTTTATTTCAAATCGGATTGTGAAAATCTGAGTAATTAATTGTAAGTGTATTAATTGTAATGTTCCTTCTTCAATATATTGTGCTCTTTTTATTTTTCACGAGTATTTATCGCTTAGCGACTTAGTACTTCTAACATACCTATTGATTTCAATATCTTAATGTTCATTCAGTGGAAAATTTACGGTGTTTTTTCGAATGGATACAACAATAAAACCAATGAGAAAATTTCCAGGCTTCAGTTTGTATGCTGAAAGATTTCTTGTATTTTATTTTTATTTACTCACGTTCTTCTATTTATACGACTGAAATGCTGTAAAGCATTTTAGTATGAAAACGTATATGTGGAGAAAAGGTTTATAGCTTAAACGATCCGTGATTTTTTTTGGAAGTTCATATGAAAGAGGATCGATAGCACAATAGTGTAGTGGGAAAAAGGGACTATTACGTTGGGGTCTCGGCTACAAACCCACGATGTTTAAAAGTGTTAGTAATAATTTAGAAGCGTATTACATTGTTTGAATGTAGTTGCTAAATATCGTCAAGAATATACCATGTCTAAGACTAGCCCATAATTTTCTCGAAAGGCTTATTTTTTTAAGTCTGTTTATCCGCAATTGGCGGTAGGTGGACAATTGTGTTCTTAGACCTAATTCACGTTGTGCGTGTTCGTTCCTCGACGGTGGGCTCGACGTTCGCCCGGCGGGCATTCAGCGTGCGTCCGACAAGTGTTCGGCGTACGCCCGGCTAGCGTTCGGCGTGCATCCGGCAAGTGTTCGGCGTACTCCTAGCTATGTTCGGCGTGCATCCGGCTAGCGTTCGGCGTGCATCTGGGGGTCTTTGTACTGCAGAGTGAACGCCCAGCGGGTACACGCCAGGCACCCGCTTGAGGAAAGCGCACGCCCAATGCAAGATCAGCCTTAGTCTTGTCACAGCGTGAACTGACCCATGTCGAGCAGAAAAATACTGAACGATTTTTGATGAAACTTTTCAGACATATAGCTAACTCCTGCACTAATGGTAAATCTATGTCAACGGACACTCACACTGGCTGGAACCAATAATTTGTGGACCGCAGAAAATTTTGTCCCATGTGAGAATCGAACCTACGACTCTTGGCGCAGTGCTAAGTGGCAAGGCCACCGCTGAAATCTTTAATTGCTATGTCAATACCTTGCAACTCCTAGCTTTGAAATATTTACTCGGTCACTACTATTTATCGACCCAATTGAATCGTCCCATATCGTGTCAAAAATGGTTAAAATATTCATTATTACTTGAAGTAGGTACTTATAATACGTATCTCGATTTGTGAAACATTTCAATACATTATGGTGGTCATACATTTTAGTATTCACCTGTAATGAGCATTCTTGCGAATGTTACAAAACAGAGAAATCTAGTGTTTAATCGAGCATTCTTACGAACGTTCTGGCAAGCATTCTAGCGAGTTAAAAGTAATTTTGCTTTGACGTTTTTGCTAATAAGTGCGATGTCAGATTAGCGTATTTTTCTGCGCGTATGCGGTCGTTTCAGCATACGCGCTTACACGCACGCTACCTTACACGCTTCTAAAAACCGGGCTCGCGTAACGGGCATATTTCGGCATGTTCGCTCGAAACGGTAGTGACATCTTGTCAGTGTCAACATGGATTCTGACGGCTCACGCTTGTACGAGGTTAGAAGCGCGTCAACGCTCATACGAGTTGCGCGTGTGCCAAAAGTCGCGCCTATATGCGCCTACATGCGCTTCCAACAACGAGCTTATACTTGAGTATAAAACGCTAATCTGAAACCGCCCAAATCTTAATATATAAAATCGTTGCGTTACTGACTGACTGACAGACACGCTACAGCCGAAACTATTGAGCGTAAGAAGCTGAAATTTGGCATGTATGTTCCTTGGGGACTGTAGTGGTGCACTAAGAGGGGATTTTCCGAAATTCCCACGGGATCCGCCAAAACGGGTAAATTTAAAAAAAATGCAGGCGTAGCTGCTGGCGTCCTCTAGTCTAGTATAAGACCAAAATATGGAAGAACTATAAAACACCCGAACAAACATTTGAGTGGAGTAACCTTTTAATTATATTTTCGTTTATGGAATAAAATGTGATACGAAATCAAAAGCAATAACATTAATGGCTTCTGAGGTAATAAAAACTACGTCTTAACAGACCTTGACCGGGTTGTTTTCAACATACCTACGTGAAAAACAATACATGTGCAATCATCAATTGTCCAAGGATTAATTCAATATGATATTAAAAACAGCTTTTTACAGGCACTGTGCGTGCTTTTGTTTGAAAAAGTCGCCAAATGAAATTGTTGAAGCAAACATTAGTTATTAATTTCTTTATTAACCAGTGTAATCCATCATAAGTCAGTATTGCTTGCTATGATCTAGGAAAACATCGCGACTAAATGCATGGCTGAGTAGTTGTTTGCCGAAAATGGTTTTATATATAAACTGATATGAACGCGAAAGATTTTGAGGATATATATGTTTCTCTTTTATACAAAAACATTTTCAATAAAAGTATCGATCAAATTACAACGTTACTATGAATAACAATACAATCTTAATACGAATAATGTTGTCTATGAATGAAGTTTCTAAAATATATTTGTGCTTGAATTCGTAAAAGTCGACGCATTTGAGATCAAAGTACATTCGTGGAAACCTTTAGTGATATTATATTATTCTATTTGCGATTTCCCGTAACAACTATAGCGATGTACATTGAAATTTAGTATATTGGTTTATTTACTACATGCTAATATTTTTAAAGGTATGGTAAAATATGCGTGGATATGCCTTTTCATAAAATTAATTCCTCTTCATGAAAGGGGATAAAAAAGCCATCAATTTAATAAACACGGAAATGCATCAGGATCTTATTTTTTAATCTTCGCCACGGGTTTATAAATTGTGTAAAGCTAAAAGCTATCTAGAACTCGCCAACTTAAAAAAAAATACATTACATTAATTCGTTTAATTGGTTTAGACTATAAATTATGTTAGAAGTATAGATTAATAGATTTGCTTTTACGTTGCAGGTTAAAAGTCCTAAGTTAATCAGGACATCCATTAACACTTTGTTCATTGCGAGCTGCGAGGTTGCGAGGTGTGCGAGGCGAACGTACGTGGTTTTTCTAAGCCACGTACGTTTTATCTGAATTCCAAGAAAATTCAAGAATACTGTTCTTTTATTCTGCGAACTACCTAATCCAAATACCGTGGGCAAATCCTAAAGTTACCAGTGGTACACATCAGGTATGAGGATTTTTAGGGTTCCGTACCTCAAAATGAAAAAAACCGGCCAAGTGCGTGTCGGGCCACGCGCAATTTAGGGTTCCGTAGATGCTCATAATGACTTGCTGCAAAGGGTAATGTACAACAAATCGGACTGTTTATTTTGCTGAAAAAATAATTTTAATACCTAACACTATTATAAGAACCTAAGTTTTGTTTAGAAAAATATAAGGTATGTATCCAGTTATGTATTGTAAACATAAAATGTGGTTTCCAAGATATACTACTACTATACATACGTAGTACTGTAGTACATTACATACCAAAGTACGTATATCTTTAAGATTAAGCCAGCGCGCCCAATGTAAACTCACCGAAATAGGCATTTATAAGTTAACCGACGATTACTCGTAAACTAGTGATATCTACTTAGCCGTGATAGTTTTCCTTTTAAATTCGTTAAATGTACTACATTTGTGATTTTTTTCACCTCTTCCAAATTAATAGTTTAGCCGGCAGAGGGAGGGACACTTGAGTCTAACAATTTTTTTCATTTCAAAGCTTGATATTTGACAAACCAATCACTTGATTGAAAAATGATTTGAGCAAACTAATAATATTTTTTTAAAACCTATCCAATGATAGCCCATATGATGGGGTACTCATCCAAAAAAAAATTCAACCCCGTTCTATATGTAGGGGAGATACCCTTAAAAAAATATTTTCCTAAATTTTATTCTACAGTTTTGTTGCAATATCTTATGTCTATATTCATGTCAAATATCAGCTTTCTAGCACCAGGCGTCTTTGAGCTAGACTGCGGACGGACAGACGGAGGGACATGAAGAAACTATAAGGGTTCCTTGTGGACTACGGAACCCTAAAAAACGGAACCCTTATAGGATCACTTTATTGTCCACCCGTTTGTCAAGACCCATTTTCTCAGAAACGCGTGAAGGTATCAAACTGGAATTTATATCGAATAGTCGAGTCTATTGTCCCATGAAGCTATGAAAATATCAAACTTCTAAACAAAGATAGAGCCGTTTATGCCGCAAAGGACAATGCCCATTTCTGGGCCTAGTCGTTACAAGGGAAATTCTTGTTGGAAAAATATGGTAATTTTATTTTAAGAGAAAAACATAGGAAATATATTCAATTTCCAATAGGAAAACTAAGAAAAATGAAAATTGATGTTCATTATATTAAGTCTCTGTTAATTAAGTATTCTTGTGCTGCTAAAAAACCTTGGGGTCAGATAGGTATTAAAACACGATGACTAACTGTCACAAACGTCAAAAGTGTCAATAAGTACTTCATTGAAAATGAATATTCGTTTTGTTGCGCTTGCGGCTGCGAATGTGTTCTCTTGTTGTATTCTTATTTTTTGTGATTTTACCAACGACTTTGGCTTTCGTTGGCTGGAATCTGACGGATCTTGCACTCACGAACGAACTCGGCACAAACACGGACTCTGTCCCTGCTACTCTCACTGACCACGGCTTGTTTTATATGACATCGATAAAGATGGACAACTACATCTATTGTTGTATTGCTAGTTCTCGTTGCAATACAACGGGCAAACGGTTTTTGAATGAACAATCCGTCTTATCTATTATCTGATTATTAGGAAAAATACAATCTCGACATATAAGTAAAAAGACATATTTTAATAATATGCAGTATTATTGTAATTGCATTGTTGGCAGACGCACAGTAGGCTGTTGTGCGCATACAATGTCAACAATCTGGTACTTAAGTTGAGCCAGATATCAAGAAAATATTTCACCTGCTGCACACTGCCTAGACGATACCACAGAATAATAGTACCTTACGGTAACGATAATTTGATTATATATGAAGATGAAGAATAATAATCATAAAGTCATAATCAAGCTAATTCTAACCTAACTCAACTGTGAATTCAAATGCAAAGATCTCAGAAGTGCCATTGCCAATTTAAATGAAATTTATTTATATTAGGCTTGGCGTAATTCTCTAAAAAATAATGTTAATTTCATAACTGTAACGTCAGGCCCAAGGATATAGGCAAAATGGGCATTGTCCTTTCCGCAATTTTTGAAACTCGGAAGGGAATCAAAACCTACATACATGGTACTTCCCTTGCACTCAGAATCCCGATATTAGGTAGGAAGCAATGTCTTATAGCACAGATAAAGGAAAAATTGCGAAAACCGTAAATTTTTAGTTACATCATATCTTAAAAATATTTTTAGTAATTTTAAAGTTATTACCATTTTCTCATGAACGCGTAAGGGTATTCAATTGAAATTCATATCAAATACTCAAGTATATGATACCTTTAAGCTGTAACGAAATCAAACTTCTATGTCAACGCAATAAAAAGAAACAGCAATTTAAGCCGCATATTTTCTCGCAACTACTCTCAAGGGCATCAAAACCTACGAATACTTCCCGTGAAGTCAGAATCTTGAAATTTGGTACGAAGCAATGTCTTATAGCACAGATAAAGGAAAAATTACGAAAGCCGTTATTTTTTTGTTATATCATTTATAAAAAAAATATTTGTATTAATTTTAAAGCGTTATTGGGTTTTGCCGTTAGGAAATTCTCAGTAGCAGCACGGAGTCTGGTCATGTGCCCGGTACGGCAATAGGCTCGCCCTCTATTACGTGGGACCTAAAAATTCATGGTAAAATGTGGGTGTAATATTGCACCTCTGCCTACCCCTTCGGGGATAAAGGCGTGAGTCTATAATGAAAGTTACTACCCCTTTCCTCATGATCGCGTCAAGTTATTAAATAAAATTTCATATGAAATACTCGGGTCTATAATACCTTTAAGCTGTTTTGTGTTGCTGAAGTTTGTTAAAAAAGGATATAATAATAATTATTATTATATCCTTTTACTTAATTGAATGCTGTAAGAGTGAAAGCTCACTTATTTTATTTTTGACCACACCTGGTGCAGAGGGATATACCTTCACTCTTTTTCATATTCTCCAAATAGGACATTATTTCTGATAAAACCAAGATCACAATCTATAGGCATTTTGCGTTAGTAATACGGATGTAGCAAAATATTGAAGCATTTCTAAGGAAATATCGGATTTAAGGTAATTGGCATCTCGTTCATGCACATAGTAGTTGCCAACATGCAGATTCCTAGAAACACTCAGAACGTAGCGCAACCAACTAACGCGTTGCAAGCTGCCGGTGTGTTGAGTGGAGAAATATGTTACTAGGAACCACATTTTATTCCATGGGTTTAATTAGTGGTGACTAAAGAAAATGACTGCACGGTTGGCGTAGTGGCTTAAGCGGCCACCTCGCCGCTTGACACTGCGCCGAGTGTTGTGGGTTCGATTCCCACACGAGACAACACTTTGTGTGCTCCACAAATTGTTGTTTCCAGTGTGGGTGTACATTGTGCCCGTTGGTTGTATCTTTGTAAAGTCCCCCGCGACACAGGATTTATGCCTAATGCGGGAGTTGTATTTTTACAATAATAATAAATAAGTAACAAAATTAAATACAGCAAGTTGTATCTTTGGGAAGTGACGGAAAGCTCTACTAACCCGTCACGCGTGGTATAGTAGGTCAACTCTTCCTTTGGTCTCATAAAGCTCTTGTGACGACATTTGGAGTGACTTATATCTTAAAGCGGACTGCGAAATGCTGAATGATTGTTAGAAATAAAAAGTAAAGGTTGCCTCTGTACTATCCATTTGCATAAAGTTTATAAATAAAATACTAATTTTTTGGACAACCAAAAGTAACTTGGTGGATATTTCATTAAAATTTAAATGTTAGTCGGCCTGCATACGTATCAGTTTTTTTTTAACATGGGACATCAAATGAAGATAGTAGGCTTTTAGTAAAATGTACTGGCGTGGTTTATTAAATATGTGTACAATATTTACACATCCATTAGCACTGCACGTAAGCGATCTCTCATACTAGTTGTAAATTTCGTTCAAATATTCTGTTTTATTAAATCTCTGGTTAATCCACCCAACAGCCTAAAATGTACATTTTGTCTCCCTCATTACGCTGCCTCATGGAGTGATCTATCTCTCTTTTCTACAAGGAGTGCCAATTTTTTTTTATATAATTTTATATAATTTCCATGGATTTTGGGGTACTTTTTGTCTTTCTTCTAAAATCATTTGCTTTTTAGGGTTCCGTACCCTGAAAGGAAAAAACGGAACCCTTATAGGATCACTTTGTTATCCGTCCGTCTGTCAAGACCCTTTTTCTTAGGAATGCGTGGAGGTATCAAACTGAAATTTATACTAAATACTCGCATCTACGGTTCCATAGAGCTGTAAAAAAATCAAACTTCTAATCCAACGCAATCAAAAGATACAGCCGTATATGCTGCAAATTGCAGCATATTTTCAAACTCGCATTGGAATCAAAACCTACGGGGTACTTCCCGTGAACTCAGAATCTTGAAATTTGGTACGAAGCAACGTCTTACATCACTTATAAAGAAAAAATTACGAAAACCGTAAATTTTTAGTTACAGCATATAAAAAATATTTTTAATAAATTTAAAGTTACTACCCCTTTCTCTTGAACGCGTGGAGGTATTAAATTAAAATTCATATCAAATACTCAGGTATATAACATCGTAAGGCTGCAACAAAATCAAGCTTCTATGACAACGCAATCAATAGAAAGAGCAATATAAGCATATTTTCAAACTCGCGCCTACTCGCAAGTGAATCAAAACCTACAGGGTACTTCCCGTGAACTCAGAATCTTTAAATTTGATACGAAGTAACGTCTTATATCACATATAAAGGAAAAAAATGCGAAAACCGTAAATTTTTAGTTGCAGCGTATAAAAAAATATTTTGAACACTAGAAGTGCGGGCGTTCCTAATTTGACCCATTTCGATTTTCTTTCTGCTCTAACTTATATTTTATTGTGTGTATAATCGTAACTTTTTGTGACTTTTCATGAAATATGTTGATTATTATTTATGTGAGACCTCAAGCACGTAAATGCAAAAGAAATATTTTTATAACCCAACTTTACCTCTAAACGCGACTGTGCCAATTTGACCCACTCATGGATATCAAAGATTAACTTTATATTTCTTCTAAGTTAATAAAAAAATTTCGTTGATTGGTCAATGTAGGTACTTATGCGCTATAATATATACGCGGCGAAGCGATGCGTGGGTGTAAGAATGGAGGGGTGCCATTGCAGCCTAAAAATGATTTTGCAGGGTATGGCCATTTACATATGGCCTAAAGAAAGGAAAACATATCACTTGTAAGTAACATTTTCTCGTCTATCCTTGCTGAAAATCTAAAATTAAACGAAGAAGTATTGTTAGTACAATAAATAAAACTCGTCGGGCAATACCTGCTTGCAAAAACCAAGCAAAATAAGAGTACAGTAGTTTGTATAGTACATTGGTACTAAAAGACAATATCACTTTGACAGTATATCAAGGAAAGCACAATAAAAATGTTCTCTATAGCACTATGCACCCAGGTATTCAAATAGAAACTGGTACATGCAAGGAAAAAAAAACCTGATGAACTATCATTTTACAATAGTTCAAAGTATGGGGATAGATGTTGTGGATAAAATGGCTCGTAGGTACTTTGTCAAGCCCGTCTAACCCATCTAGGCGTTCGCCACTTCACATTTTTATAATATGAGATATTGTATTGTGACCTAAATGGGAAAATAATCAGCAGTCAGTATTTTATCTTACAGTTAGGAGAAGAGATAGCTGAGCCATATGCAAATTGCATGAAAAGGGCTAAAACTCACATCAATGTACCAAATGAAAATGAAAAACCTGGACGTCAAGAGAAAGATACTCGTTGGCCGGTGTAAAGTCTCTTGGTGGCTGTAACAAGTCTCGTGTCCAATGCCAAGCTAGTAAAGTAACAGTTTGCAGGCAGTGCACATCGAATGAGTGTTCCAATTGCTCATTTTGCGACTCCGAACTCTGATCTCAGTCATCACTTTAACTCTGAGCTTTTATGATTGTGACTTTAATTTTTTAAGCCAAAATACATCCAAAATATGTGTAATACGTATTAAAATCATTTGTATCTTAATTACAAGTTTTATTTGTATACATAACTTTTCATTACTGTACCGAAAATAAAATGGACAAAATTGACCCATCCGCGCTTCTAGGGGTGTCAGGATGTTCCGCGTTTCTAGTGTTAATAAATTTAAAGTTACTACCCTTTCTCTTGAACGCGTGGAGGTATTAAATTGAAATTCATATCTAATACTCAGGTATATAACACCGTTAGGCTGCAACAAAATCAAGCTTCTATGTCAACGCAATCAAAAGAAAGAGCAATATAAGCATTTTTTCAAACTCGCGCCTACTCGCAAGTGAATCAAAACCTACAGGGTACTTTCCGTGAGCTCAGAATCTTGAAATTTGGTACGAAGCAACGCCTTATAGCACATATAAAGGAAAAAAATGCGAAAACTGTAAATTTTTAGTTACATCAAATAATAAAAATATTTTTAATAATTTAAAGTTACTACCCTTTCTCTTGAACGCGTGGAGGTATTAAATTGAAATTCATATCAAATACTCAGGTATATAACACCGTTAGGCTGCAACAAAATCAAGCTTCTATGTCAACGCAATCAAAAGAAAGAGCAATATAAGCATTTTTTCAAACTCGCGCCTACTCGCAAGTGAATCAAAACCTACAGGGTACTTTCCGTGAGCTCAGAATCTTGAAATTTGGTACGAAGCAACGCCTTATAGCACATATAAAGGAAAAAATTGCGAAAACTGTAAATTTTTAGTTACATCAAATAATAAAAATATTTTTAATAATTTAAAATTACTACCCCTTACTCTTGAACGCGTAGAGGTATTAAATTGAAATTCATAGCAAATACCTACTCAGGTATATAACACCGTTAGGCTGTAACAAAATCAAACTTCTATGTCTACGCAATCAAAAGAAAGAGCAATATAAGCATTTTTTCAAACTCGCGACTACTCGCAAGGGAATCAAAACCTACAGGGTACTTCCCGTGAACTCAGAATCTTGAAATTTGGTACGAAGTAACGTCTTATAGCCCAGATAAAGGATGCGGAAGGTTGAGGACCGTGTGCTGTGGTGCATGTTGGGAGAGGCCTATGTCCAGCAGTGGACTGCGATAGGCTGATTGAGATTGAGATTTCAAATAATTACATAGTCTTCAAACCTTTTTGCTAATTATTCTGTACTTTATAAGTATTTTTGTAACAGTTTTCTAATAGTCACTAAAAGCTTTATAAATCAATAACTTTGATAAAAAACCTTACCATCATTCATCAGCAGACTAATGCAAGGCTGCTGCAAGGCTGGTATAGGTATTTAAGTTATATTATAAAATAAGCGATATAATGTTAATATAAAATAAAGGATTACTGATTACAAACGACAAAGACCCCTTTTTCTTTAATTTATGCTCCTCCAGCTTTCCATACTGTAATGTTATGGATTTCATATGGCAATAAAAATACCATAACTATGACTGGTGAACTTTTACTTAGGTATATACCTACAGGTTTGTACGGAACCGTCGGTGAGCGAGTCCGACTCGCACTTGACCGGTTTTTATTTAATTTTGATAAATTTCACAATATAATTATAGAAAATGATCAACATAATACTGTGACTCCAAACTTAACCAAGGAACATACTTACTTATAGTTAAAAATCTCCCTACGTATACAAGTCAAGTTACGGTAAGCGCCATGAATAATCCACACTGAGTCATCTGTAATTTTACAGAAGTGACATGAACAACAACAACAATACAACTGCACAGTGGCACTAAAAAGCTAATATTTTGCTGTGAAATGCTCGACCCTGGGCTTAAAAACGGCGTCTTGTATGCAACCAGGATAACTGTAAGACGATGATAATGACTTGGATGGAAATTACTTTTACATATTATATTAGTACTTAAACCAGTAGTTAATCCCATATTGCAGGGTATAATTTTTTTATGTGATACTTGCGACGCTTTTGTGTATGTATAATTTAACACTAAATTCAACAGCAGGTGGTTAAATTTGAAATAGTTATGAGTGTTTGGAAACAGCGAAATCTTCACAAAATCCACCAATATCAAGCTCAAAATGTGTTTTCGTATTTGGTTTATTTTTACAAAAGCATAAATGAGGTTACGGATGGATAGTTTTGGGTAAACCTTGCGCTGCTTTGAAGCAGCCATTGACACATTTGAACAAATACTCGTACATTTTGAAAAAGCGACGTAAATTGACCAAAGTTTAATATTGACGAAGATATTTATGTTGAAATACAAATATCCTGTCTCGCAGTAAAACTTAGTTCTGCAGCGTTTGCAGTTAGAAAAGTTAGGGAATTCACAGATAGAGATACTGCTAGACTGGTTTACTTTAGTTATTTTCACAGCGTAATGTCTTACGGAATAATGTTATGGGGTACAGCTGCTGATATACAGACTATTTTTATCATTCAAAAGAGGGCCATACGTGCTATTTATAAGTTAGGTGCTAGAGATTCTTTACGTGATAAATTTAAAGAAGTAGATATATTGACAGTTGCATCGCAATATATATATGCTAACTTAATGTACATTAAGAAAAACTTAATTCAATACCGCAAAAACAGTGATTTGCACAAAGTGAACACAAGGAATAAGCATAAACTGGTGGGAACTTACTACCGTCTACATAAAGTTCAGAACTCATTTGCGGGGATTGGTATACGATTGTTCAACAAATTGCCTCTTGAAATAATGAATTTACCCATGCACAAATACAAACGGACAATTAGGAACTTTCTTTTACAAAGGGGTTATTACACTATTAAGGAATTTTTAAATGATAAGACACCGTGGGGATAGGCTTAGGCTTGTTTAACTCACGATTATTATATTTACATGTTAAGTGGAGGTGCCTCGTGAACACATGATTTTTGCAGGATTTGGTTATTTTTATGATTTGTTGAATGTAGTTTAACATTATTTATACCTGATCATATCATTGTTCACTTGTCAACTTCACAAAATTCTTTCTACATTTGCATTCCTTCACGCGTTCCACTAACTTATGTTAATAATAACGATCTGGAAAATGGAGGTAATTGGCGGTCATGGTCAGTATACCAATAGATTGTTTCTGACTGCTGGTTCGTATACCGTTGTTGTCATGCTCACTAAAATGTCATTTCTTGTGGTGGCGTCGTGTGTCGGGTCATCCCTGTCCCTCTAATATGGCGAGAGGGATGATGGCTGGCACATGCGTCATACTCGTGAACGGGTGCTACTTGCGATGACTGGTCGATGACGGTCTTGCGGGCTGGTATTAGGTTTTAATATTTAACTGCATCATTTCCATCATGGTTCTGATCACTTTCGCGGATGGCCTGCATTATTAGGTATAATGTAAGTGGATGCTCCTGTTTCACCATGTCTATTCTGAGGAGGCTAACCAAAACTATTATGCTTGAGTATTATTATGTACAGTAAATATATACAAGTGATATAGAAGGTGTAACAGTTGCAGCACCTTACAAAATGTAAATTGTGTATTATGCAAAACCTGGCGATGAAAAAGAGAGACCGTGAGTTTTATTGCCCGTTCTTTCTCATGGATCTACCTATTGCTTTGCGAACGTGGCAGTAAATGTAAATGTAGAAGCATACAGTAATAATGTTTTAAATTTGAGGATAAGTAATTATGTTATAAAAAAATTATTTTGACGTTCATAAGCGTCACATTGTGACCCAAATGAATAAAGGATTTTGAATTTGAATTTGAATTTGAATAACTGATTACGGAGGCTGCCGTCAAATTATGCCGTTTAGTATTGAATGTTTAGAAGTGACACGTTTTAATTATTTTTCTCTGTTTCACGGTTAGTCTGCTAAAATTTGGAGTTAAAAGAATAACCTGCCCTTTGGGAGGCTTACACGGGGATATGGATCCAATGTGTAGAGGCCCGTAGAGGGTTTTAATCTAAAATGGGATGGGACACATGCTGCGGAGCCTCCACGACTGCACTACTGAGTACAGCTATGGACTAGCCGCACTACTTGTAGGACTATTGTACTGATATGGAGCCTAATTTAATTGGGTTATGAGAATGGGTGTTTAATTGATTGGTAATATTACATGATAGATTTTTTTTTGTTTTTATGTTAGTTTTATTATGTAGTGACTTATGCTGGTACACACTTACTGGGTCTTCTTCTGCTTCGTGTCAATGGTTTCAACTATATGAGACCTGCATAATACTCTCTAATTTCGTTAGAAGTGGCCTCTCAGAGCTCAGACACAGTACAGGTGCTCGGGCAAGAAGGACATATCAGCAATTGATCCATTGTCTGCTCCGGCTCACCACATTCACACTGGGCAGGTCGGGGTCCCTGAACGGTCCCTGAACTGGGTAGAAGCCCTTAATACAATTGAAAAATACCTAAAATAGCTCAAAAAAACATATTCTTAAAATCATCTTTGTTTTGTGATCGATATTTTCAAATAAAAAGAAATTCAAATAAAGCATAATGAAATTTTAAAGCATAATTTTATAAATTTCCAAAAGAAAGCCTTACGCTGCTTCTAAAGTCATCATCATCATCAGCCTTTTAACAGTACACTGCTGGACTAGGCCTCTCCTTTGAAAGGAGGAATTTGCCTACTATACCACGCTGGCCAAACGGGTTGGTGTAGGGTTTGTATCAAGTTTTCCTTCTCTCACCGTGCTGTTCTCTACATAATAAGCTCCCTCTGTCGGCTCTTACGACACCCGTGGGATGATATGGGGTGGTGACATTCCGTATTCTTAATCCGTCACCACACGGACTTAAGTACCGTGTGGCAAAGGATTAAATCTTTGTGTAGGAGTTTTTTTATTTTAATATTAAAACTGGCCAGGTGCATGTCCAGCCATGCACAATGTAGGGTTCCGTAGTACTCCTTACCTAGTGACCAAAGGATAGTAAGACTCAAGCAGAATATTGATTTTATCGCTCGTAAGCAAAAGTTTAAGTTTATTGTCTTTAACTCGTTAATTAGTAAATTCAAATAAAGTCTTTATAATTTTCATTGAAAGTAAATTATTATTATTATTAATTTTGAAATTTTATCAAATTCAAAATTTCTGTGAATTTTCAGAACGGCTATGCAAAATCAATTTACATTCGGCTAACACAATTTTTCGGCATTGCCTCTTCACTCCAAAATTTACACATTTCCTGCGGTAATCTCCCTTTTGGAAACATTCACGAAACCATAGATAATGTGATTCAAAACGCTTTGAGCAAAATTCTAAATCTTAACATGAACGACCGAGTGTGGCTTCAAGCAACTTTACCAGTTACCGTTTGGGCGGCCTCGGCGTTCGCAAAATTGCTGACGTCAGTTTGCCAGCGTTTTTGTCCTCGGTCCATGGCACTTAGGAATTGACCAGGAAAATTCTAGAATTGAAACTGGTTAATTCTGAGGTGCAGTGTAAGACTGATGCCATAAACGCTTGGAAAATGGCTTGCCTGAGCTCTGACTTGCCCCGAAATCTTTTCTCTCAGAGACAATGGGACGGGCCGCTCCGCAGCAAGATTAGAGTTATAATTTATTAACTAATGCTTTTGGTGTTGCAGAGCGCACCCGTTTGTTGGGTGTGGGAGAGTGGGAATCGGGGCTATGCTTCTATCGTCCAATATAGGAACTATGTTGGACGGTACTACATTCCGCATCGCCTCTTGCCTTCGCTTGGGTGCTGTTTATGTTGGGTTGGGGAAGCCGTCGACAGCCTTGGCCACCATGACCTATCATGCAGCAGAAGTGCGGGGCGTATTTCCAGACACGCCCATATTAATGACATAATCCGCCGTACTCTTTCCACCGCCGGTATACCAGCTCATCTTGAACCTAATGGTCTGGTACGTGACGATGGGAAGAGACCAGACGGTATGTCATTATTACCTTGGAAGATGGGTAGGCCTCTGGTGTGGGACGCAACTTTCGTCGATAACCTTGCGCCATCACATCTTCTAAGCACAGCTGGTTCAGCCGGCGCTGCTGCTGCATCGGCGGAGACCCTCAAATGGCGCAAATACCAACATTTTGATGGGAATTACGTGTTTGAGCTGTTTGGGGTCGAAACGCTGGGGCCATGGGGCCTTAATGCTCGTGCTCTATACAAAGAAATAGCAAAAAAGCTGATCGATGCTCTCAGAGAGAATAAGCAATGCCATCCAACGTGCCAATGCTGCCAGTCTTCTGGGCACTGGGAACGCAGTATAGCATAATTATTATTATTTTTTCTTTTTCTGCTTTATTCTTTTTTTTTCTTAATCGTAGATTAGTTTTAGGTTAGTTTGTATTGTTGATTGGTTTTTTTAGTTTTTATCTTAAATGTTTAAATTTGGTTATTATTGTAAAGTGTTACGAATGAAAAATAAAATTTAGCTGACAGATAAAAAAAAATAATATTGAACTAGAAGAATGGAAAAAAGTTTAAGATCATGTTGTTAAATGCGATTATCATAAATGTCATTTTTAACGGAGTTTACACATAACTGAACCGTAGTACGGTTTAGAAGATGTTCAGGTTTTCTAATAATTTCGCAAACGCCGAAAGGAAACCCAGTGTTTTTAAATACTTAAGTAACATAACATAAGATCTATAAATAAAATGCGTTACACAAATCGAACTCTACGAGCAAATAATATTATATATGGTGTGAATGTAGATTTAAGATTACTTCTACATGAAAAAATAAACTACTTTTTATTGGTAAATTCAAATTTTCATTTTCATTTAAACCTTGGTGTATTAAAATGTTAATGGATTGTTTCTGATTTTTCGTATGACGCAATGACCTTTTTAGTAATATTAGATACATTTATGTGAAAGATTCCAAGTATGAAAAGATGGATAAATGGATAATAATAAAACAAATACCTATAGCGCGTATTTATTTGAAAATAACTTAAGTTAAATACGTTTTATTCGCCTCAATTTTTGGCATGCGCATGCGAGAAGTGGTCATGGTTAAATAATTACGCGATATACACTGGTTACAAAATATTATTAAGTCGCGAAAGTTTTAAAGTATCAATGGCTGTTTGTTACTCTTTCACATATGTCAGTACTACTTAATATATTTTGAAGAAATATATATAGCTTATACCGTACAACCTCACGAAGGCGAAACTGCGGGTAAAGTCAAGTTGAAACTAATTATTTACTTTATAATACTAAAATAAGAAAATGAGGAAGGGGACGACCTACACGTAATTCTGTGGCACAGTTGAAAGGAAAAGTTGGGGTCGGGTCGTATCAAGGGGTCAAAGAATGGGCAGAAAACCGAAAACAATGGTAATTGCTCCACCGATAAGAGCAATGCTCTTAAATGAAAGAAGGAGAAGAATACTTTGTAATTAAACAACAGTTTACGTATTTTATCGCGATATATTGGTTTCACTAAGTTATTACATTTAAACCGTATGATCTAGAAACTACATTTTGTTATTTATTACTAGCCGAAGTTTCGAATTCTTTACAGGATTCATGTTCACGGTAGACTGAGTTGATATTTGTCTTTTTCTTGAATATATAAGTTATCTCAAAGTACCCGAACATTTTTCAACTATTGGTGTTACTATTTACGCAGAATGATCTCGCAGGGACCTTAGGTCTTCTGGTGACTTTGTCCTTCTTGGGTTTCACTAGCCTTATAATAGGGTCCCAAGCTGGAGGAACATTCCAATCATCTTCCCTATTGAAATTAGGATTTTTTTTAATTTCAATAGCCTCACGTATCATCCTTGGAAGAAAACAGTGTTCTTTTGCGAGTATCTGTGGTTCATCAAATCGCAGGTAGTGGTTGGGTCCTTGTTCCACATGTTTACACACAGCCGACTTTGTTGAGCGTTTATGGTTTATGTCAGCTATATGCTCTTTAAGTCAAATGCCTAAGCTTCTCTTGGTGTGTCAAATGTATGAGAGCCCACATTCAAAGTCAATTTTGTAGACACTTATGTACAGTCATTATTCACTTGCATACCAGTACATGACTGTATAGAAATTACTAGAAGGCAGCTAACAGAAAACAACATTTTCTTCTAAGGATGATGCGTGAGGCTATTCAAATTAAAAAATACCCTAATTTCAATAGGGAAGATTAAAAACGAAATGCATTGATTCAAACGCATTGATTCAAATAAATATTTTAATTTTGTCACATGCCCAAAGCTGGTTTCCTCTATAAGAACATACTTTTATTTTGAAGAGAGAGAAATAATATTGTCAGGAGGTTTATAAATATTTTCACTAGATTTCATACGCATTATAATATTTACAATGTCAGTACATAAATTTCCTGAACAAGGTATTTTGATTTATGGTGTAAGTTATTTACCATTTTTATTTCTGTGAACACAACATTAAATATATTATTTTTAACAGATAATTTATTAAAAGCTAACAATATCTCCAAAAATTACTTTAACTTTAACGTGCTCTCCGAGGCACGGAGCAAGCGATACCTTACATTTTAATACGCAGATAACTTCGAAAAGTCAGTGGTACGATACCCTCTGCATGACTGTACTTCGGTATCTCAACTGGGCTATCGATGCCCACTTGTATAAATTATTATTATGTTATTAATGAGTCAGTCTGCATCCGTGGTCCAGTGGATAGCGTATGCGACTGCTGATTGGAGGTCCCGAGTTCGATTCCCGGGTCGGGCAAAAGTGTTACTGGGATTTTCCGAATCCTCAGCATCAGCATGGAGTCTGGTGATGTGCCCGGTAACGGCAATAGGCTCACCCCTATTACGTGGGGCCTAAAAATTCGTGGCAAAATGTCGGTTTTAATATTACACCTCTGCCTACCCCTTTGGAGATATACAGGCGTGAGTCTATAAAAAATATATATTAATGAGCCATATATAAAGCCGTCCCAATACCGGGCACAGGCTTCATCTGAGTATGAGAACAGGTAGCCCATAGTCCCCCCACGGTGACAACATTTATTGACGATGTTTTATTCACCTTAAAGACTGCGATCTGAGAATTCTCCATAATGTTCTCGAAAGACATGTCAAGTCTGCCAACCCGCAGTTGGCTAGCATGGTGGGCTACTTTTCTCACAGCGAGAAGAGGCCCGTACCCAGTAGTGGGACAGTATATCCGATATAAGTATAGGGCTGATGATGATAATGGAAGCTAGTGATAATAAAAATATAATAGCAAAAAGTCATCGGCACCGAGAATTCGAACCCGAGACTCTCTCCATGGCAATCCATTTGGAGTTCGCCTAGACTCACTCAATTTTGTTTTTCCAGGTAAACAACATGAACTTTCCGGACGCTTTCTACAATGATATTGACTTGCCGGACGATTTCTACAGCGTTCTCAATTCAATTCCTTCTGCGAGTCTAGAGTGAGTATCGAAAACCTAACATAATTGTTATCGTCATGCTCACTAAAATGTAATTTCTTGTGGTGGCGTCGTGTGTCAGGTCATCCCTGTCCCTCTTATATGGTGGGAGGGATGATGGCTGGCACATACGTCATACTCGTGAACGGGTGCTACTTGCGATGACTGGTCGATGACAGTCTTGCGGGCTGGTATTAGATTCTAATATTTAACTGCATCATTTCCATCATGGTTCTGATCCCTTTCGCGGATTGCCTGCATTATTAGGTATATATAATGTAAGTGGATGCTCCTGTTTCACCATGTCTCTTCTGAGGAGGCTAACTAATTAAACACCAAAATTAAAATTAAGAATTATGCTTGACTATTATTATGTACAGTAAATATATACAAGTGATATAGAAGGTTTAACAGTTGCAGCACCTTACAAAATGTAAATTATGTATTTTATGCAAAACCTGGCGATGAAAAAGGTGACCGTGAGTTTTATTGCCCGTTCTTTCTCATGGTTCTACGCCCTTGCTTTGCGAACGTGGCAGTAAATGTAAATGTAGAGTCTTTAGGTCATTATTTTATGAATTTATTATCTTGACGTTCATAAGCGTCACATAGAGACCCAAATGAATAAATGATTTTGACGTTGACTTTTACATTAGCTTTTGCCCGTGGCTTTGCGCGCGTTATATTTGGGTAGTAGTATTGCAGGAGCAAGTGTTGCAAATAGGAATTTTACATGAAAACAAACACTGTTTGCTTTGCGATTTTTTTATAGGTACAAATACCGCAACGCGTTCTTTTAGATGCTGTGTTGGAGACAACAAGAACAGGTCTTTCAGACATAGGCAGTTTAAATATCCTTGAAGTTATCAGACGCAATTGCCGGCGTATCTTTTCGTTACAAATCATTTGTCGGGCGTAAGGTAAGCATAACTCTTTGCCAAGCCCACGCAGGAAATTTGGCTGATTTACTGACTTGCTTCTAACTACATCGTATATAATCTTACTTTTTTCGCCTGTAATATTTAACATAGTATATAATATCACCATGGGCCACCGTCTACAAGCCCTAGCAACCGAAAAGTTGGCACATATTCTTTTCTAAACCAACTTTTGTCTCCTTGTAAAGTATGATTATAGCAGGCTTGTTGTGTTGTTCTGGAACTACATCATTATAATGATGCATGCTAGAAATAAGAATAACAGCTTTAGATTTCTTTGATTCATAAGACAACATGATGGTTTTAGCTGTAAAACCAAACAACGAAGTTTCTACTTCTCTTGTCTTATGCGGTAAAAAATCTTTTGGCATCTCTCTTTTGTTGGATTGGATGGTACCCAAGTGATTGATTCATTTAAGTTACAAGAAAAAGCGTTCTCTTGATTATCAGCAGTTAAATGCGTGTGCAAAGAAGTGAAGTGTGGAGGGGCTTCGATTCACGGCAATATTCACCTCACCAAAATCATAAACATCAAGCAAAGCACAACAAACCTCTTCATCCGTAAGCAAAGCAGACCCACAATGAAACCAAAAGCGACACTTATAACGTATACTATAATTTAAAGAAAGTAGAAACCTAATATAATGAATATTTAGCGGCAATGAAAACATTAAAATAATGCATTTACCGACGGTTCATGCTACCCAAGGGTCAATATGACCCTGTACTTGCCGTTTTGACGCGAAACAATAACTGAGCTTCAAGACACAACCACTATGCGCAGGAGCGGGCGCCGTACTGAAAATACACGGGTTGGGGGACGCGGTCGTCTAAGAGTAAAATTATGAAATCGTAGTTTTTCAAGCAGATAGGGTGTTGAGTGAGTGCCCATGAGTAATAACCAAGGGTTAATATGACAATATGTATGACGCGACAGTACTGACAGATACGATAGCATATGCGCAGCACTCAATTAACAGCGCATGCGTTCTTACTTCCAACAGTTAGATTTGTGCCGTACAAACTTTGACCCTCACTACAATACCTCCCAGGTTAATTTTGCAACTAATGGTAGCCTATGTCCGTCTCCATATTCCAATATATATCTATATTAAATTTCAACAAAATCTGTTCGGCCGTTATAGCGTGAAAACGGAACATACATAAACTTTCGAATTTATAATATTAATTAGTAGGGATAATAATGCACAAGCCGTAGCTATAAACGTAGCGCGGTCTACGCGCCCGCTACGCATAGGACGCTACGGATCGCGCTACGTCAAATAAACGAAGAATAAAATTACAGTTCATTTCATATTTTGTTGTCATAATATTCTGTTTCTGGGTTATAATAACAAGATGTTAACATCTAATTATGCATTGACTGTGATTAAATCTGTGTATGGAATAACTGAGACTATGTAATTATTTGAAATCTCAATCTTAATCAGCCTATCGCAGTCCACTGCCGGACATAGGCCTCTCCCAACACGCACCACAGTACACGGTCCTCAGCCTTCCGCATCCTTTATCTGGGCTATAAGACGTTACTTCGTACCAAATTTCAAGATTCTGAGTTCACGGGAAGTACCCTGTAGGTTTTGATTCACTTGCGAGTAGGCGCGAGTTTGAAAATATGCTTATATTGCTCTTTCTATTGATTGCGTTGACATAGAAGCTTGATTTTGTTGCAGCCTTACGGTGTTATATACCTGTGTACTTGATATGAATTTCAATTTAATACCTCCACGCGTTCAAGAGAAAGGGGTAGTAACTTTAAATTTATTAAAAATATTTTTTATATGCTGTAACTAAACATTTACGGTTTTTTGTCCTACTCAATAGAGAGTTTGATCGAAGTTTTATTACAATAATAGAATAATTCCATAGATATTCTTCTCAAACTTGTAGGAAGGCTGTTAATAATAAAGAAATAGGAATATATTTAGATTATACTAGCTGCTGCCCGCGACGTCGTCTGCGTGAACGCTATACAGCTATTAAATAAATACCTACGATTATACCTTTAAAAAAATACGCGGTGGCGATAGCCCAGTGGTGTATGTAACGGACTGCCGAGACGATGGTCTTGGGTTCGATCCCCAGCTACCCCGGGCACACACCTATGACTTTTCGAAGTTACGTGTGTATTAAAAAATATTAATTAATTATCGCTCGCTTAACAATGTGCCCGGTAGATGGCAATAGGCTCGCCCCCTATTACATTGGGACCGAAACATATCTGGCGAAGTGTGGGTGTGTAATACACCTCTGCCTACCCCTTCGGGAATAAAAGGCGTGAAGATATGAGAAGATATACCTTTTAAAATAACATTCATTTACCCGTTTCTTCTTTATATCTCATACCTGCAGAAAGTGTAGTAACAGAGGGAGACTGTGTTTTGTAAAAGTGACCTTCAAGAAGTGCTGATTTTCAGCCTGCTTTGAATAAATGACTTTGTGGTGATTCTGCTGAATTAAGTCATAAGTTGTGACTGAAGCAGATGGGGAAAATAAGGAATACATAATAGGGTAAAATACATACTTATAGGACTTCTCGATATACAACATTAGTGGTTTGGCTCTCCGCAGCCAAAATGTAAAGAGAGTCAGGACTGGTGACGCGGGAGCAAGCGACATACAGGACACCCGCTGCCCTCAATGTCTGCCTCTGCGACTTATTGATGGTCTTCGCGAAGCAAACACTCACGGGGAACTATATGCGCTTGAATTATGAGGTATGAGAGGAATGCGTGGTATAAATACTGCCTCGCTGACGCCACAACCCGTAAGAATTTCCTAAATGGTGTGTCTGTGGAGTGAGATGACTTTCAGGCGGGTCACGTTACACAACTTCGGAGGAGATAGGTTCCGAAGAAGAATAATCGGCACACCGACCTTCAGCTTGATGCTATGCGCTGGAAGTTCACTTGCTGATTGATTGATTATTCTTTATTGTACACCTTACAAAAAGTTACATTATAGAACAAAATATATACAAAACACAAACAGAATGTACAAATGGCGGCCTTATCGCTAAAAGCAATCTCTGCCAGGCAACCTTAGGATGGACAGATGGTAAATAAGTTTAGTGCGATAAATGGTGTAGTTTAAAGACAACCAGAATGGTATGCAAGTAGTTCATAGATATACAGAAACATATATACATACACACATACATATACCTACATATACATACACGACATACACATATATATATATATATATATATATATATATATATATATATATATTTATATATATATATATTTATATATATATATATATATATATAATACATACTATAACTATAATGAAAGATGTTATATGGATGAAAGATAGTGCGATTTCAACAAACCTTTAAATATACTAGGTGATTTTGCTCTACGAATATCTAGAGGCAATGCATTCCACAGGCGCACAGCTTGTACAGTAAAAGATTTGTCAAAATAATTACTGGAATGCATTGGCATCTCCAGCCTCAAGTCCACAGACGACCTCAAGGACCTTGAATGTGTGTCATGAAGGAACTTAAAACGTTCTTTAAGATATGAGGGACTATTGGGATTAAACAGGATATTATACAGTATTGTAAGAATATGAGTATTTCTGCGAAGGCGAATCGGAAGCCACTTGAGCCTGTTGCGGCATTCTGAAATATGATCATATTTGCGTAAACCAAATATAAAACGTATGCAGAAATTTTGGAGACGCTCAAGTTTGTTCAGTTGCTCCTCTGTGGGGTCAAGATAGCTGACATCAGCGTAGTCAAGGATCGGCAGAAGCAAAGATTGTGCAAGTGCAATTTTAGTTGCAGTTGGAAGGAAATTGCGTAATTTTCCTTTTGATGCGGCTGAAGCAAACAGTTTTCGACTTGTTTCTTGTATCTGAAGTCGCCAAGACATTGTTTCATCTATATGGACACCCAAATTTTTAACGGTTTTTCTAAATGATAGGTCTTTGCCATTAAAACTGAATCGTGGTAGATCAGACCAGACAATTTTAGCCAACATTCTTGGGCTGCCAATAACAATCAGTTGGGTTTTTTCAGGGTTCACTACGAGTCCATACTTCTGAGTCCATTCGCAGATCCGCTCGAGGTCCGAGTTAATAGTCTTACAGGCTTCTGTTAGCTTGTCGAAGGGAGCTTGCGTGTAAATTTGTAAATCATCTGCGTAAAGGTGGTAGGATGAAACTAATTGGTTTGAAATAGCATTAATAAATATTGCGAAGAGTAAGGGGGATAGCACGCCACCCTGTGGTACACCTGCATTCGTGTTAGACCAAGTGGAATAGGTATCTTCAACGCGGACACGTTGCCGGCGACCAAACAGGTAACTTTGAAACCAGTCAATTACCGATGGAGATATGTTAAGAGAGCCGAGGATGCCAAGCATGATGTGGAAATCCACAGTGTTGAACGCATTACTGAAGTCAAGTAACGAGAGCACTGTTAGATTGCCACTGTCCATCCCTTGCCTAATGTCATCTGTTACACAAACTAAAGCCGTGGTGGTACTGTGTCCAGGTCGGAAACCTGATTGGTAAGGATTAAGGAGGGAATTTTCAGAAAGGAAGGAACTAAGTTGTTTATGGATGAGACGTTCTAGGACTTTTGATAGGAATGGTATATTACCATTCCTATCAAAAGTCCTAGAACGTCTCATCCATCCAACGTCTCATCCAGATTACCGTCCTATATCCATATGGATATAGGACGGTAATCTGCTAAAGTACAAGGTTTAGGTTTTTTTGGCAGGGGAATAATCAGTGCTTCTTTCCACGCTGAGGGAAAGATGCCACAGGAAATAGACTGATTTAAGATATTGCATAGGACTGGAAGGATTTGGTCAAGGATGGGAAGGATCATTTTGCGGCTTACACAGTCATTACCGATAGCATTAGACGTGATTTCGAGAGTGCTCTTCTTAGCATCACAAGCGGTGAATTGAGAGAAGATAAAAGGAGAATAATCTGGGGTTGGTAAAGAGGAAAGATGCTGTAGAGTGTTACTTTTAATATTTTCATCAAACTTGGATGAGGAAGAGAAATGTATGTTAAGAGAGTCAATATTGATATTATTTGGAATAGATTTTTGCTGTGTCTTACCAACACCCAAAGTTTTGAGAAATTTCCAGACCTTTGCTGGATCACCGTTTTTAACTGACTTATGGATATGTTGGCGTTGTGCTTTCCTACACACCTTGTTGCAGTAATTTCTTATGGCCACGTATTTTTCGTGGTTCGTTGGAGTTGGTTTATGCTTAAATCTTGACTTCGCTGCACTTTTCTTCGCCATGAGCTTTTTAATGTCATCTGTCAGCCACGGGGCAGGTAAATGTTTGATTCTGATTGCACGAACTGGCGCATGCACGTCATACAACTAAATTAGTTGAGTTGTTAAAATATGGACTTTAGTGTCGACGCAATCTGAGGAGAACAGTGATTCCCAATCTATATTAGCCGCGTCCTCACGAATTTTATCATGATCCATTCCACCAAAATTGCGCTGCAGTATGATCCTTGGCTTCAGTTTAGGTGGGCGTATATTGTCGAGAGAGATAGATGAGGTCATGGTAAGAAAATGCGTCAGCTGAACATTGACCATGCCTATGAACATGATTGGAAGAAGAAACTAGAATAAGGTCGAGAAAAGAAGGAGTAGTACTGACTGGGAGTTCAGAAATTCCACGGGATAATGTGTGGCGTTTTCTTGCTCGACCACAGTGTTTATAGAGGTGTAGACCACTTCATTCCTCTCAATTTCCGAGAGAATGCATTCGTTAATTGCTACAGCCTGATCATTTTTGGGCGTCAAAATAGGCCACTCACACACTCACGAATTCTGCTATTACGGTATACAGCTATATAATTCTAAGCTGGATACAACTCTACTGAGAGACTCTGGAAGCACCACCTGTCCACCTCTCTCCTATGGTAGAGTGTCTTCGCCAAGACTTAGAAAGACGTCTTAGAATTGTTGAGCACGTGCATTGACGCCAAGCTGAGCTCTCATACTAATGGTCAAGCGTAGCATACGAACTCCAAACTCCTGACCACAACAAAGATAATTTCAACGAAGCACTCACCTTGTCCGTGTGGTGGCGGATTAAGAATACGGAATGTCACCACCCCATATCATCCCATGGGTGTCGTAAGAGCCGACAGAGGGAGCAAGAACAGCACTGTAAGAGAAGGAAAACTTGATACAAACCCTATACCAACCCGTTTGGCCAGCGTGGTATAGTTGGCCAATTCCTCCTTTCAAAAGAGAGGCCTAGTCCAGCAGTGGACTGTTAAAGGCTGATGATGATGATGATGATGACTCACCTCGTCAGCCATCGATCCCCGCGTCACCACGGAAAGCGTTTGTCGGGAATCGTCACTGAACAGTACTGTGACAACCCATTAAATGCTCGTTCCTGCGGATGTCCTGCAGGGTTCTGTCCGTGGCCTGAACTGCCTTCCTATTGGCCATCGTACGCTCATCCTATACGATCAGAGAGCAATCCTTGAGCACGTGTCCCTTATCACTGTTACGTGACACACCACAAACATGGTATGTGCTGTCTTGCCACCCGGAAGCAGTGTGGCAGCGATTGCCGGCGACGCTACAGCAATGACAATTTTGCCTTGCCTCCTGACCTCTGCAAGTATGCCAGTAGTAACAAATGTTTTTCCTGTTCCACCAGGAGCATCCAAGAAAAACATTTTAGCCTGGCTTTGCCCAACGCTTTCAAGGAAGGTGTCGTAAAATTCGTATGGTGGTCATTTCAAATTGTCTCAGTGTTATACTCCCAATTTTCACGGCCTTGATGCGGTGATGATTGGGAAGCTGGTAACAAATATTTGACCAGTGGATTGCCGCTGATAGAAATGACCACGTCTTGAAGTGAACTGAGACAGGTGTTCAGCACGCGGTCATCAGTTACTTCGACTTCGTCTCTAGTAACACGCCTCAAAGCTCGTAGAAAATCTTCAGACAGATGATGGCGATACTTCTCCCAGAAAGCTACCGCGTTCGCGACTCCACAAAACACCAAGATGACGTCAAACAGATGACGCATGCGGCTGGGACTGTCACTGACGCTCGCCTCCGCAAGGTCGTCATCCCAGTATTGGGCACCGTCGAGAAAGTGACGTACTACGCAGGCTGTGCGGTAAGTGGGATACTCCAAGTCATCAAATGTCCTCAAAAAGGCGAAAAACGTTGGGTTTCGAACCGTGTGAAGTAACAACCGCAGAAAATAGCATTCGACATTATTTGTGTGTACGGTATAAACTCTACAAAATGCGGTGTCCTTGAAACTTCCCGGAAAACCTTCCACAGCACCTCCTCGTCAACGTCGGTTAAATACACCCTTTTGCTTGTCGTACGTGTAATATGAAGGTATCTCGTCATACGTAAGGGACCTCCCAAACTGATCGATTTTACAGAGCCTGAAAAATGCCAAGAGAGTTGTTTGACGCGGATTTTCCAAGTGCTCAGCAACGCTGTCGGGATCAAAATATATGCGCTGGCCGTTCTCTAGGTGGTCGTGTAAATGCAGTACGGTAGGATGCTTCTCATGTATAGAGAACACCAGTATCCGCCAAACCGCTTCAGACGTAACAATAAATGTGGCTGTGTGTGAGTAAAAATAATCTAGCTAGTTCCACATCTCACTAATGTTTATATACAGTTAATCCAAACAAAGGTACGTGATATATGTATATCCCTGAAGACAATTTAAAGCAAGTTTACATGCGACATGAAAATATATTAATTAAGAAGCAATAATTACACCAATGTGACCAAAATGTTTATTTTGTACTAACTCTATTAGTATTTATTCTGACAGAAATGATGTAAGCAATCAAGTGTGGCGATGGTGTAGTTAATTAAATAAATAAATTCAATTAATAGTCTTGCTCATCTCTGACACGAATTGAAAATAAAATTTTAAGAAGAAAATGTACAACTCCATCTATGACTTGAAAACAACTATTAATGTCGCCAACATGTTCAAATTTAAATTATTTATATCCAAAAAGGGCTTACACATGTAATTCGACTTGATGTTTTTGAACTCTCTTAGATGGCGCTGCATTAAAATTGTCTTAATTCTATTTATATTCAAATAATTATTTTTATCAGCCTAAGTTACTTATATTGCGTGATTTTTATTGTGTGAAGCTAGCTTATACCATAGTTAACATAATAACAATATTCAAATATGCATTGTTACATTAAACGTTGTTACAGAATGCGTTGAAGAAATAAAGGTTCTCTGCTCGTTACCTATAGTTCATAGCGTGATAATATGTAGCCTATGTGGTGACCCGACTTTTTGATAATATTTGTGCCAAATTTGAAGTAAATCCATGCAGTACTTTTTTACTTTATCCCGGATATAAGGACAAACAGATTAACAGACAAACAGACAAAAATTCTAAAAACTATATTTTTGGCCTCGGTATCGATAGTAGATCACACCCCAAGTATTCTTTTAAAAAAATATTCAATGTACAGTTTTGACTTTCCTACCATTTTATTATATGTATAGATTTATAACACAGTTGCATAACAAACGGGAAACATTGAACGAAGTTTATAAAATAAATAAAAGAAAAAGAAGATAGTAAAGTTAAACTTCGAAAATATCGCAGTTGCAACAATTTGTTGACGTGTTTACACGTTCTTTTTCCAAGAGATTGCACTTCATTCAACACAACAAATAATATGAATGAAGTATACACTTTAAAAATGTTCGGTTTTTTCTATGAAATCAATGGTTCTCGTTGTCGTGAAATCTTCGAGAATTAAAGAGATTTTGAGATATAATTGTGTATCAGAATAAGTGAGTTTTACTTTCCTAGAAAAGTTACATGTTCCATTATTACATAGAATCGGATCTTTCTGGTTTATAACTGTAACATGGCCTGGAAACATTAAGTGGTCTTTTAGTAGACATAAATTAAATTCATCTCTGTTATACGTAGCTATAAGTCCTCATAAATACAGTAAGATCGGCAGGACCTACATTTATATCAAAATATTGACAATTCATTTAGGTGGGTAGTCAAAGTTGTAAACATCTCATACGATACATAATAAACAAAAGTGAATTAAAACATTGTAAGAAATGAAAAATAATAGTTCAATAATTGAAATTTTATTACAGCATGCGAAGGATTTCAGTATTTTCTTGAAATTTATAAATACACTTTCATTTAACAGCAACACAGTAACTTTTAGGTATGGACGTCACATTTTTATAACATTACCGTGGACGTGTAGTCTCACAGACTCCAACACTTCCTAGTGTTTCTTTTTTAACAAGATTATGCAAAAGAGATTCAAAATTATATTTAACTTGAAGTATGGGTTAGTTAAAGTAAAAATACGTTACGAAATAATCTACGTGTTTTATTAAATATCTAGGAACATACAAAATCAAAACATCGGGACAGTCTTTGGGTAGTTTTAAGTGAAGTTATGTTTTTTTGCTATTATTTAATTAAAATAATAAAAGAAGTATCTTCTTGGGTTTACGCGAATGTTACACATTGAAATTAAACTACAGTTTACGGATTTTATCGCGATGTATTGGTTTCACTGAGTTATTACATTTGAAACTAATGATCTAGAAACTACATTTTTAATTTATTACTAGCCGACGTTTCGAATTCTTTACAGGATTCATGTTCACGGCAGACTGAGGTGATATTTGTCTTTGTCTTGAATTTCAAAGTTATCTTAAAGTACCCGAACATTTTTCAACTATTGGTGTTACTATCTACGCAGAATGTGCTCACTGTGTCTTGATGTCTTCTGGTGACTTTGTCCTTCTTGGGTTTCATTAGCCTGATAACAGGGTCCCAAGCTGGAGGAACATTCCAACCATCTTCCCTATTGAAATTAGGATGTTTTTTAATTTCAATAGCTTCACGTATCATTCTTGGAATAAAGCGATGTTCTTTTGCGAGTATCTGTGGTTTATCAAATCGCAGGTAATGGTTGGTTCCTTGTTCTACATGTTCACACACAGCAGACTTCGTTGAGCGTTTGTGTTTAATGTCAGCTATATGTTCCTTTAGTCGAATGCCTATGCTTCTCTTGGTTTGTCCAATGTATGAGAGCCCACACTCACAGTCTATCTTGTAAACCTCGGCCTCTTGTAAGGGTAACTGACTCTTGACAGATGGTAATAATTGGCTTATCTTCGTTGGCGGCTTGTAGAAAGTTTTGATCGAAGCTCGCTTCAAGATATAACCAATCTTGTCGGTCACGCCCTTGATATATGGGAGGACAGCAGGTTGTCTCTCTACTGTGGCTGGCTTGTTCTTCGGGGATCTGTGACGTTGGCGCGGCGGTCGGAGCTTGTTGTCTTGCAGAACTTGCTTGACATGTTGAAGCTCGGCGTCCAGGTGTTTCTTGTCACAGATCCCCCGGGCTCTCTGAAACAAAGACATTCCAACGGTAGCTAACTGTTTAGGATGGTGGTGAGATTCACCGTTTAAGTACCTATTTGTATGTGTCTTTTTCCTATACACAGTGTGGCTCAAAGAGTTGTTTTTGTTCCTGATAACAAGTACATCTAAGAAAGCTAAAGAATTGTTTGCCTCTAATTCCATTACACACATTACACACATAAAATTTACAAACAGACAACAAATATTTTATAACATAGTTATGGACGTGTAGCCTGACAGGCAACAGTTGATTTTTAAATAAAGATTACTCATGTGTTTTTCATCGAATGATGGACCCTCGTCCTTTACTGATCGTTTCGTTACTAAAACTGAAGCTACTGAGCAGCTCAGGTATGGGGAGTAAGGGGAAGGTCACAAAACTTAGAAACCAACATTGGTCCCAAGCCTGTGAGGCTACACGTCCTTACTTAAGTGTTAAAATCACGTGCATTTTAATAATTAACTAGAGGTAGCCCACAGATTTTATTTAAATTGAATTTTGTTTCATGCTGATCCTGTGGGCCTTTCGGACATACTGGATACTTTCAACATTGTTTGTTGAGCACATTAATGACGCAGGTCTTACAGGCATATATTGTATAAATTCTAGTAGTTTCGACGAACGTCATTGTGTTAATAGTACTGACATCCCATAGCTGATAGATAGATCTATGTATGAAACAACTCCCGCAAAATGAATAAGTCCTGTGTCGCGGAGGCTTAACAAATAAACAATAAAAGGAAGCGATGGATACTCAGAATCGAAATAATTTATGGAACACACAAAGTGTTGTCTTGTGTGGGAATCAAACCCACCACTCGGTTCGGCGTCAAGCTGCAAGCCGGCCCCTTAAACCACTATGTCTGCCGTACAATGTTAAAGTTGTAATTTTATGAGTCCAACTAGAGGCGTACCTATGAGGACAGAACGACAATATGACTTAAATTTTTTGCCAGCACCTAATACTGACACTATTTACCTTGATGGCATATTCAGAACTGTATTGTGTCACTCATGCCTGCGGCGATCGCAAACCATACGCAGGTTACAAACATTTTTTTTACATTGCGATGATGCTGATATTTATTTTAACTAGATAAACGAGAGCGCTCATAGCGTGACTTAGATTACTGTTTGTACGAGGTCAGCACAGTTAAGCAACTCTTGCACAGGTCGCTAATTGGATGGGTGACCGCGTAAGGAGTTTACATCAGAGTGCTACCGTGCTTCGGAGAGCACGTCGTAAAATTAAACCCTTGATACGCACATAACTTCAAAAATCAGCAGTACACAGCGTGGGTTTCAAACTTTTTTTTTCGAAGGCTGGCTTTCTAAAAGGCTCGCCTGTCTCTTAGGGGGAAGGCCGGGGTGTTAGGGGTTTTTATCGCACTAAAACCTCCTCGGTCGCCTTCTTCTACACAATAGAGAGAAGGCTCCACCTGTGCTACGCCGTTAAGGCACATGTGGGTTACAACCTAACACCCCTTTGTATGGCAGACTGTTTGTATTTTTTCTGGGTGTCGTTGCCTGTCACAAAATATTCCAATTAGAAGCTCCTGAGATTAGCGCGTTCAACCAAACTAAGAATAAAACACAAATACTCTTCAACTTAAGATTTTTAAAACCAACTAAGCTATAATAATAACTTTAATAATGGTATTTTTGGTTTCTCTTCGATAATAAGGAGCCCTTAAAATAGTTTTCTCCTAAATATCTTCTATGTACACACATCGATCACTTACAGATTTAATATATGTATAGATTTAAGTGTAATTAATTTTAAGACCAACCTAACATTTATACGCTGGAAACGGCAGAATATTATGGACATATTATTATTATAACATCCTTGTAACAACAATATACTTACAAATACATGATTTTATTTATTTATTTAAATATTGATGACGCTATATATTACCATTTCTAACGAAAAGTTTTATATTACTAGATATTAATTGTAACATCACATTCTATAACTCATAATAGTGTATTTTTTTTATTTTAGCTTCAATTTTGACACCCGTAGTTCGCATTATATTTTTTGGTTACAATATTTTTTATTTACTTTGTACAAAAATAACATTTGATAAAGAATGAGGAGAGGTGGTTTAGCCTCAAACCTAACCAGGTATCATCATCATAGAGTAAGTCTAAAATTGGAGACATAAAATCACGTCATTAATGGACGACCCTTACGTTATTATTTTAAGTGACAAGTCGCCGCGATCGGCATCTTCCAGTGTGCCACATGAGTAGATAAACGGTTTATTTACTCATGTGCAGTGTGCGGTGTAAGAATTCGGACGCTGCATCTGGATGCTAAAAAGCGACTGAATCGCCGGTTGCCGATGCTGAAAGAAGCTAGTTTGCAGGAGCCCTAATGTTAGAATTTAATAAAAAGAAGTTTGATTTTAGTTTCTATTAATTAATACACTGATATTAAAAAGTCTGTTGATCCAGTAGCTACATAATAATTGAAGGTAATTACGTGCGGTAGCTACATAAAAATATTGAATAATAATTGCTCGGCATTGTTAAATAGCTTGTAAATTTTGAAAGCTTTCGGAATCTATTATATTATGCACATATCAATAATATTGTACTGGATGTAACAGTGGGATGAATGTACGGTATTCCAGGGATGGGGTTCTACCTAACATTTAAAACCCACATAATTATATTATATTAATAGCAATATAATACTGCCTGACTGCCTCGTTGGTCTTGCGGCATAAATGTGCGCGTGGGATTGGGAGTCTGGTAATGTGCCCGGTACGGCAATAGGCTCGCCCCCTATTACGTGGGACCTAAAATTCCATGGTTCACTGGTTGCTATTTGAGAATTTATAATTTTTATGACTGTTTTGTAATATAAACCAACTATTGTTTACTGATAGAATACTTAAAATAGTTCTCAATTTAGTCCCTACTCTTCCCTTATGATGTTAGAAAATGCCACAAAGTCTTCGATTTTGGTATTCTGTAGATCCTCCATGTTCATTAATTAATCGCTTCGGACCGTGGAAGCGAACGGACGTACGCCAGTATTATTTTAATAGAATAATAACAAAGGAGACCGACCACAATGTATGGGACTTTGGCCTGGGCGTTAACAATTTAAATTGGAATCTATATATTAAAAGAATTTGTGTTTTATAATACGAGTCGCCCAGCCCGTTCTACGCAACCGATTCGCGTGTTTTTTTTTTTAAATGAAAGCTCTTGCTGCATAGATTTGTCATCAAGAATTAGAAATTACCTGACTTGCACATTCATCAAGTTATATGCAAAAACTGTTTTCTCCCATACATTTTTTACGTAGCCGTAGTCAATGACTTTCTGCTTCTATATATCTGGTTCTCTAAAACACGCGTTGAAAAGAGCTCTTTCATTTGATGGTATGCTGATTTAAATTGGGTAAGTTTGAAGGAAGATAGGTGTGGACATTGAACTTATTTTCAATATTTTCCTATAAATTTCTTAAGATTCCATTGCTTTCTCTCTACATGGACGGTTCTTAATTCAAAAATATTTTAATGGCATCTAATAAGTTCCTTGCGGTAACTGCCAGGAAAAACGTTATGCCTCCTTAAGGTGACCTTGCCTTACTTTCATACGGGTGTGAGTGTGGTGGTGTGTAAAGTTATACGCGATGTTGGTCAAATTATCACTATAGTGAATTTTCGCTGATGGCAGGTAATATTCCCCGAATGTTACCAGTTAAGCCTTAATGTTGGGTAAACTGATCTCTGATGTTGAGGAATTTTCCTTACGTTTTATGTTAGGAAAATGTTTGTGTTTTTAGATTACGGACTTTTTTCGGGCATCTTATTTTTTTTTTATGTGGAACATATTACAGCGGTGCATAGTACTATTGTCATATAATTATATCTATTATTACAAGTGGTAGTTATGTTAGAAATTGTAGCTTTGGTAAGAATAGTAGTTTTGAGAGAAAAGGTGGGTACTATTGACAGAACCGGCGGTTTTATTAGAAATGGTACTTAGTTTAAAAAAAATGGTAGATATGATATGATGAAAAGTATTTTTGGTAAGAATAGTAGTTTTGGTAGAAATGGTATTTTTGGCATATATTGTAGTTTTGGTAGCACTGTTACTTACGATTGCTATCAAGCTACCATTCCTACCAAAACTACAATTTCGACCAAAATTATAAACGTCTTTATTACATTTCTAAATTATGATGGATTAATCACACCCATACACAAAACAAAATAAGTCGTGCTTCTCACAGACATATTTAGCTGGATAACAGAACTAAAATCTATTTGCTTACTTAAAAAAAAGGCGTTTTTCTATATTTTTAATTTTGACAAATAAAGAAAAAAGTGAAGTTAGCGCAAGGACTTTTAGCGTAAGTTAGTTACATAAGTTTCAGATTTAATAGCGTATTTTTTGTGAGTAGTTGTGTTTTCAATTATAATGATGGTTCTTGGAAGTAATTGAAAAATGCTCAGAGAAAGTTTGAACAAAGAATCTTGGTCAATGACGGCCCTGTTGGATATTTGGTACCGGATGGTCCTCCCTACTGCTAAAAAAATACGGGTGGTAACGGGTTCAGATTTGATTAATTCTACCATCAACAATTCTATTTTCAAGTGATTTCCATTCTAGGTGACGGTAATTGCTTATTCCGCGCAATTTCTTATTGTTTATATGGAAGTGAGAATAAACATTATGAAATTCGTTTGGCCACTGTTGATAAAATAGTCAATAAGTGGGATGTATATATTATTGTAACTTCATTGTTGGGGAAGAAGCATATGGCCAGACCAACACATATGCAAAGGATTACAAACGTGTGATGGGTGCCAATGGACAGTACGCAGGGCATACTGAACTTAAGAGTGTAAGTGAGCTATATCCCGAGTGTCAATTCGGAGTTCACCTGGAAAACAGTAATGCGATTACTGACTATGGTACTGGCGAAATTGTTCATAACTTGCTATTTTCTGGGCACCTGGACGAAGGACATTACAGTGTCCTAATGGAAATAATGGTCGGGCAGCACATTCATATTGAAGAACTTTCTTTCGTCAATGTTCAGTTATACATATTATTTAAATCCCTATTGCGCGGCAAACCATTCAGTAATGCCAAGGTGGAAATTTCACGATACCTAAGGTGCAACGCAAAGCCAATGTTGTGAGAAAAGAAGTTTGTGATATATATTTTTTGTTAGAATATCATCTTTTTACTTATTAAATAAGGCTACAATGTACTCATCATACCTATATATAAGAGCTTTTTTATAATATTAAAATATGCTGTGGAGCAGCGCGGGTCCTCTAGTTACAGTATTAATTTTCAATAGCCTAAACAAAGTAGAAAACATTATTCTTTGAAGTTTAGTACCAAGTCAGTTGAATAATAAAATAAAACACATTTTTAAAAATACATATTTATTTTCATTATTCACTCAGTTGGCATATTTTTCACACACTCCATACTCCTTATTTCTTATCGGCTAATAGCTATGACTAATAGGAGCGGAGTAGCACAAAGTCGCTTACAAAAGCTAGTTAATCATATGATAACTTACTTCATGTGGGTAAATCCATTGTATATAACACTTCTGATATGTCGCTCACGTTCTGTATCACTATTGAGGCTGTGAGACCTAATTCTCATCAGCGAAGTTCTACAGCAGACACATATTTGCCTGTGACGACCTGAATCAAAACTTGCAGCTTCTTGTTATGGGTTTGCGATTTGTGGCATACGGGATATGTTTAATGCCACAGTCCAACAATAATGACATATGTATTGGCTATGAGCCTCGATCTGTTGACAAACCAAAATAAACAATTGTAATGCATGTATTTATAATACCAATTTAATATTTGGATTAATAAACATAATTATGTGAGTAAGTTGTTGAAATGCCAAATACATACCAATTGAGGTGCCATCCATTGAAGTATTACTTGTCGTACTTCCACGAGATTGAGAATATGTCTTCTCCACTGTGTAATATTGGTACCACAATTGATGCAATGCATTGATTCATGATCGTGAAGCGCGATTGGGTAATCCATTTTAGTTACCGTTCGAAGCGGGTACTGGGTCCGTAGGCAAGCCATGGTCGTCATGAGGAGAATATTCGGAGTCCATTTTAGAAAGCACAAGAAGAAAAACAACAGCTAACACAAAATCAAATCCACAATATGATCAAATGAAACGAACGCAAACCGAATGACAGTATCACGGTAATAGAATTAACAAGTTAGTCAAGTGTTGCTGGAGTATGGAAATAAATACTCAACATATATTACCATTTTGATATTATTAAAAATAATATCATTATTTTACGTTTTGTATGACTGTCGTCTAAAAATATATAAAATAAAAAAATATAAAATAATATCTCCGTACTTTCAGGTTTCGGCAATCGCTTCAAAATGTGATTTTTTTAAACACTTTTTAACGATATTTTCCACTTATTATTTACAAGGCAACACAAACCAACCATTCAAATAGTCCATTGAAGTACCCACACGTTTATAATCAAATGAAAGTATTTTAAAATCCATTTTTATTATGTGTTTATTTCCTACTACTGGATAGCGATCAATATTCATAATATATTAAAACAAAAACTTTGAGTAATTTACATTTTTTTAAGACGATCGTTCACGTTCAAGCCAAGTTTGGCCGGTCTCCTTTTAGTAAACACGAAATTCTGATTCCGCGAATTTCTTCGACTCGCGCACCTACGCTGAACACGTGCAACAGTAGGCGTGGCGCTAGCCACAGGTGACAGCGGATAGCGACTTCCCGCTAACACGCATACGCGGACGTACTTGTGTCACTCGCAAACTAAATAAGTAAATTCGTCTCAAATGCATGTGTATACCTGAAATAAATAACATGGATACGCCTGTTACAAGCCACGAGATATTGGATAAAACACTCACAACACCTAGTGATGATGTGAACACTGAGCGCGGTAATCGAAACACATCTTGAGCAGGGTGTATAAAGAAGCGATTATGGAGGAGATTCGTGAGTTTCATTTAGAGATGCAAGCTCTTATGGCAGACCAAGCTAAGGAGTATAAAAACTGCTTCTCAGATATATGAACACTGAATCAGAGCTTAAGGAACAAAGAAAACAAATGCAGGTAATTCAAGAAAGGCTGGTAGAGGTATTGGAAGCAAATATGGAAAATGCAGCGCGTGCCAATCAAGTTAGCATCATTGAGAGAAGTTCTACAATTGATAAAACTGAAGTAACAAATACACAAAACCCGATCGTTTGCCATGGCAACTAAAAGCTGTCACACGCTCGAATTTGGTCAGACCACGAATTTGGTTCGTATCCGAACCAAATCTAACCGTCTGTAGAGTAGTCCTGCGAACATAATTATTAATAATTGAGTCCGCCTTGGTCCGCTAGTTTGCACATCGGATATGGTTCGCTCCGTACCGAAGCCGGACGTGAGAAAGGTTGGGCCGAACAAACTACAACTAGTCGTGTTCAAAACGCCAAGAAGGATGACAGAATGAGCGCAAGGGCCGGCCGCGGTTGCGTTTATTTTACATTATGGAGGTAACCGAACGCGATGTATTAATTGAAGTTCTTCAATTAATCAAAGATTTTAATACGTAAAGGACATCATTGAGTTTGAGTTTGAGTCTCGAACGGCTTTGCTATTCTTGATTGGATTGATATTTTTTTAGCTGATTTGATTACTTTTCTATATAATGTAAGGTACTTTTTCCTGTAATTTACTACAGTATCATTTTTATGATTATCTTTCCCAACACATAAAAACCGTTTCATTTTACTTGATACCTTTATTCCTTTAGATACCCAGCTCAATGGTGCAGGATGTGCCAAATTTATTTTAACTAATCTTTTCTTAAAACTGTGTGTAAAAAAATCATTACACGTTTTAATGAATGAATTAATGCCCATGTGGCACCAGTCTTGTTGCAATAATGCATGGCGAAATAAACACTTATTTTGCACCGTGAATTTTCTTTTAGTGACTTGTAGAAATGTGCTTTTGTTATGTATGTGCGTGTTAAAAGCTCTCATAATAGCATTGCAAACTAAACCTGCATGGCATGTATAGTAATAGGTGACTTCAATATGCATTCCTGTTCAATAGATGTAAGTAATTATTTTGAATATTTTATTGTTGTGAATTTACTCAATTTAATACGATCGTTAATTGTAATGGTCACTGTTTAGATTTAGTGTTAAGTACGCTTGCCGGCGGAAAGAGTGTGAACGTGCGCGAGGCGGGGGCGCCGCTCGTGCCTGTGGATGCGTACCACCCGCCCTTCAATGCCTTGATTGAGCTGTGGCCGCGCCGGGTAGCGGGCTTATTTCCGTCTGAATCTAATTGTGTAACCACGGGTTGGAATTTTAATAAAGCCGATTTTTTGTCACTGTACTCGTCAATAGCGACAATAGATTGGACTGAAATTTACAAGCTTAATTTAGAAATGAGTTTAGATTATTTTTATGATAAAATTAATAAAAATATAGATGACTGTGTTCCCAGAAAACAGCGAATCGTGTAAACTCGAAATACATTTACCCCGAGTCTTACTCTGTATTAATAATTCGCATCATAAAATTGAAGGCTGTTCTCCATAAACAGTATAGAATAAGTAGAACCAAAAATGATTACGAGGCATTCGCTTTGTGTATGGCTAAAGTGAAACAGTTGATTTAACAGGTGGAGGTACAACATCTTAATAGAATTCAAATCCAACTAAAAAGACCCTCAATCATTTTGGAACTACGTAAATTCTAAGAGAGGTAGACGGTTTTCACAAAGGATTTTAAAAGACGGGGAGATTTTATCAGATGATCAAAGTGTGCAAGAGTTTGCCTGGTGCTTTCATTCGGTCTATAGTCCTAAACGGGCCGAGTTGGACGTTAAGGCGGCGATAGAAGGCGCGGGCAGGGAGAACGGAGCAACGCGAGTCCACCTAGATGAATTACAGTTAAAAGATGTGCTAAGGGCGCTTGAACAAATGAAACCGAAGAGGTCTACGGGACCGGACGGTATTCCACCTTACATATTTAGAGACTGTAGATATATGTTGGCTGAACCCTTACACCATATATTCAACAGGAGTCTAAAGGCAGCCGTGTTTCCCGAAAGATGGAAAACGACTCGTGTGGTACCAGTACCGAAAGGAAGAAACGGCAACGACAATGCCTATGCAATGTATAGGCCTATTGCAGTGCTGTCATCACCGGCAAAAGTATAAGAGAGCGCTAGGTACAACGGCATTTTTATGCAAGTTAGGTCCCAACTCTCAGATGCACAGCACTCTTTTCAGCCGATGTGAAGCACTACCAGTAACCTACTGAGTTACATGACTCACGTGTTGCCGACAGTAGATAGTGGAGGACACGTTGACGCTGCTTACTTCGACTTCAAAAAAGCTAATATTAAAACTAAACTTTCGCGATTTGTATACATCATACAGAATAATTTAGCGAGCGTGGTCTCTCCGCGACCACGCTTAAATAAGTTAAGTTAACGTGATTAAGACCCGCAAAATTATTCAAAAAAGCTTTCGACTTGGTCGATAATGACATCTTGCTTAATAAGTTAGCCGGCGTTGTTGGTTTCACTACGCATCTATGTTCTTCATTTCCTCGGCACATACATGAGAGAAAGGCAGCAATACGTAAAGTACGCAGGGCATAAGTCAGAGCCGTACTTTACGTGGTCTGGTGTCAGTCAAGGTACTAATCTTGGACCTTTACAATTTATAATTCTGATAAATGATCTGCCCAAAGCTGTCATTGGCAAATTGCTTGCTATTCGCGGACGATTTAAATTTATGAACTAAATGTACCTGACAGATTCATATGGCAACGACCGCGCCGGCTCCAGTTGCTGGCTTTGCCGCGCGCACGCACTTATCTGTTGAGCGAGGCGCCACTGACTCGGGTACTTCGCACTCTCAAACTTGTAACGGAGTAGACGGATATATTTACGTGTGCACTGTTCGATTTAAGTAAAACAACATTACAATTATGTCGTTTGTTACGAAATTTAAATTGTATAATTCTGCATTCACTATTGCATTAGGTTAAGATATTTACCGGTAATAATATTTGTAAGTGATGATTGTAAATAAATAAAATAAATAAATTTATTGCACAAAGCTACAGTTATGTTGGCATAACCAACGTACGACCACATCTCATCACCGCATCACACTAAGTCTATTTAGATAAGCTCATTTCAACCTCTGTATTCCTTTGTTTAATTAAATCAGTTCTTGTCAGATCGTCACTCAAGACAGTAGTCCGAGACTTTTATTTTTAAAAAGCCTCTCGCTGGTCCTCGCTACTTATCTCTAGTTTACATTTTTTTATTAAGGTACACAGTTTTATATTATAATTTAAATCTAAATTGCAATAAAAAGATGTGCAAATAGTAAAACAAAGAAAGACAACATACAATAAAAAAGGTAAAGAAAAACAAGTTCATAATATACTATAATATACTATAAAAGAGTACTAATTCAGACAGTTAATTAGTGCGAGGTATGAAAAGGCTGTACAATATCGGGGTTTCCAAGGACCAGATCAAATCAAATCATCTTTATTGCTCATACTATGGTATAACAAAGATCTTAAAAACGTCTTCTTAACAATGAATAAATCCTGAAGGACTTCAAAAACATTCAGTCTTCAATCAAAAGTCTCAAAGTACACTCCAAATCGAAACCAAACAAACCAATTAGTTTTTTTTTTAGTTTATTTAATGCACAAAACACATTACAATCGTAAAAAATATCACAGATAATTAGTGGACACACACACGTTTTTAACCAGATTTAGCCTTCAGCTATTAAGTGAAGAGTTCTTCCCACTTCCAAGCCCCACATACGTACACTAACAAAAGTCTTAAAACCGTTTGATTTACAAAACCGTTTGACTACCGATTTTGATATTTGTACTAAGAAGCTTAGAGACTAACACTCTATATGTATAGAGCCACCGTGCATCGTAAGTGTTCCGGATGCGGACATCGATTTCTTACTTACAGGTGACGGTGATGGTGTATTCCACGTATTTACTTTGGAAACGTGTACGTAGACGGTCTCTACAACGTGAAGGCTTTTCTCTTGGTGGTTTATTATATACTGGAGACATTTTATTTTTGTTTATAATATTACAATCCCCGAAAGTTGACAACATAAATTTGTCGTCAAAGCACAATTGTTTTAATGTTAACTGTCTCAGGGTGCATAGCTAGCGTAACTTGGGGACAGTTCGTAATAGGTCGGCATTGCAAGATAAATGGACTCAGTTGTAAATAGTGACCGCTACAAATACTTTGTAAATCGTATATCACAAATATTGCATGTAAAATATAAAGACTATACACAAGTTCCGGATCAGAGAAAACCCGACTTATTTTGGACCAAAAAAACATAAATATAATGCTACGAGCTGGGGTTCGGCGATAAATTAAAATTACTATGCCACTTAAACTGTACTTTATTTGGACGTAGTTTAGCAGCTACGAGCACTTAACCCTATAGAGAAGTAATACATGCGAATTTAAAAGAAAACTATTCTGTCAACTAGCCGAGGTGCGGGGGGAGGTGTGATCGCTCCGAACTACTCCGAAGTATTCCGAACACGATCGCTAGGGCTTGCGTTATAATGACTTTATGCTTTCTATCGATATCGATGAAAGTTTTTTCGTTTTTCAATAGGCACTTGCTTACAATACCGTAAAACCATACAACTGTAGTCCGCAGGTAACTTTACAAAAAAAAAAACTATGGTCCAAAATCAAGTGTCAAAATAAAAAGTTCATTAATAGTAGATTTTACAACAAGTGCACAAAATGAATCATTTTTATCCGAAACTCTTAGCAGTCCGAGCCGAAGGCGAGGGCTGATAGTAATGTCGAGAATAAAAAGGTTTTGTGGACGCGTTATAAACTCTGCTTTTCACTTCGATTGCGAGGAAATAAAACAGTAGTATAACGTAACATTTCTTGTAATAATAATTTTCTTAAATTAATTAAAAAACCTACCATACTTGAATTTAAAATTTGATGTATTTTATGTCTTAAAAACACATGAGGAAAATAAATTAAAGTAAATATTATAAAATAACAAATTCTATCAATGAACTTCTTATTGTGTTAGGCTGTATGGCTCATTTTCTTTGCCTTAATATACATTAATACATTTATGATATACATTTATGAGTAGATACGTAATGCACTTGTGCACAAGATTTGATTTTGTGCAGCCTATATCCTGCACAAAATAAGCACTTTCAGAGCATGAGAAGCGAAAATGATATCATTGATAGATCATTAACAGTTAGTAAAAACGTCAATTCATGTTTCCGTTTGGTCATTCCATTTAGGATTATTTTCCCATGAACTATTATTTGTACACCAGAACCATAGTTGTATGGTTTAATGGTATCAGTAAGCTTTTGATTGTGACTTTAATATTCTTGTGCAACTGAGAAATGCAATCTCTGTCAGTGTCTGTTTGTAATATTAAAATAACCGCTTTTTTCTAAACGCATTTGGATGTATACACGGTACATATACCGAAATGTTTTTTTTTTTAATTTTTGTCTGTCTGTCTGTTTGTTCTCGATAGTCTCTGGAACGGCTGGACTGATTTTGACGGGACTTTCATTGGCAGATAGCTTATGTACTAAGGAGTAACTTAGGCTATAAATTAACCGGGTAAGCGAAGTAGTTCCCTCAGGACGCGGGTGAAACCGCAGGAAATAGCTAGTTTTAAATAATCTAATATATTCAAGCAGGACTGTTGACCCAAGGAAGGTAGTTAGCAGTGACTAGATGCAGAAAATAAGAGATCGTGCTTTGTGGTGCACCTTGGGGGGAGGCCTATGTCCAGCAGTGGACTGTAATATTGTGATGATGATGATGATATTAGAAGGCCCCGCAAGTAGGAAATACGCAAGATAGTTCGGCTTGAGGTCAAGTCGAGGCACTACATAGCAGTACGGGTAGATTGAAATGGTAATAAAAAAGATTATTACATTAAATTTATTTATTTTACAAAGTGATATTATTGATTTTTAAAATGAATTAATTTCGTATTAACTTCCGGTGGCTGAGTTTCTTTAAGTGAGTTTGAAGCAACTTCTGATGCATTTTCTTGAAGTAAATTTGAAGCCGCTTCGTTTGGTTTATCCATTTGAAAGGTAGAAAATACGATAAATTCTAATCTTAAGAGTTTATGTCGGTTACGTGAATTCCACCAAACTATATCTGTATGTATCACCAAAAATAATTTTAATGGAACTACACTGTTAAACAATAGATTTTTTCTCATCATAATAAATTGATTGTTAATATTAAATGTGTATTCGTTTGAACATCGTTCATGTTAAAACTTAAACCAGACTACTGTGATAATGATAGTAACAAAGTAATATTAGGCATTTCATTCGAGGCAAAAGGGCAAGCGTAGGTACTGCACTACTCATTAGTCGTCGCTTGTTGTTTTTCATCAAAAAGCAATCCTCAGTGAAATGTTTTGAGCACATGTCGCTTTATTTTGAAGGAACCCAATTTTCTCTTTTAGTTAGGTCTATCCATATGTTTTTTATACTACCGTCTTTTGGAAAACTGTAGGAAAAAAACATTCACTTTATATAAAACAGCGTGTATGATTTTTGGATAACTATGATAACAATATCATAGTTATCCAAAAATCATACACGAAAAGAATAATTATTATAAACTAGCTGTCCCGGCAGACCTTTTGCTGCTTTATTTCTCTAAAACAAACAATTTTACGTCTTTTCTCTCCATAAGAACCTTCCTCAGACTTCATCAAACACAACAAAAAAAATCAGCTAAATCGGTTCAGCCGTTCAAGAGCTTTTGCGCTTAGCAACACATTTGGCGATTAATTTTTATTTATATAGATAACATTACAAAGTATTACTAATACTAGTAAATAACAAACTCTGTATTGTGTCTATATCTATGTAAGAATGCTAAAAAAACTATAATTATGTTAATACAATAATCATTTTGTGGGAAATTATCGACAATGCAAAATAAATGCACCGCACCGCACTAGTCATTGGCGCCACGAGGCTAATTATATCAGTGATAAGTCACTGACTCGTTGACAGAATCGGGTCGCCTTATATTACGTCTCTATAGGTTAAGTGCTCGTAGTTTAGCAGTAAGGACTCAACCCACAATATGTCATTTCTGACTTATCGAGGTTTTAAGCTTAGGTGTGTATTGCTGTAATGATGTTGTATTTGGAATATTTAGAAATATAATCACTTAATGGCAAAATATACAAAAAAATGATGTGTCAAGTTGTAATAACATAGACCAAAGTATTTTCGAGTTATTAGGAAAAATGTTGGTTTAAGTCGTTTCTGCTAAATTGATTTTAACATGAAGAAGTGTTCCTTTTAATTTCGCAAAAAAGATCCAAATAACAAAAAATTGTGAACAAACTGATATTTCAATAAAAAAGATTTATTATTTCGCAAATTAAGTACGTATTCATTAAAAAATTACAATGTTCTAAAAATCTACTTATTGAAGGCCTACAGAAAGATTCCTCATGAAAGATTGCACGAACCTTGGTAAAGGGTACCAAAGTTTCATCAATACGCGCACTGAATGCAAGTGGCAAGGAAGTGTTACTCAAGAAAGGGACGGAATTGTGGACCTATGAAGGAGCGGCTTGGATGCGTAGATGTCAAAAGCAACCTACCAGCGCCAAGGTGCAAGGTGCAAGATTCGACGCGTCTTCACTTTTATAGGACTGCCAAGTTCCCTGTCGGAAGAAGAGAAAACCAAGGCTGAGAAGATGTTGATCAGGTTCACCGATATTTTCTCGCTCGACCAGTGATGCCAACATAGGGAAGACAGCACTAGTCCCGCACAAAATAAACACGGGAAGTGAAGCACCGTCAGACGCCAAGACGTGTGCCAGTGACACGAGAACGTGAAGTGAACGCTATGATCGACGGTATGGTGAAAGAAGGCGTAATCGAGCCTTTGTCCATCCCGTGGTGCTCCCTGGTGGTGTTAGTTAAGAAGAAGGATGGCAGCATGCGCTTCTGTGTAGACTACCGCCAATTTAACGACATCACAAAGAAGGACAGCTACCCACTGCCAAGGAGCGATGACACACTGGATACGCTGACGGGGATGAAGTGGTTTTCTACCTGAGATCTAAAAAGTGGCTACTGGCATGTCGACATAGATCCACATGACAAGGAGAAGATGGCATTCTCCACAAGCAAAGGATTATGGCAATTTAACGTCATGTCCTTTGGATTGTGCAACGCTCCGGTTACTTTTGAGAGACTGATTCAAACCGACCCGAATAAGATCATTGCCGTGAAGGAATGGCCAGTTCCAGAGAACAAAACGCAAGTCAGAGCATTCCTCGGATTATGCTCCTACTATCGATGGATGAAATCGACCGCAGGCTCCAGTTGTGTTGGGCAGTGTTTGGCAAGCTACGTCGAGTTTTCTCTTCGCCCCTACCGCAATTCCTGAAGACCAAAGTCTTCAACCAATGCGTCCTACCTGTTATGAAGGAAGGCGTAATCGAGCCTTTGTCCAGCCCGTGGTGCTCTCCGGTGGTGCTAATTAAGAAGAAGAATGGCAGCATGCGCTTCTGTGTAGACTACCGCCAATTTAACGACATTACAAAGAAGGACAGCTACCCACTGCCAAGGATCGATGACACACTGGATACGCTGACGGGGATGAAGTGGTTTTCTACCTTAGATCTAAAAAGTGGCTACTGGCATGTCGACATAGATCCGCGTGACAAGGAGAAGATGGCATTCTCCACAGGCAAAGGATTATGGCAATTTAACGTCATGTCCTTTGGATTTTGCAACTCTCCGGTTACTTTTGAGAGACTGATTCAAACCGACCCGAATAAGGTCATTGCCGTGAAGGAATGGCCAGTTCCAGAGAACAAAACGCATGTCAGAGCATTCCTCGGATTATGCTCCTACTATCGATGGATGAAATCGACCGCAGGCTCCAGTTGGGTTGGGCAGTGTTTGGCAAGCTACGTCGAGTTTTCTCTTCGCCCCTACCGCAATGCCTGAAGACCAAAGTCTTCAACCAATGCGTCCTACCTGTTATGACGTACGGTGCCGAGACGTGGACACTCACAGTGGGACTAGTCCACAAACTAAAAGTCACGCAGCGAGCTATGGAACAGGCTATACTTGGCGTCTCTTTGAAGGATAAAATCCGAAAGGAAGTTATCCGACAAAGAACCAAAATTACCGACATAGCTCACAGAATCAGTAAGCTTAAGTGGCAGTGGGCTAGTGGTAGTAGAAGGACTGATGGCCGATGGAGCAAGCGTGTCCTAGAGAGGAGACCACGCCTCGCAAGCGTAAGGTAGGGCGGCCCCCGGCCAGGTGGACCGACGACCTGAAAAAGGTGGCCGTGTACCTACTATGGCGCGTGTTGGGAGAGGCCTACGTCCAGCAGTGGTCTAGGATAGGCTGATTGATATTGACGGTTTGTGAAGAAGCAACTCAGTATTTTAAGTATAAAAAATATAGTTTTCTGTTGCCAAATGAAAATTTATAAAAACATAATACCTTTTTGAGCTGTGTATTCACTGTCAAACAGCAAGTAATCAATAAAAAATTAACATAATTCATATAAATTTAATTTAACTGACATGACTCAATAGTTAAGGCCATTTTAGCTGAATACAAAATCGGCTTGTTTCTTGGTAAATCAATTTATCAGAAATGATCCACACCGTTTAAGTCGTTTTAGTTGATTTTTTTTTTTTTTTTTTTTTATTTATGGCTCACAAACTGAAAGCACACTTTAGAAATCTTAACAAATAACTATAGCTAGGAATATTCTATTGTATGCTCTCTAAAATAGTAAGCACAACATTCACATAGACTCTGCGGATATGATTAAATATTATGATAAGAACATCCGCTAAAATGACAAAAATTTAAAAACAAAAATTTACAAACTAAAACTGCAAAGCTTTTGAAAAGCTTAGCAAAAAAATTGAATAATTTCACCTATCACTAAAGGAACAATGTCAGTTATTTATCGCTTTATGTATTTCTCTCTTAGCTGAGGCTAACGAACTTGTGAAGACATCAAAATTTGCGCGAATATCGTTATAAAATTTGCCCATTCTATATAGAGGACTGTGACTACCCACATTTGTTCGAGCTCTTGGAAGCGAAATAGTTTTTCTGTAGCTAAGGCCGTCCGTGTGGTGACGGATTAAGAATACGGATTGTCACCACCCCATATCATCCCATGGGTGTCGTAAGAGCCGACAGAGGGAGCATATTATGCAGAGAACATCACTGTAAGAGAAGGAAAACTTGATACAAACCCTATACCAACCCGTTTGGCCAGCGTGGTATAGTAGGCCAATTCCTCCTTTCAAAGGAGAGGCCTAGTCTAGCAGTGGACTGTTAAAGGCTGATGATGATGAGCTAAGGCGGCTCCCCTGGCGCGGCACAACAAAGTGTATATTTGCCAATATCACCTCACAGTCAATGTATCCATTTATAACTTTATGAAGGAATAAAACATCAGATGCCTTTCGCCGTGCATCCAGTGAGTCGAGATTTATAGGACGTTAAAGCTCTGCACATGTTATTCGTGAACGCAAGATGATACAAAAATTTCTTTTGGACTTGTTCGATTCTATTTGCATGCACCACATACGTTGGGTTCCAGACAGGGCTCGCGTATTCGAGTATGCTTCGCACAATACAATTATATACGGGTATTATAACTTGCGGGTCCTTAAATGATTTGAGTTGCCTAGATATGAATCCACTAAGTTGGTTGGCTCTCTTAACCATAGTATCTATGTGTTCTCTAAAACTAAGATGAGCATCTAATATAACTCCGAGATCACGAATGGTAGGTACCTCACTAAGCTCTGAACCATTAATTTTGTAAGTTCCAGTAAAGGGCTTCTTTTTTTTTGAAAATTGATGAATAAAAAATATACTTATTTCCATGAAAGTAATTTAACTGAAACGACTCACATAGTTTGGGTCATTTTAGCTGAATGCAAAATCGGCTTGTTTCTTCGAAAAATAATTTATCAGAAATTATCCACACAGTTTGAGTCCTTTTAGTTGAACAAAAAAATGTACTGGCTTCTATGAAGATATTTTAACTGAAACGATTCAAGTGTTTTGAGACAATTCTGTTATATTTAATTTAGACCTGCTTCTTTCAAGTTGGATTAATTAAAAACGATCCAAACAGTTTGGGTTATTACAGTGGTTTGTAGAAAGATACCCGTCCTTATGTGGGTTGGTTCGCGTCATTAAAAAACTACCCTTATGTCAGTAGTATCACGGATCTTTTTTACTGAGTGAAAGAACCAACCTTTAGGACCTCTTTGGCATATATAACTCATTTTTGACCATAGTGTGGGTTGAGTCCTTTCAGCTAAACTACGTCCATTTAACACACGACAACACTTATACACACTGAAAACACCACTAAATACTTCCGACTTAGTACTCTTTCAGAGTGGAGGTGGGCGCGGGTGCTAGCGCGGGCGTGTGTAATTCAAATGTATGCAGACGCCATTTGCGTTCACAGTGCGCCCGCGAGCTGCGTGTCTTCATGTGGCGGGCGCGGGCGCGGGTGGCGCGGGAGTTTCTAATGGCTCAGTCCGCCCGTATCGTTCACAGTGATATAGCGTGTGTTAGGTGACTAAGCGTGTGGTTCTAAACCATTTTGATTCACCCGCCAAAGCGCACCAGTAGAGAGGATATGGAAACATGCACTTACATTATTGTTATATGCAGTTTATCTTCAGGTTTTACACTTTTTCTAAAATTGGTGTCAATCTTGACTAAACATGGCTCGTACGCGCGGTCTTTATACCGGCCGGTACACATAACTAGTCTGTTCGAGAGGCTTCCCGAAAATTCTGGTTACGTACGGGCGTTCTAGACTTGTGGTATTCTTTAGTATTAGCAGCAACGCCATCTATTAAAGGATAGATGAAACAGCTTTAAACCACCGATACATCGAATCTCTTCTAGTTCTCTCATTCACCGATACATGGCGTTATTTTCAATTATCGCCATTCGTAACACTGCCTCCCTCTTAAACGTGTTCGTCTCGAATCACTATGCCACTTAAACTGTATTTAACACACAACAACACTTATACACACTGAAAACACTACTAGAAACACCACTAAACACTTCCGACTTACTTCCCTTCGCTTCTTGATCGCTGTGATTATTAGAATTGAACTGTGTGAACTCGTTTGTCCGCGCGGTATTTATACCGGCCGGTACACATGACTAGTCTGCTCGAGAGGCTTCCCGAAAATTCTGTTTACGTGCAGGTGTTCTAGACTTGTCGTATTCTTCTAGTATTAGCAGCAACGCCATCTATTAGAGGATAGATAAAACAGCTTTAAACCACCGATACATAGAATCTCTTCTAGTTCTCTCATTCACCGATAGATGGCGCTATTTTCAATTATCGCCATTCGTAACAATAATATTCTTATAAGTATAATAATATCATTTGCGTATATTTGGCAGACCTTAGAATAGGATAGATATTTGGATTAGATAGATATTATGCAACTTTTTTACGGGTTATCAAAATCATAACTATATTTTACGGGCTGGTTAGTTTATATACATTACTGTATTGCATGTAATACAACATCACAAAGCATATCAATAGAGTAGCTACAGTGTACCATTAGTTAGCTCCTAAAGCGCGTAAGATTTCACAGAGTGCTGCGGAGTGCCTGCCTCAAGGTGATCCGTTGATAATGTTACGTCAATCACTATCACCTCGAGGCCTATACATTCTATCCTATTCGTCGGGAAATAGACATACAAAATAACATATTTGGACTGCCGACAGCGGCGATGGCGATGGCTGGACGTATGGCGTAGTGGATTAGCGGTCCCCTCGCTGTTTAGAAATGCAAGTGTTGTGGATTCGAAATCCATATGAAGCAGCGATGTGTGTGTGCACTAATTGGTTTGCTTTGTTTCGGTTCAGAGTGTATTTTGTGCCTGTTGATTTAATGTTTGTGATGTCCTTCAGGATTTATTCATAGTTAAGGAGAGGGTTTTTTGAAGAAAAAAGAGGCTGAGAAAATCAATATCTATAATATTACACTACGCGAGCGAGACTTGGCATGTCGTCCGTTATACGTTGGCAAAGTTAAGCAAAGCTTGCACAGGTCGTCACATGGATGGGTGGCCGAGTGTGAGATTCACATCAGAATGCTACCGTGCTTCGGAGAGTACGTGAAATAGTTGGTCCCGGTGTTTTGCCTCAGGACAAGGACCGTCAGGCTGTGTTGAAGGGCTTTGGGTGGTCTTAAACTCCGACACCAGAGTCAGCCACTTACTTGATACTTGATGGCACGGGATGTTTCCGCAACTCCACGTCTTGGCGTTTATTTTGCGTGCGGGTTTGCGGGTGTGAATGGTGTCGTCATTCCAGCCACCCCAGCTCTTCAAAGAAGGCCAGCAGACTCTTGATGTGGCCCACTGCTTCCCTCAGGGTGCTGTGTCTTGTCAGGTACTGCTGCCTGTACTGTGCGACCTCAGGGCAGTCGAGGAGCAGGTGGGCTGCCGTCTCGACTGCTGCCATACAGGCCCTGCACAGCGGGCTGTCGGTGATACCTATAGTAAATAGGTGTTTATTAAGGAATCCGTGTCCTGTGTAGGCGGCCGTGACTGTCCGCAGTTGTTGTTTGGAAAGCCGGAGGATTTGTTTAGCTATCTTACCGTCTACTGCGGGAAGAGCCTCCTTGGCCTGCCTACATGTTTCAATACCAATCCAGGACTGGTTGTGTTGGGTCCTGGTCCTATTTTTTACCAGGTTGCGATAAAATCCCGAAGGGAGGGGAATAATGGGCTCGGGTCCCACCACCTCTAAAGTGGCCCCTCTTCTGGCAAGTACGTCGGCTGCGTCATTCCCTCTAGAGCCACTGTGGCCCTTGATCCATTGCAGAGTTAATTTGTTTTGTTTACCTACCTCTGTTAGTTTCTGGTGGCATTCAAGCGTGAGCGCCGAGGTGATAGTATGGCTTTTGAGGGCTGAGAGGACTGCCTTACTATCTGAGAGGATCCTAATGGATCGTTCCCTTACCTCACGTGCCATGATTGCTGTGGCAGCTAGGATTATGCCAAAACATTCGGCCTGGTAGACCGTGTTGTAGGCTCCCAGCGGTGCTGCGATGTTGATATTTAGGTCCTCGAAGAATACTCCTGAACCCGTACCTGTATCCGTCTTAGACCCATCTGTGAAGATCGTGAGCTCGTTGTGATTAACCGCTCCTTCGTGTAGATCCTCGTACAGTTGGATTTTGTATTTCTTGTCGAACACAAATTGTTTCGGTATTTGGTCGCCAATGGCTTGTGTGAGAGGAACTTCTTTAAAGAGTGTATTTAAGTTGCTAGTGTGCGGTGTGTTGGTGTCTTTCCAGAGCTTCAGAGCTCTTAGCCGGACCGCCGACATCGTTGCTTCTTGTTGTATAAACAGGTGCAATGGGGGCAGGTCCAGCAACACTTCGAGTGCCGCTGTAGGTGTAGTTTTCATGCAGCCCGTGGCCGCTAGGCATGCAAGTCTTTGTAGCTTTTGAAGCTTGTTGGCGGCCGTTATTAGGTTGGTCCGAGGCCACCACACTACTGCGCCGTAGCTTATCATCGGACTTATTATTGTCTTATAGAGCCATAAGACAATTTTGGGGGATAGGCCCAGCGTTTGCCTATCATCTTCTTGCACTGCCAGAAGACAATGCTTGCTTCGTTGAGATTATTTTCCATGTGGCTGTTCCATGTCAATTTGCTGTCGAGAATGACACCCAGGTACTTGACCTCGGTAGACAGCTTAAGCTCTGCGTTAAATAACCTGGGCAGTCGGTAAGTGCCCAGCGCGCGTTTGTGTGTGAACATAACTAGTTCGGTCTTGGTCGGGTTTACAGATAATTCGTACTCATTACACCACCACTCTACTATGCGTAGCGCTTGTTGGGTTAAGTCGTACACTGTACTGGTTACCTTACCTGAGGTGAGTATAGTTAGATCATCTGCATAACCTATTGTGTAGAAGTCTCTCGCGTTGAGTTTGTCTATGAGTTCATTGATGACTAAGTTCCACAATAGCGGGGAGAGTACACCTCCCTGCGGGCACCCTTTAGTTATCAAGGCTGTCTGAGTGTCGCCGTGTAGGCGCACTACCCTTTTGCTGAGCATGTTTTGGATCCACTGTATGAGCATCAGACCCACACCATGTCTGGCTAGGGCGTTGCTTATGCTGGAGAAGTTTGTCTTATCGAAGGCTCCTTCTATGTCGATGAAGGTGCCCAGGCAGATGCTTTTTTGTTGTATAGCAGCTTCTATCTGGTTCACGACCTGATGTAAGGCCGATTCCGTCGATTTCCCTGAGCTGTATGCATGTTGGTTGGCATGTAGGGGTAAGTGCTTAAGAGCCCCACTTCTTAGTTCCCTCTCGCAAAGCCTTTCCAAGGCTTTAAGCATGAAGGAGGTCAGGCTTATTGGTCTGAAGGACTTTGCATTGGTATAGTCTGTTTTGCCTGGTTTTGGTATGAAGATTAGTTTGACTTCCCTCCATTTCTTCGGTACATATCTGAGGGCCAGGCTAGCCCTCATGATTGCCAGGAGTCTTTTAAGGACAGGTTCACTTCCCCATTGTAGTAACCCTGGGACGATGCCGTCCAGTCCGGCTGCTTTGAAAGGATGGAAGCTATCGATGGCCCATCGGAGTTTTTCTTCTGTGACCACGTTGTTTGCGTGTCTCCATTCGTGTTCGGTCGCCACTATTGGTGTATCGTGCCACGTTGTTTCGAGTAGGACGCGTCTTGTCTCCTCCTCCGATGTGGTGTATGTGTCATCCGGTTTACGGAGAGTACCTGGTGCAACTGTTGGTTGCTGAGCCAGTAGTTTCCTTACCCGGTTTGCTTGTTGGCAGGATTCAATGCTCCCACAGAATTTCCTCCTTCCCATGGTGCGTCTGAATCTTAGGCATTTCCTGTAGTCTGATTTGGCCGCTTTATAAGCGTCCTAATCAGCGTCCGCGCTTGAGTTCATTGCCCTATTTAGAGCCTTTCTTACCTTCTTGCGCTTGCGTTCAAGCTCAGCGCCCCACCAGGGTTGTTTCCCCGGGGTTGAAGGCGGAGTGGTTTCCGGGCAAGCTGCATGGTAGCTGTCTAGCATCGACTGCGTCAGTGTGCAAACCAGACACGTGAGGTCGAACGGAGGCGGGTCTTCAGCCTCGGGCATGTAAACCGATGCAAAAACGACCGCTATACTCATTGGCTGCTGTATTATTTCAATTTGTATCGCTGTGATGTCTCTGGAACAGAACTCCATTAAAGCTTGGGCTCTGATGTTTTTAGTTGTAAGTATACAGGTTCTTGGATGTGTGTGGTCAGTAGAAGAGTAAATCTTACCTCCCAGGCTGGAGAGGCCTCTAATGAGGCCAGCCCTTATCCAAGGTTCCTGGATGAGCACGATGGCTGAATGTTGGACCTCCATCCATTTGCGTAGTTGCGCAGTGGCCGTTTGGCTATGATAGAGGTTGATTTGCAGGCAGCTGACGTCACTAGGCAGAGGGTTCATCTGTGGGTGATGTCCCCTCCTCCCCGACCTTCAGCTGCGTTAGGCCCGCCAGGATATCACCGGCCCCCACCCCGTCGTCCCGCCACACCGGACTCAGGAGCAGGCTCTCATCTTCCGAGTTACCCTCAGCTGACGGGCCAGCCCCCAAGCCAGATGACGGCTCTGACGGGCCGGGTTCCGCGGAACACGCTGGCTGGGTGTCTGATGCTTGATGTGGTTGTGTGGAGTTGTCGCATTCTGGAGGATGGTCGACATACTTGCCTGTTGAGTCCCGGAACCGGACGTAGACTGCACCCAGCCCCAACGCGAGGCGGCGCTCGTTCTGCACCAGGACCGGGACTTGTTCCTCCGGGACGCCCACGACCAGGAAGCACCCACTGACTGTCTTTCCGAGTGCAGCAGCGACCATTTGTCGACCGCCAACCAGGGGTTCTGGAACTCCAGAGTCCGACCCACGTCGCGCACGTCGTCCCAGACTCCCTGTTCGTTGGACGATGCCGCACCGCACTCTCTTCGGGGCCTCTTCCTGGCCCCTGACCTCCAGTTCGAAGCCCGGTCGTGGGACCAGGAGAGAGACCGCCTCCGTCAGCCAGGTACGCGTTGCCTCGTCGGCGCACCAGAGTTTGAGGACCCCGTCCGCGTACATGGGTTTCCCGGTGAACGCAGGAGCGGGGCGTTTGGGGGTTTTAGTCGACCAGGCGTCACTCAGGATCTTCCTTTGAATCTCCGTGAGTATCCGGTCCACGAACTCCTTCGGCAAGTTCCCTGTGCGTTTGCATGTTACTGCAACGCCCAGGGAAGCCTTGGAGGCCTGTGCGTAGGACTTACCTTGTGTCCTGGAGGAGTCGAAGCGGGGCTTCTTGTGCTCCCCTCGAGGCGAGCTGGTCTCGTTGAGAGCACGTTTGGCCTCACCTCTTTCCTTGTTTCCGGCAGTTTTACCTGCCGTGTTTCCCGGTGGTGCTGGGGCTGGATGCCGTCCAGGGTGGCCAGCCCGCCGCTTGGCGGCAGGCGGCCACAGAGTCAGCCACACTCTAACACTAAGAAAAAATAGAACTATATGTGTGCCTAGTTTGAATTTTTTGAATTAAAGAATTCTATTATATTATACTATAGTGTGACAACAAAACAACGCTATCAGTAAGTAATCCAACTACCGCCGTCTAAACACAAATATGCAAGGTATTTATTTCAGTTTTGTGTCAGCTCTCCAATACTCTGCGGTTCTTAACTAAACCAATTAAATGCCCAGACTAGACGGGACAAATCTGTGTGTGATGAGCACTGAAATGTATCTGACGCAAGTCAATATGAGCCTATCGCAATAGGACTTGGATTCATTTTGGTTTGTCACAAATTAGATATTTAAATTATTTATTTCGGATCGTGAAAATAATATATAATTTATCATTTTCATATTGAGCCAGCTACAACCATTTGAATATTGTGAACTAGACAGTGGTACCTAGATCTGCATGTTTCGTCAGCTTCTTCAGTCTGCAGCATACTACTCGAAGATTTCTCAATACAAATTAATCACTTTGCGAGAAAGGGACGTGTACTTTCTACTAACTTTAGAAGCTTGTATTTTATTTATTTTGTAAATAATTGTAGATTTTTCAAGATTACCTTAAAATTACAATTAAATTTTTCGGTAGTAGTCAAATACCCTATTGACATAATTGTTAATGCAAGTAGCGTGCAAGCGTGCTTGTGTAGGTATTTATATAACAAGGTTATATCAACTTCCCGGTACCTGTACTAACATTTCGATTTTCTAAAGGCTGTAATTTTCATGCATGTGTAGTATATAGCGTGACAATGCAATGTTATAATGTCATGCAGCTGATCTGGTGATCAAGCTATAAGGTGGCCATAGGAACTCTGTACACACGACACTACTCCATCATGTTTGGGCTCGTTTGAACCGTATTGACCTGTACTTTGATCCTAAATATACATGGTATAGACTCACGCCTGTATCCCCGAAGGAATACGCAGAGGTATACACCAAAATTTCGCCAGGAATTTTTAGATCCTACGTAATAGGGAGCGAACCTATTGCCGTTACCGGGCACATCACCAGACTTCGCGCTGCTACTGAAAATTCGGAAAAAACCAGTAACACTTTTGCCCGACCCGGGAATCGAACCCGGGACCTCCGATCAGCAGTCGCATACACTATCCACTGGACCACGGAGGCAGTCAGTAGTGATATAGTGGTCCTAAGTATGTGGCTCATATTATAGCTTTAATTCTTTATTGTACATAAAAATAAAACAAATACATGAAATGACTAAAAACAAAATTAACTTATAAATTATATGTACAACGGCGAGCTTAAAGGCCTTGCCACACGATACAATTTTACCACTGATCAAATTTTCAATCGAATTGGCTTCGCCCGTCTACACGACACAATCAAGTCACTGATTTGCATTTCGTCCACCCGATTGGTTAAAATCTGGTGGTACCGCCCACCCGATGAACTTGAGATGGACGACTGGCGTCTACACGTCACGATTTCATCAAGTGATTTAGTCAAGTTGGACGTAAATTCGTGTCGTGTGGGTGGATAGGCCTTAACTCAACACTGAAGACCAATCGGAACGTGTACACGACACGATTTTTTCCGTGCAGTCATCAGTCGGGCGTAGGGCGCGCAAGTAATAACTAGTCTGATAATCATTTTCGTTTATTTATAAAAATGTTAACTACAAAGCAAAACAGAATGATAATTGCATATTATTATTATAACAAAATGAAAAAGGAAACGAAAACCAAGAGACTTTACTGGGTTCATCCAATTATACAAGAGAAAAATGAGGCTTAACCCTACAGCCTCGTATTCATTAGGGGACATTTGTCCCGCGACCTTGTCGCCCGACACGAATTCTACGTGTTGAGCGACGTCGCGGGGGACATCGCCCGACATCGCAGGCGACATCTACGTGTCGGGGAACAAGTCGCTTGTCGACGGTCCGATAGCGTCGACCTTGCGCGACTTCGTTCCGACCCTCGACAGTTTCCGACGGCATTTGACTTGTGAGGACGTGTGTTCCTATTTGTTCCGCAACTACCCGCGATAATAGCACACTTCGTTGGTCCACACTACCAACGAAACTGTGTTAACACTTAGGCGACATCTCGATCACAATGCCAGTATGTGGACGAGCGAAATGTCGGTCGACATTGTCGCGGGACAGTCGCACGTAAATGTCCTGCGACTGTTCGCGATAAGTCGCGCGACTTTGTCCCCTAGTGAATACATGGCTTATTACTCCGCCCCCCACTGCTCTGCAACAACGTTCGCCGCGTCGCGTCATGTCTTGCGCAGACAAGATTTCTTTTCGTGCACCGCTGCGAGCAGTGTACACAGTTATTTTCTAGTTACGACACGAATTCTTGCGTCTGTCGTGAAAAGGCAAAAGACTGTATTCAAGAATACAGTGCTTTTGCTTAACAACGCTTATTCTGCTTGGATTGAGGTCTACTATAGCGTAATATTTTTATTTTTACTATACGACGTTTATTTATAGAGATATACTACAATAAAAAAACATGTATTTAAAAAAAAAAACAACCTTAACCTAAGCAAAAGACTGTATAGCCTGATACAGTGTTTTGCCATACTAAACTAGCCACAGCGCGCATTTCACGCATTTTATTGTTATCTTTAAACATATAACCATAAGTTATTTACGGAGCAAGATAATAATCAATCTTTCTTTAAAGAATTAACAATATCATAACACAAGTTCGTCGTTTTTTTAAACAATTTTCTTTAATTTATTTTAAAATCTCTAATTTTTTATTAATATTTTTAACACCGCTGTAATTAGCATTAAAATACCTACACAATGATACAAATCTCATATAATTTTATGTTAATTATATTATGGGAAAAGCCAAAAACTGTATGAAAAATATTATTTTTTTCTCGAAATCGTCTTTTTCATAATACAGCCTTTTGCCTTTTCATGATAGCGTAGGCCCGGTGTATATTCTTACAGTGTACAAGCGCCCTAACGTATCCATGATGACGAAAAATATTGAAATGCGATGAAAACGTAACACTAACTATTAAACAAATGACGACTTTAGAAAAAAGAATTTCATGTGTTTAAAATAAAATGAATTTGAAATTAGAAATATCAGCCAAAAAAAAATGTTGATTTGAAATGGCCAACTTACGGCAGATATTGAATTTCATAAAGTAAAGACCTATTATCATCATAATAATATATAACTACTAGCAGCCTGCCCCGGCTTTGCACGAGTGGACATTTGTTTTTTAAATATCCTTCTATCTATCGCCACCATAGTCCACCACCTGTGAGAAGGGTAAGGCCATAGCCTTATCCTTCTCACAGTGAGAAGAGGCCCGTGCCCAGCAGTGGGATAGTTTATATACAGGGCTGATGATGATGATGATGATGTGTGTATTAAAATGTTAAATATCGTTCGCTTAATAAAGCGTCCGGTAAATGGCAATAGGCTCGCCCCCTATTACATTGGGCCCGAAACATAACTGGCGAAGTTTGGGTGCTTAATACAGTAATTCACCTTGGTTTTGTCACTTTCATACCTTTCTTTTAATACGCCTCATACATCATGGTAAACATCGGCTACAAATCCGACGCATATAATTTATTTTTATTATCATATGATTTATTTCATAATATAATTTTATATGATATTATAATTATATGATATTCATATTATATTTTGAATGAACTCAGCAGCGGTATTCTGATAACCTAATGTCATTATAGTACAATTTGAAATAAAAAGTTCGCCGTTGACACATATTGCAATTTACGATCTCGTTACGATTCCATTCAATCATAAAAGAATACGATTTTTGTGACGTACGTATGACACTGACATCATATCGAAACTGTATTTATTTAGTAGAATTGGGCCTGACTCCACATGCGACACAACCGGAGAGAGATTGGATGCAGGACCAACAGCTTAACGTGCTTTCCGAGGCACGGGGGTGTGATACCGTCAACTCCCTGACTCCGAACTTTTATTTGATAATTCCTAACAGAAAAACCCAATATAACTTTTTGTTCCACCCGGGCATCTAACCCAGAACAGGCACAATATAGTTTATCTAATAAAGGTATTATTTTAATAAATGGATTAGACAACGTTCTTTGTACAGGAATACGAGTGCTACACCATGGCCAGTGACATACACATCTCCTACCAACTACCTTATAACTAATCCGTAAGTACATCAAATTCAAATTAATCAAATCAAATCATGTCGATAAAATTAGACAATATTGATTGATACTTAACTATCGGACTCTTTAACAGATGTTTATACGACTACGGCCGCTGGGCTGGTGGCACGGCGGGAGTGTAAACGACTGCTACCCCAAAGGTCACGGGTTCGATTCCCGGTCAAGTCAAATTTATTCCTATATTTATTCACTTACGCCATATGTTATCACCTATGTCAAAAGTTGAGTAGGTACAACCCGATAGCGCAGCGTGCATGTAAACGACTGCAACACCGAAGGTCGTGGGTTTGCAGTATTGGACAGTATTTGGACAGACAGTGGTAAAATGTATGAATTAATATATTATAATACTGTAACATACACACAGCACCATATAGTCCCAAGCTAAGTGAGCTTGTACTATAGTTACTAGACAATTGAACATACCTACAAATATATGTTAAAGCCATAGTGATTAATATAAAATTATACATAATCTCTGGTCAATATATATTATTACTAAATTGCCTCGACGATTTGATAAATTAATCACTTCTTCTAGATGTTATTCACTATTTCACAAAGCCAGGCCAAAAAAGTCAAAGTAATAAATACGATACCAATTACTTGCCTTACCCCTCTGATATAGCGTGGCGTGATCACCAAACAGTCTATAATGAAATGTGGAGTCAGGAGACGATGTTTAATAAGATAAGTTGATGGAGCCCTGCTTCGCAGGGCTCCTATTTTTAGGTGCAGGGTCACAAGAAAACCGAGATGGATAGATAGATAGTAACTTTTTATTGTACACCAGAAAAAACAAGAATACATGGATCAAAAGAAGAACTTAAGTCTAGTGACAAGGGCGGTCTTATCGCAAAATGCGATTTCTTCTAGACAACCAAGAATGGAGTACAATGATTTAGTGACTGAGAGAGTGGGTTAATTATGGTGTACTTAATGGAATAGTGTATTCATAGGAGCTCAGCAAGACTAAAACAATACTATTCACTTACATACGTACTAAAATTACTAAATACATAAATACATACATTATAAAATATATAAATAGATACCATAAATATATACAATATTAGTGCAAGTTTGAAAGAGCAGTCAAGGAATATCTGCCAAGTACTGATTGGTGACGAGTTTCTAAAATACTGTTAAGGACTGAGCCTGTCGGATTGTCTCAGGCAACGAATTCCACGATCGTACAGCCTGTACAGTATAAAAGATTTGTCGTAGAAAACCGTAGTGTGTGAAGGAACTTTCAATCTAAGATTCTCCGATGATCTTAAGCACTTCGTATGTGTGTTGTGAAGTTATTCAAAGAGTGTTTTGAGATATAAGGAAATGAAAGATTGTATAGAATATTATAAAGAAGACAGAGAATGTGAGTATTCCGTCGAAGGCGGATAAGCAGCCACTTGAGCTTCATGCGAAATTTAGAGATATGATCATATTTGCGTAACCCGTATATGAATCTTATACATAAATTTTGGAGTCGCTCAAGTTTATCAAGCTGATCATTGTTGAGATCGAGATAGCTGGCATCAGCATTGTCAAGAATGGGAAGAAGAATCGATTGCACAAGTGCAATTTTAGTGGCAGTCAGAAGGAAATTACGCAGTCTTCTCAATGATGCTATGGCAGCAAAAAGACGTCAACTGATGTATTTTAGCTTGATGGTCCAAGAAAATGTTGTGTCTATGTATATCCCCAGATTTTTAACATCTTTACTGTAAGGAATAGAATTAGCTGCAAAAGACACCTGAGGAAGCATTTACCAGTTAATTCTAGAAATTAGTCTAGAGCTGCCGATAATTATAGCCTGTGTTTTAAGGGGATTAACCTTAAGACCATACGTTTCAGTCCATTCAGGTATAGCAACTAGATCCTTATTGATACTGGCGATGCCTAACAACAAATTTTCAAGCTTCGCTTGAGTGTAGATTTGCAAATCATCTACATAGAGGTGGTAGAAACTTGAAATAGAATTAAATATTGAATTGATAAAGATTGAGAAGAGCAGAGGAGAAAGAACGCCACACTGAGGTACACCCGCAGTATTGTCACACCAGGACGAACAAGTTTCATCCAGATGGACACGCTGCCGGCGGCCAAACAGGTAACCACGAAACCAGTCAATCACTGATGGAAATATGCTAAGAGAGCTTAAAATGGCAAGGATAACATAGAATTCAAGGGTGTTGAAAGCATTGCTGAAAGCCAACATACAGAGAATTATGAGCTTGCTATCCTCCATGCCTGACCTGATATCATCCGTAATATTGACAAGTGCAGTCGTGGTACTATGGCCTGAACGGAAACCTGATTGAAAAGGATTGAGGATGTTGTTTTTAATAAGGAATGAGTTAAGTTGATTATGGATAAGACGTTCAAAGACTTTGGAAAGGAAGGGTAGTATGGATATGGGCCGGCATTCTCAGAAGGATACAGGATTGGATTTTTTAGGTAGTGGAACCACATGAGCATACTTCCAAGCTGTAGGAAACACGCCACTAGTAATTGAGAAGTTAGACACGTGCGTGATAATAGGCAGGATAACAGCAAGGATGGGGAGTATCATATTACGGGTGATACCATCAGAACCAACAGCGTTAGAGCTGATGGATAAAACGCTCTTCTTAACACCACATTCAGTAAACTGACTAAAGACAAAAGGGGTATAATCAGGAGTTGAAAGCAATGAAAGATAATTTATTGTACTCAATTTGATTGTCCTTTCAAAATTGGACGAAGCACAGAAGTGCTGGTTAAGCAAATTAATATCAAAATTGTGCGGATTATTATTCTGACTTTGCTTTCCAACCCCTAATGATTTGAGAAATTTCCATACATTCGCTGGATCTCAGTTTTCTACAGAGCTATGGATATGCTGGGGTTGTGCATCCCTACACACCCTGTTGCAGTAAATTCTGAGTGTACATACATACATACATAGACTCACGCCTGTTTCCCGGAGGGGTAGGCAAAGACTACGGAACGCTATTTGCAACGATCCTGACATACCTCTCTTGCTTCATTCACTCCCATCAAGTTTCTCATGCATGTTCTTGTGTTTAGGGTATTTCTGACCTGTCCTTTTTTATGAGTGTAATGTATTTTAATTTATTTACCTCAGTAAGTTTTGATTTTAACTTAGACTTAGCCGCTGTTTTTTTCTGAATAAGTACTCTTATTTCCTCAGTAAGCTAGGGTGATGGCGCATGCTTTAATTTAATAGCACGAACAGGTGCTTGAGCATCGTAGAGGTCGATAATATTTTTCTCAAATAACTCGATTTTGCTGTCTATAGTTCATGCAGCCAGAAATGGTTTCCCTTTCCAGTCCATTGCCTTAATGAAATTATCAATATCCATACCACTAAAATTGCGAAGCAAGAGAGTTCTAGACTTTGCCTTGGGGGGACGAATTTAATAGGACAGATAAATGAGATCGTGGTAGGAAAATGCATCTGCACTACATTGGCCATGTTTAACAACATAGCCAAGCGATGAGACAAATATGAGTCTAAAACTGAAGGTGAAGAATTTGGAAAGTGATAAGTGGCATTCAGAAGAAGTATATGCAGATTAGTGGAGACAGCTATAGAAGAGAGAGAAGAGGAACGTGAGTCGTTTTTAAGAAGACAGGTGTTAAAGTCACCCATGATAATGGTTTAACAGTAAGAGGGTGATAGATTAAGTAAAAGATTCTCGAAGGATGAAAATAAATCAACACGCAAAGACGGACAATAGTAAACACCAAGGAGAATTTTTGTATGGTGCAGCTCAACTTCCAGGAAGAGATGCTCATCGGCATTCGGTGATCCCCACAACCGCCCGGTTGTGGGAAGATGTTTAAAACTGAATAAGTAATATGTGAACGGAGATAAATGGCAACACCACCGCCACCACTCCAAGTCCGGTCATTCCTAGTGAGCTGGAAGCCAGGCAGAGTATACGAAGCCGAAGGAATGCATGGCTTAAGCCATGTTTCAGAGACTAGAATAGCATGGATATTCTTACAGTCAAAACTAGCCAGGATTAAAAAAAAATGACATTTGCAGTTAGAGCTTTAATTAAGAATATTCGTTGTTGGTGTCCAAGAAGTATAAGGTACCGTAAAGGACAAAAGTAAGACTACGAGTATCTACAAAAAGAAATGAGATCACAATATATTATCTCATAAGTAATACATTATTATATAAATGAGATTGTTTATGCGTTTGCCAAGTCAATATATTTATTTAAAACATTCAAGATTTTTAATTGACGGACCCAAGTCTGTCTGTGGTATTACATGGATCTCACAACTTTTTACGGTCGCGAGACTTAGTATTTTTCACAAAAATTGTTTTTAGGGGATATAATTTATTGCATAATATTTTTATCTGTATATATAAAATTCTTATTTTACTGACTGACATTTAGACAGGGGATCCTCTACTATTATTATAATTTAATTGAACAAATAATTTCCTGTGCCCAGGACTGATAGTGCTTCCCCGCAGCCTAACTACGCACCTTCTGCTAGCTACCTCATAACTAACCCGTAAGTATATCAAACTCAAATACATAAAAAAAAATAGTCGAATGTAATAGGACACTATTGATATTGAGCTATTAGGATCCTGTGATCAAATTTATTACTATATTTATTCACTTGACTGCCTCGTTGGTCTCTCGGCATAAATGTGCGCGTGGGATTGGGTTCGATTCCCGGAGCGGGCAAAGTGTTATTGGGTTGTGTAATGTGCCCGGTACGGCAATAGGCTCGCCCCCTATTACGTGGGACCTAAACATTCCTGGCGAAATGTGGGTGTAATATTACACCTCTGCCTACCCCTTCGGGGATAAAGGCGCGAGTCTATAAATAAAATAAAGAAATAAAAAAATATTCACTTATACCATAGTGTATCACTTAAGTCAAAAGTTGAGTAGGTAAAACCCGGTGGCGTAGTGGGAGTTTGAACCACCGCCATCTGAAAGTCTCGAGTACGATTCCCACTCAAGTGAAACATTTGTGTACGTGAACATGAATATTTTTCTTGGCCTGGGTGTCTCTATATAAATAAAATAAGTATAAAATGTATTTTCACCCATTGTCTAGTAACTATAGTACAAGCTCTGCTTAGTTTGCGACTAGATTGTATTTAATGTATATATATAGTATTCGCCGTATTCAGTTTTGTCGAACCGAACATTTTCACGATAATTCTAGCGAACACTCTAAATTCAAATAGTGCGTAGAATATAGAAAACATATAGAAATCGCACTACAACAGCAGTTTTATCCAATATGTTTACTTCAGTTTCACTTGTAAGATACATAAACAAATGACGTTTCTAAATAAAATAATGCAGATTTTAATTTGAACAGGTTTAATAAATCACACAAGTGTCTCTGCCTACGTTCAAATTTATTTATCGTACATACATACATACATAGACTCACGCCTGTTTCCCCGAAGAGGTAGGCAGAGGCTTATTAAACGCCCACTTTTCGTCAGTGTTTTGATCCCACGTAATCGGTGGCGAGCCTATTGCTGCTTACAGGGATATTTTGTTTGACAGAGCCTCGTCCGTTGAACGGCAGGTGCACCTCTTGCAGGTGAGGTTGGCTTGGGACCCTAAGTTCTTGGTGGAACCCTATGCACCCCTTTATTTATCGATTTTGAGAATTTATCAACATTCTATTGTAAACATTATCGATATTTTATTGATATTTATTCTGAGTAAGCCCATCACTAGTCAAGCTAAAATTAGTGATAAACTACGAAGATTCTTCCTAGATTAAAATTATAAGTCAAAGTGAAGTAAATATGTTGGGTTTAACCGCCATTGTAGCGCAAATTTTATGTATTATCTATATTCGAAGACTCGCCCGAATGTTCGTGAGAATGCTCGCTCAAACACACTCATTTCTTTTGTAACATTCGCGAGAATGTTCATTACAGGTGAATGCTCAAGTGTATCAGCGCCATTATATATTCTAATTCTAATATTCCACCACGCTCCCGCTCGAGGCAAACATTTGTGTGTGTGAACATGAATGTATGTCTCGGTGTGGGTATTTCTATGTTAATAAAATAAGTATATACTTATGTACATTGATCCATTGTCTAGTAACAATAGTATACGCTCTACTTAGTTTTGGACTAGATATTGTTGTGTGATAGATATTATTTGGTTGGGGTTTTCCCTGAGACGCCTTTTACGACATGACAGTATAACTCTTAAACAGGCTACTGGATAACCTATCTCGGTAAAAACTTTCGTCGTGTTTTATTAAGGCTTAAAACACAGCTTAAACGAACAATATACGAGATAAAATATAAGCTTTTTTGTTATGACACTTTTGTACAACAACCGTCCCTAACAGTGCCAACAAATTAAAGTCTACTAACAATATAATTTATTGCATAAGATTTTTATCTGTATACATAAAATTGTTGCGTTACTGACTGACAGATAGACAGGGGATCCTCTACTATTATTATTATTTTATTGAACAAATAATTTCCTGGATTCTGAAACGTTTCCCCGACATTCGTTTCGCCGTTGATCGGTTCACCGACAGAACGATTCACTTTTCATGTATTCTCAGACAGAACTTTTCCATGACGAACGTTTCGCCGACACAACGATTCATTTTTCATTATTTTCCTGTGCCCAGGACTCCTAGTGCTTCGCCGCAGCCTAACTACGCACCTTCTACCAACTACTTCATAACTAACCAGTAAGTATATCAATCTCAAATTCATCAAAACAGAATATTCCTATGAAATAGGTCACTATAGATATTGAGCTATTCGGATAGGTATCTTGCCTCTTTAGCGTCTGACGTTTATCCACTTAGGAAACAGAGTAATGCTTATGAAGTCAAAATATTTGTTCATATCCAAGGTTGGGATAGGAGAGTTAAGAGAAGAGCCTTGAAGAAACTCATGCCACTCCTTTCAATCCACAAAATGTTGCAATCTTATATTTTGCGCAATTTGTGGTATTATGATAGCTAGTACTTAACACTTCGCATCGCAAACTTCTAATAAAACAAACATTTAAGAATAGGGCAATAAATAACTAAAATTGTATGTGCATTGTTATGGCTGTATAAGCAACCAGTCCCGCGTTCTGAAAGACATGTGAAGTCTACTAACACGCATGTCACCGGCGTGGTGGACTATGGCCTATATAATATGGCCTTAACCTTCTTATAGTCAGAAAAGGCCAGAGCCTAGCCCCACTGCTAGGCCTTACATATTATGCAAGGTTGATGATGTGACAGTATATTACACAGGTATTTTACTGTGTTCAGCAGTACCAGTATTGCGAAACAGCCTGCTACACGTTCCCTTAATATCACCATCACCTACCCGTAAGTTTGTAATATTTACTTAGGTTACTAGATAACACTTATTAAGGCAGCGATAGCCTAGTAGAGATACCAACAGACTAACATGCAGAGGGTATCGGGTTATGTGCGTATTAAATTCTTAATATCGCATGTCCCATGCCTCATTGAGCACGTTAGACCATCGGTCCCGGTTATCATGAAGATCTTTGACAGTCGTTATAGGGTGTCAATACCTTCTAAATAAACTGACACTAGTCAAAACCATGGAATATCGCTATCCCGTCGCGTTGCGGAGGTCAGGCAGGCAGTTGCTCTGTGGTAAAGCTAATATTCAGATAAATCCGGTTAGACTAGTAAACACACCCCAGATTGAAACTGGGATAACGCTAGGAGTATGATGATGACTTGTTAACACTTATTAACGTCGAAAGAAATTTTCACATCCAGAGGGCCACAAAGTAACATCCGACAAGCGAAATCATTATTTGCAAAGTGCCACCCGCACATGGTCAGCGAGATGGGCTATAGCCTTACCCTTCTCATACTTTGTGGGAAGAGGTCGGTGCCCAGCATTCTATACAAATCTAGTAATGATAACATTATATTAAACAGGCATTTTACTGTGTGCAGGAGTCAGCCAGCAACAAATGCAAATAATCGTAGCAGTAATATCGGCATCACCTACCCGTAAGTTTATAATATTGTAGCGACCCGAATCCGCTACCATACAGATCATCGCAAAAGTCATTATATTGGGCCTTGTAAAATCACGCCACAATTATGACTAGACCACCGGCGACGATTAGGCCGCGCCCCCAAGAAAAGGGTCAGCTACCTGCTAGCTACCTGCTATTGTCGACCGGCGCCCGCGCAACATGGCCGCCGCAGATCTTTTGTTTACTTGTGTACGCCCCTCGATCAAAAGTGTCAAGTGCGAAACTTTATTATAAAAGTGCCAGGCGTGATCGTTAATTATTATTAATTATGTTTACCTATAAATACTCGTGTCATAAGTAAATAAATTCATTACGCATTCGTCTTCTGCCTTTGCTTTCTTTTCCTCACACGCTTCACCTTCTATCTCAACACTTAAACACGTATATTGTAAGTGACCACAATCACTTCAATATTTACTTATTATTAACAGCCGTGTGGTTGACGGCATAGAATACAAGTGTCACCACCCCCTATCTTTCCGTAGGTGTCGTAAGCGGCGACTAAGGGATAACACGATGCAAATACCATCATTGCGTAGAGACGGAAAACTCGACATCAAACCCTATACGACTGCCTCGTTGGTCTCGCGGCATAAATGTGCGCGTGGGATCGGGAGGTCCCGGGTTCGATTCCTGGGTCGTGCAGTGTTATTGGGTTTTTCTGTCACGAAATTCTCAGTAGCAGCACGGAGTCTGGAAATGTGCCCGGTACGGCAATAGGCTCGCCCCTTATTACGTGGGACTAAAGTATATCTGGGGAAAAGTGGATGTAGAAATACACCTCTGCCTACCCCTTCGGGGATAAAAGGCGTGACTATATGTATGTATGTATGTATGTGTGTATTAACAGTTATGAACGTCAGAAAAAAAATCACATCCAGAAAGTCGTCGTAGGAAAAGTACTCAAAATTTGATAAGCGAAATTGCTATTCGCTGAAATGCTACATACTATATACGGCTTCGAAATGTCACACCGTGTGTCAAGTCCTGTTGCTACCTGCATATCTGCAAGTTTTTCATAATATTCTCGAAGTAAGTTATTAATATTCACTTAGGCTACTTATTAACTCTTATGAACATCAAAAGGAATTTCACATCCAGAGGGCCCTAACTAAAATTTAATAAGAAATATCGCTATTCGCTGGGATTGTACGCACCTTCGATATGTCACATAATTTATCATGTGGAAACCTGCTTTTCTGAGAGCTCTTCATAATATTTTCGAAAGACATGTAAGCTTTGCCAACTCGCAGATGGCCAGCGTGGTGGACTTCATCCTTCTTATAGTAAGAAAAGGTACGTGCCCAGCAGTGGGACATTCTATACAAGACAGGTACAAGTTAGTTGTGGTTGCCTATAACAGAATGAGCATAAGGCATGTATTATTGTAACAGCTTTTATTGTGTAAGAAGTGTGTATTATAATTTTGTTGGCGATCCTTATAAATAAATAAATAAGATTGATAATGATGACGTGATTTTATTAAACAGGCATTTTCCTGTGTGCAGGAGTCCAAGTACCATCCAACAGCCAGATGCGACTGCTCATAGCAGCAATATAGGCATCAGCTACCCGTTAGATTATAATATTCACTTAGGTTACTCGTTAACACTTATGAACATCAAAAGAATTTTTTACAACCACAAAGTCGATAGCTCAGTGGTGTACGTAACGGACTGCTGAGACGATGGTCTCGGGTTCAATCTCCAGTTCAGAGCACACACCTCTGAATTTTCGAAGTATGTGTGTATAAAAAATGTTAATTATCGCTCGTTTAACAATGTGCCTGGTAGATGGCAACAGGCTCGCCCCCTATTACGTTGGGACCGAAACATAACTGGCGAAGGGTGGGTGTGTAATAGGCTCTGTCTACTCCATCGGGGATAAAGGCGTGAAGTTATGTATGTATGATCACAAAGCAACATTCGACAAGCTAATTCGCTATTCGCTAAGTGCGGAAATGTATTGCAATGCTATACGCCTTGCTATGTCACACAATGTGCCGTGCGGAAACCTGCAATTCTGAGATTTGTCCGTAATATTCTCAAAAGACTTATAAAGTCCGCAAACCCACACATGATCAGCGTGGTGGACTTTATCCTTCTAATAGTCAGAAAAGGCCTGTGCCCAGCAGTGGTCTATTCTGTACAAGACTGATGACAATCATGACATTCAGCAGACATTTTACTGTGTGCAGGACTTCACCGGCCGCCCTAAAGCCGACCACGTATGCACCTGCTACTAACTACGCGACTACAAACCCGTAAGTGTATATTATTCACTTAGGCTTCATAGTAACAATCATAGATACCTAATATCAATTATGACAGTCATAAAAAATACTTAGACAATATAACAATCCAATACCAACTTCGCTATTCGCTATGTGGTTATCTGGGCTTAGCGATAAATCAACCACTTTTTGAATGGACAGTATAAGACTTCACGTCACTATTATATTAAAGTTTAACTTTTCTGTACGTGTTACTGGGTTTTTCCGAATTCTCAGCAGCAACACGAAGTTTGGTGTTGTGCCTGGTAACAGCAATAGGCTAGACCTAAACAATTCAAAATGTGGGTGTAATATAACACCTCTGGCTACCCCTTCGGGGATACAGGCGTGAGCCTATAAATATTAACTTTTCTGTGTCCAGGATTACAAGTAGTCCTGACATACAGGCAACAACGTATTTGCTTGGTAGTAGCAGTAACTACGGAAGCACAAACCCGTAAGTATTATATTATTTACTTAGGTTACACAGTAACTTTTTACGGTAGTAGAGCCTTGCTGATTTCAGCATGAATGGGCCGGCTCGACCGGGGAAGTACTACCCTCTCACAGAAAATCGACGTAAAGTAACAGTACCTTAACTGCTGCGTTTCGTTCGGTGAGTGAGAGTGCCGGAGGCCCTATCCCCTAGTCCTTCTCCCTCGTCCCACTCCTCATCCTATCCCTTTTTCCAACCCCAAGGGGTGGCAACGCACTTGTGACTCCTGTGGTGTTGCTTGTGTCCATGGGCGGCGGTAATTGCTTACCATCAGGCGATCAGTCTGCTCGTTTGCCGCTTAATGCTATAAAAAAAAACCGGAGGGTCTTGACAAAGTGACATTCGAAAACCATCATCATCGTATTGCCAAGTGACATTCGAATACCGATATCGCTAAATGCAACAAAAATTTGGGACTGCGATACGCCCTCGATATGTCTGTGGACGATGAGAAACTAATAACTTATGTAACTGCATAGTAACATAAGCTATTAGATCCTCATGAATAATTTAATAACAAGCAAAAGAGTCCGTGTGATGACGGATTAAGAATACAGAATGTCACCACCCCATTATCATCCCATGGCTGTCATAAGAGCCGACAGAGAGAGATATTATGCAGAGAATAGCACTGTAAGAGAAAGAAAACATGGTACAAACCCTATACCAATCCGTTTGGCCAGCGTGGTATAGTAGGCCAATTCCTCCTTTCAAAGGAGAGGCCTAGTCCAGCAGTGGACTGTTAAATGCTGATGATGATGAAACGATACTGATATTAGAAATAGGGGGGACTTATCCAGGCTCTGAGGTTCACTTTTGTAGGTTATGAAACTCATGACACGCTTCTAAATTGGCAAAATCTAATTTTGTGCAGATCATCATGTTATGCAGCTGCAGTACTACATACAACAAATGCGTCAGCTACAAACATTACCCAGGTTTCAATGAACCCGTAAATAAATCAAACTTAAATTAATTTATGCACTAAGTCAAAGTAGGGAAGGTACTCGTACAATCCGTTGGCGTAGCACGAGTGTCACGCGACCTTCGTCGTGGGTTTATGTATGTTTGTCTTGCTCTCTGTGTTACTATGTACAAAAAAGAATGGTAAATAATTATGTATGTTTATCCACTGTTTAGATAAGCTCTTTTTTGTTTAGGCTAGTCCAAAACTATGGTGTCGGACGTAAAAATGGCGTATGCTGGATCCGTACTTATTACTACCAGAAAATAGCATATATTTTGGCTGCTAAATATATACATTTACACCAATGAAACTTTGTTAATAACTTTATCTTAGCACTAGAAATCTAGATCTCCCGAGTCCTACCGATTCCATTCAGCGCAAAAGAATACAAAGGAAATGATAGCTCTCTCGCCTAGTTTAAAACGTGTGCATTTTACCCCCTCGCAGGGGTTTCGACCGATTAATTATGGTAGGGCACGGCATACCTTGATTTCTACTGCCAAGGTAAAGTTATTAACAAAGTTTCATTGATATACATATTTTGCCGCCAAACTGTCATAATTAGTACTTACTTTTCTGTACTATATGTATGGAACTGGTTTACGCCTTCGATACCTATGTGAAATGGCAGATATTGAAAATATAGTTTACATTACAATGACAACTAAGCGATAGGTCAACCAAATGATAATTATATTAGAATTGAAGAGGAAATGCCAGCCCTTCAGGTTCGATTAAGTAGGTTACGAAACTCGTGGCAACCTTTTAAGTCACCAAAATGTTGTTTTGTGCAGGAATTCAAGAACAGCTGCTGCGCTGGCCGTAACAAATGCGCCTACTACAGATAGTCGTTTGCGCTCGATTATCCCGTAAGTATCTCAAGCTCAAATTAATTTATTTATTAACGTTGTAGTACAGTAACATTCAAGTCAAAAGTAGGGTTGGTACAATCCGGTGGTGTACCGGGAGTGTAAACGACTGCCACGCCGAAAGTGGCGGGTTCGATTCTCGCACAAGCCGAACATATTATTATGTGAGCGATGACTTAATAGGTAATGGAACTATAAAATTTGTAAGGGCGCTTAATAAGACTGAATCATGTAGACGATAACAATAATTTGGGATCTAGGCACGAACGTTTTTCAACGTTCACGCGACGAAATGTGGGTGTAATATTACACCTCTATCTACCTGATACAGGCGGTAGTCTAAAAAAATAAAACTCGTCGTGTCTAGCTCAAACAAAATATTTTTTAATTCAGCGCCGATTTACCCTGTGTAGAGAGCACGAATTCTTGCGCAGGCCCAGTGACTTTTCTTAGCGAGTACAAACGCTCTATAGTCCGTGCCACGAGAACATAGACTTTTTTGTAAACAAAGAATTTCTACTAAGTAACATAGCGACATTTCTTTCAAAAACAAATAATGTCAAATCCAATGAACGCAACGTTACATAGATAGGTGCCATTGAAAAGTAAAATGTCAATTGATCGGTTTTTCATCGATATATGCGCTGTCAATGATGTTTTGTGGTAATGGAACACGTCATACGCCTGTAACGTCAACATTTTGTGTTAATCCATTGAAATGTAACATTCTTTGGCTTAGCGGGCATTTATCAGAGGATGAAAAAATATTTTTAGATGTCAAGAAGAGGTTAGTTTAAGTTAAATGCAAGTTTGTGGTGTCAGAACGCTCGTCCTGCGGCCGGTAAGTCGGAAGAGCTGGTGCATAATTGCAGATGGCAAACTATTAATAGCACAGAAGATTCTTTACACCTAATAAAAATAAATAGTGACTTCTGACGAAGGTTACCCCAAATGTTATTAAATTTTACCATAACTTTTTAATGGATTTTGTTTAAGTTCATTCTGACTTTTTCATTTATACACCACGTAAAATATCCATGCCTAGAAATTTTAATGCGATTTAATAGCTAGTCTGTAGCATTATTCATTTGTGGTTAATTTTTTAATATCTTAGGATAGTCTAGCTCCCCCCCCCCCCCCGAGGGATCTCCACCTTGCTGTGGTGCGGGGGCTCAGTAACCGTGGGTTTGAGGTACACCCACGGTGAAGCTAAGCGGGATCCCGGAAGGAGACGCTCCACGTGGGCTTAGGTGAGGCCTGCGTAGGATACGTCCCAAGGTGCGGGTGCTGGGGACAGTTCTGTCTGTCCCTCGCAGTCGGGTGCAGTCACGGGAGGAGAGGCGAGTCGGTGTTGCGTTGCCGCGCGCCCTATCTCCCGCGACCAAATGGGGGCGCAAATAATGGTTCTCTCGGTCATCAGTTATTCAACCAGTTAGATGTAAAGTACGAGTCTTTGAACTACCACGTCACTATTATATTATTATTGAACATGACTTTTATTTATTTACTACGTGCAAGCGTGCTGCTAAGATTATAGCTACGATGAAGGCGACTACAAGTAGCAGTGACCAAACGAACACAAACCCGTTAGTATTATATTATTATCTTAGGTTACACTGTAACTTGCTTTTACTCCTTCGGAGTGAGTGTGAGTCTATCTATGTATGTATATTAAAGTTTTACATTACTTTGTGCAGGAGTACAGCGCAGCCGAGTCCAACGAATGTGACTGGATGTAGCAGTACTGGCAGAGTCAATCCGTAAGTATGACATCATAAGAAGTTACATAGTAACATTTTGCAAACAGTGGGCCTAAACAAAGTAACATTCGAATATCGCATCGCCATTTGTTATGTGCAAAACGGAATGGAACCGCTGGCGCCGTACGCTCTCAATATGTCACGTGTTCGTTAAGAAACTAATAGCTAAAGTAACTCCATAGTCACATACTGTTAGTACCTTTTGCATCATTTACCACCAACAGAATAATAGCGATGTTAGAAAAATGGAGCGAATGCAACTTATCTATAGTTGGTGCCACGAGAAGATAGACTTTTTGTAAATACTCATTCAGGGCTTCACAACCTTTTTCAAATAGTTGTTTTTAGATTTTATACTTTTTGAATAGTATTTTTTTCAATGCCTAATTATGCCACTATGTTTTTAAATTAATAGTGTTAAAGTTAACTGAAATAAAAATATTTGATTTTGTGTTCGAATGTTTATAAATTTGCCGATTTATTTGTCGTTTTACACGTAACTTATTCTGTTAATTAAGGAAAAGTAGAGTACCATGTATTATGGACATGATTTTTTTTTAAATCATAGACAATAAATCATTTGCTCAAAGTAGCCTACCTATCCTAAAATATTAAGTTATTGACCAACAATGAATAATATTACAAACTAGAGGACGCCAGCAGCTACGCCTGCATTTTTTTTAAATTTGCCCTTTTGGCCGATCCCGTGGGAATTTCGGGAAATCCCTTCTTAGTGCACCCCTATGGTCCCCAAGGAACATACATGCCAAATTTCAGCTTCCTGCGCCCAATAGTTTAGGCTGTAGCGTGTCTGTCAGTCAGTCAGTAACGCAAGGATTTTATATATTAAGATAACTAGCTAGAACATTGCATAATTTTTTTTAGGCATTGAGATTTTATGTTGTCTGTGAATGAAATCGTCAGAATGAAGTTAAACAAAATCCATTAAAAGTAACGGTAGTCTGAAAACGCAAGAAATTGCGTTTTCTTTTTTAGGTATAAATAATTTTCTGCGCGACTAATAGTTTGCCATCTGCTATTCTGCACCCGCTTTTTCGAGTTGCCGGCAGCGGGAAGAGCGTTGTGATCCTATAAACTTGTATTTAACTTTACATTTACCCCTTCTTGACAGCTAAAAATTTAATTTTGCCCTCTGATAAATCCATGTTAAGAACGAGAATTTAAAATTAAAATATATTTTTTAAAACATAACATAACATACGAATGTAACATTTTAATGAACTAACGCCAAATGTTGACATTCTAGGCGTCAGTACCTTAAAACATTAAAAGATCCTGTTGACAGCGCATAATATCGATAAAAACCCGATCCATTGACATAATTATTCGTTTCCAATGATACGTATCTATGAACCACTGCGCTCATTAGATTTGACATTGTTTGTTTTTGACAGAACTATTGCTAAGTCACTAAGTAGAAATTCTACATACATACATACATAGACTCACGCCTGTTTCCCCGAAGGGGTAGGCAGAGGCATATTAAACGCCCACTTTTCGCAATTGTTTTGATCCCACGCAATTCTTTGTTTACAAAAAGTCTTTGTTCTCGTGACACAGACTATAGGCTCTCAGGTTCGGTTTTAGTAGGTTACGAAACTCATGATACACTTTTATATTGCCATAATGTTTTATGTGCAGGTCCACAAGTGCAGCTGGTGCCCCTCTTCCTAAAGCAAATGCGTCTGCTAAAAGAAGTTGCAGCATTTTGAGTACCGCGTAAGGAAATCAAACTCTCTTTCTCTTCCTAGCTATGCATCCCACATGGTGGTGGGGTCAGCTTTTTTTTATAAGCATCTATGAGATATCTTTATTTGTAAGGAAATCAAACTCAAATTCATTTATTCACATACGTTATAGAGAAACACTTAACTCAAAAGTTGGGTGAGTACAACCACACTCTATCACGTCACCATCACTACAGATGTACTACCGGTTGGCGTAGTTGTTTAAACGACCGTCTCGCCCCTAGCAACTGCGCCAAATGGTGTGGTTTTGAGTCCCACACGAGACAGCACTGTGTGATCCATAAATTGTTGTTTCGAGTCTGGGTGTTCATTGTGTCCGTTGATTGTAATTTCCTCCGCGACACAGGATATTATTAAAGAGGCATTTATTTACTGTGTGCAGGCTTTCAAGACCTGTCACTAGGTCAAGGACGCAGGGGCTTGCAAGAAGCAGTAAAAATGGGATCACTAACCCGTAAGTATTATATTACAAATGAGTCCTGTGTAGCCACTTGTCTAAGCACTCAGGTTCAGTGCAGTAGGTTACGAAACTCATGACATCCTTTCAAATCACCAATTTTATGTGCTGGACACATACTCCACCACTGCCTAGAACGCGTGCACGTGTTAGGATTAAGCAAGACGCTTCAACTAACCCGTAAGTATTGTTACGAGCTGGCATTCGGTAATAAATTAAATGCACTATGCCAGTAAACTGTACTTTATTTAACACAAAACACAAACACCATACACACTTAATTACACACTTATTAAAACACTAGAAATCACACACATCGCTGTGGTTTTTCAACTGTAACTGTGTGAACTCGCTCGTCCGCGCGGTAATTATACCGGCCGGATAACAAACTAGTTTATTCTAGCCTTCCCGAGAATTTTCTCGAACAGTTGGGAACAGTCGATACAGCAACGCCATCTAGCAGAGAGTAGCTGAAACACTGATGTAGCCATTATCTTCTAGTTCTTTCATTCACCGATAGATGGCGTTATTTTCAAATAGCGCCATTCGTAACACTGCCTTTCTCTTAGACGTGTTCGTCTCGATCATCGTTGGACCCATAGTAACGAGCCAACCGGTCCACATGAACTATCTTCGGTGCACCTCGCGGCCCCTTCTGGATTTGATAGGTGCCGTCATTCATCTTGGTAATTATGCGATATGGCCCGACCCATCTGGCTTGTAACATAGGCGATTTTCCCTTGCTTCGTAGTGGGTTATGTAGCCACACCAATGATCCCTCCTCGAAGCCTTTGTTTGTTGTCGTAGCGAGTCTTCATCTTTTCAGACATCTGTTGCCCAGATTCCCTGATGTGCTAGTATACGTCGTTCATCTTGTTGCGTAGCTCGGTCGCGTCCGTTATATTGCGTGGAGACTCTGGCGGAATACCGGTGATTAAGTCTGCTGGTAAACGGAGTTCTCTTCCAAAATTGGCAAAATCTGGTGTAATTCCTGTGGTTTCGTGGACCGCACTACGATATGACAGAAAGAATGGTTGGATGTCCTTGTCCCAATCTCTTTGTTTGCTCTCCACGACCTTCGCCAGGTACCTTTCTAGGGATTGGTTGAATCGTTCAACCATGCCATCTGATTGCGGATGATAAGCCGTGGACCTGGTTTTATGCACACCCATCATGCGACAAGTCTCCTTGAACACCTCAGATTTGAAGTTCCGGCCTTGATCACTGTGGATTTCCAAGGGCACCCCGAACCGACAAAAGACTTCATGCACCAGCTTATCGGCCACTGTGGTAGCTTTTTGATTTGGGATTGCAAACACTTCAGGCCACTTCGTGAAGTAATCCATCACAACCAAGAAGTATTTGTTTCCGTCCTGGCTCTCCGAAAACGGTACAGCGACATTCAATGCTATGCGCTCCCATGGAGCTCCTACATTGTACACCTTCAATGCACCTCTGCTACGAATGTGTGGCCCCTTGACAGCCGCACAACTTGTGCATTTGCGGCACCAATTCTCGACGTCATCCCGACAATGGAACCAATAAAACCGCTCTCGGATCATAGTAAGGGTCTCCTTAACTCCCATGTGACCTCCCGAAGCACCATTGTGATAGAGCTGCAAGACTTCCGGCACTTTAGTTTTGGGCACTACCATTTGCAAATGGCACTGGTTACCGCAAGCGTTTTCCCATTTGCGGCACAGAACTCTATCCTGGACAACCAAGCTTTCCCACTGTGCCCAATAACTCTTGGTGATGGGGCTCATTGCTGCGATATCACTCCATTTGGGCCAAGGAGTGTCTGATTTCTTCCATTCAAAAATCGGCTGTACATCCTTGTCGTCTTGCTGAGCACTTCGCAAAGCTTCTTTCCATTCGTCGCTCAGATCCGTCTTCAACATCCTCACTAATGCTGCCTGCTTTGCTTCCTGTCGGGTACAGTGCTTGCACTGGTTGGGACACGGCCTAAACGATCTGCGTTACCATGGGACTTGCCGCTGCGATGTCGTATTACAAAATCAAACTCTTGCAGTAGTTCAATCCATCTGGCTACTTGTCCTTCTGGGTCCTTAAATTGAAGTAGCCATTTCAGCGCAGTGTAGTCGGTTCGTAGGTGGAATTTACGCCCCAACTAATATTTGTTGAAATGCTGCAACGTCTTTACTACAGCCAAAAGTTCCCGCCGGGTGACGCTGTAGTTTCTTTCGGGTTTGGATAAGGCCTTGCTGAAGTATGCTATAACAACTTCTTGATCACCTTTCTTTTGTGACAGCACGCCGCCAATTCCAGTGTTACTGGCATAAGAATAAGAATAAGAATAAATTTATTTCGTAAAACATGAGTAATACAGTACAAGTTTTAGCTTGCATGCAAGTTGTTACAAAGAATTCTTAAAAATGATCTACATGTTATGCCAGTTACGGCATACGAAATTTTATTGGTACATCAATATTATCGAAGGCTATTAAAGCAGAATTAAAAACAAAAATACAGACGACAGACATATTGAATTAAGAATAAAGTTTTATAATATTAATGAAATACTTACAGGAAGTCAAGAAATTTGATTGCATTAGAAACTTACTTACTTACTTACTCCAATGGCTCATCGACCCAAAGTGTGCCTTAGCCTCCAATACGAGAGAACGCCACTTCACCCGATCTTTGGCCACTTCTCGCCAATCGCCAGCTTGAAGCGCCCCAAGATCTTGCTCCACAACGTCTTTCCATCGGTATCTGGGGCAACCGACAGGACGACGCATTAGAAACTACATTGCTTAAAACTGAACAAAAAACAAAACACACATTTATACATAACAAACACACATCAGAAACATTTTAGCATAAAAAATATATATTAATATCTCAAGTGATTTATACTCAAGAAATTTATATCCATGGATTAAGTATATATATATTCAAACTATCAGTAAATAATTTTTCAGCATTATAAAGTATATAAATGTCACATGTGATTCAAAATTAAAAAAAAAATCATTCAAAGATGTCTCAAGTAATTTAAATTAGAATATGTTCGCAAATAAATACGGTAATCACGGTATAAGTACTGATGTTTGAAGAATGTCATAATGGCAGGCGTCAAGGATATTATAGATTATATTATGAAAGTTACAGGATACAATTTTAATCTGTTAAAAACTGCGTTATGCTATAGTAGCATTTCTGGGTCAGATATTTCTTAAGCTGATGTTTAAAAGTGCTAATATTTAACAGTTTGAAGTGCTTTGGTAACTTGTTGTAGATATTGGGTGCCATACAAAATATGCTTTTGTGCATGAGCGCTGTAGTAGACTTCACTACACATAATTGTTCATTATCACGCCTGTTTCGATTGTTGACAACAGATAGTTTGTCAAAAAGATGCGGATTTGTTTTTACAAAAACAGCTACTTCATAGACATACGGTGACGGTAGAGTTAGTATGTTATGCTTGATGAAAAATGGTCTACAAGTGTCTGTTGATTTGAGGCCAAACATTGCTCGTATACATTTTTTTTGTGACTTAAATATATGTTCCTTGTAGAGGTGCCCCAAAAAATTATGCGGAATCTTAAAATTGAGTCTGTTATGCCATGATATGCTGTGATAAGCGATGACACATTAATAAAGCGCGCTAGCTTAGACAGAGCATAAACATTCGAATTCAACCGCTTATTTAGTTGTTCTATATGGTCTTTCCAAGTCAGCTTTTTATCAATTATGATGCCTAAAAATTTTGTTGAATCCACTATATTGTGTTCTGTCCCGTGATAGTTAACATTTACTTGAGGCGGTGTAGTCCGTTGACTAAAAAACATGGCTTTTGTTATAGTTAAGTTCATTTTTAGATTATTATCATCCATCCATGACATTATTGATTGCACCGTATCATTTATGTCCTTCTCAATCGCATATGTGTCAATTATGAATTCATGCTCATTGTCAGGGTATCCTAGAATAGGTGCAGTACACAGATGTTCCTTGAGCTTCTGGAATGCAACGTCACAGCTCTCATTATAACAGAACTGTACTCTGTCTTCGGTGAGCTTATGAAGAGGTCGAGCAATGTCAGCAAAGTTCTTCACAAACCGTTGATAGTAGGAGCATAATCCGAGGAATGCTCTGACCTGCGTTTTGTTCTCTGGAACTGGCCATTCCTTCACGGCAATGATCTTATCCGGGTCGGCTTGAATACCGTTCTCTGAGACCACATGTCCTAGAAAGTTCACTTGCCGTCTGAATAACGCGCATTTCTTCGGACTCAGCTTCAAATTAGCTCTTCGTATCTTTTACAGCACTTGCTCCAGGTTTCAAAGGTGATCCTGGAAGGAGCGCCCCACGATGATGATGTCATCCAAGTAGACCAGGCAGGCGTCTTCAATCAGTCCCATAAGCACTCGCTCCATCAGTCTCTCAAAAGTAGCCGGAGCGTTGCACAATCCAAAGGGCATGACGTTAAATTGCCACAATCCTTTGCCTGTGGAGAATGCCGTCTTCTCCTTGTCTCGAGGATCTATTTCCACCTGCCAGTAGCCACTTTTTAGATCTAAGGTAGAAAACCACTTCATCCCCGTCAGCGTATCCAGTGTGTCATCGATCCTTGGCAGTGGGTAGCTGTCCTTCTTCGTGATGTCATTTAATCGGCGGTAGTCTACACAAAAGCGCATGCTGCCATCCTTCTTCTTAACTAACACCACCGGAGAGCACCACGGGCTGGATGAAGGCTCGATTACGCCTTCTTTCATCATACCGTCGATCATAGCTTCCACTTCACGTTTCCGTGCTACTGGCACACGTCTTGGTTGCTGGCGAATCGGTGCTTCACTTCCCGTGTTTATTTTTTGCTGGACTAGTGCTGTCTTCCCTATGTCGGCAGCATTGGTCGAGAAAATATCGGCGAACCAGTTTAACATCTTCTTAGCCTTGGTCTCCTCTTCTTCTGACAGGGTACTTTGGCAGTCCTCCAAAAGTGAAGACACGTCGAATCGTTTACCCTGAACCTTTGTGCTGGTAGGTTGCTCTTGACATCTACGCATCCAAGCCGCTCCTTCATAGGTGCCCAATTCCGTGCCTTTCTTCTGCGACACTTTCTTGTCACTTGCATTCAGTGCGCGTACTGATGAAACTTTGGTACCCCTCACCACGGTTCGTGCAATCTTCCACGCGGCCTCTTTCTCTAGGCCTTCGATTAGTACGCAGCGGTTCCCTCGACCAGAATTCCCTGGTAAACAAACTGGTACAACCGTTTCCGACCGCGGTTGAAGAATGACATTCTTCAGGCAGTATACTTTTCCTGAAGTTGCACCTTCCATGAAGACTTCTTCCGAGCCACTCTTCAAGACTCCCTGGTTAACATCGATCTCGCAGCGATACTTCCGCATGAAGTTTAGACCTAAGATGCAGTCGTCCACTATATCGGCCACGATGACTTTGTGACGGTAAACTTTGTTGCCTAGCTTCAGATCCACCTCCATTTCACCTGGGACGGTTGTGTGCTGACCGGTAGCTGTTCTCAGATTCACACATTCATTGTTCCTGAAACAGCCCCAAAGAACCCGTCTTGCCAGATGGAAACCGACGACTGTCCGAGAAGCACCCGTGTCCAATGTCAGCGTGCATGGTGTTCTGTTACTCTCGCCTTCGAAGATCAGGCTGTTCCCGTCACATGATTGTGAGATCGAGATTCTTGGGGCTCTTCCATTACCAGCCAGCACCCGCCCCGCAGTCCTGGCTTCTACTCGTTTTCCTGCTCTCGCTGCCTGGCAGGCACATCAGGCGACCCCTTTGGTGGAGACAGGGTGTCACCAGGCTGCCTACGCTTTGGGCAGCTCAAGCAGATATGGCCTCTTTCTCCGCAGTTGTAGCACCGAGTTGACGACACAACTTTCCTTGATGCGGTGACCTAGATCGTCGCGTCGCATGGCTTCTCCCTCCAGAGCGTGGGCTAAGGCGTCCTTGAGGTCCTTGAAATGCCCAAGCCTCACTGCTGCTCTTACCTCCAGGTCCCGAATGTCATCCGTAAACGCCTGTATGAGGTTCCCGTCAATAAGCGCAGGCAACGACTGGTATGCCTTCCTGACCAGCTTTTCCACCTCCAGAGCTCACTGCTGCAGAGTTTCTCCGGTGCGTTGTGTCCTGTCCTTCAGCTGAGCACGATACACATGTTCAAGGTGCGCGTCACCGTATCTTGCCTCTAGCGCCTCCAGGAGCTTTTCGTAGGTGACGTCTTGCCCGAGTGCCTCCAACACTGTCAAGGCCCGATCACGAAGGCCCAAGGTTAGGGCGGTTAAGGCCTGTTCTTTGTTCCACCCATTCGATTGCATCACAGCCTCAAACTGGATCTTATATGCTGACCATGATGACGAGCCATCAAATGGTGAAACCTTAAATCCACGAGGTGAGGGCGCTACAGCCGCTGATGTCACTTCGAGCCCACGCAATTTCTTCTCCATTTCAGCAACACAGGTCTCGTGGTGGTCATGTACACCCTTCTCTATAGAGGCGACGCGAGTCTCTAGCTTGTCGTGTATGAGCATCTCCACGTCGCTGATACGGGCCTTATGCTGCTGAAGTTCTTCCTTGACCGCCTTCAAGTCCTTCCCCACTGCGGCGCGGAGGTCGTTCATGAGCACCCGCTGTTCCTCCAGACGGCGGGCGTGCTCCTCCTTGTCACACTGCAGCTGTTCCTCTAGGCGGCGCGCGTGCTCCTCTTGACGGTGAGCCTGCTCCTCTTGACGGCGAGCCTGCTACTATTGATGGCGGTCCTGCTCCTCTTGACGGCGAGCCTGCTACTCCTTGTCGCGCTGTAGATGTTCCTCCAGGCGGCACGCGTTCTCCTTTTTACGGCGAGCCTGCTCCTCCTTGTCGCGCTGTAGCTGTTCCTCCAGGCGGCGCGCGTGCTCCTCTTGACGGCGGGCCTGCTCCTCTTGACGGCGGGCCTGCTCCTGCATGAACGCCATCAGAGCCGCGATGTAAGGCACCGTCACGGAGTGTGTTGCGCTTGCAGGCTCCACTGCAGCCGCGGAGTCGCCTGGTCCACCAGACGATGGAGGAGGAACGTCTCCGAAGCGTCTCTCGTCCAGGTTTTGCTGGCGCTGGTTCCTGGTACGCACACCTTCAGTTTCTTCCTTCAGCATAACTGGCATAATTTATCCCTTTCTTCTGACACCAATTTGTTACGAGCTGGGGTTCGGTTATAAATTAAATGCACTCTGCCACTAAACTGTACTTTATTTAACACACAACACAAACACCATACAAACTTAATTACACACTTATTAAAACACTAGAAATCACACACATCGCTGTGGTTATTCAACTGTAACTGTGTGAACTCGCTCGTCCGCGCGGTATTTATACCGGCCGGATAACAAACTAGTTTATTCTAGCCTTCCCGAGAATTTCCTCGAACAGTTGGGAACAGTCGATACAGCAACGCCATCTAGTAGAGAGTAGCTGAAACACTGATATAGCCATTCTCTTCTAGTTTTCTCATTCACCGATAGATGGCGTTATTTTCAAATAGCGCCATTCGTAACAGTATATTAAACTAAATTTTTACTTACAGAGTAACACTTATGAACGTCATCTTATATTAATTTAGTAAAATTTTTAGTAACATGACAGCTGACAATGCCCAAACGCTTTGTATTGCAAACTCAAAAGAAAGGAAATATTCGTGAAAATTGCCAAAAGAAAATGCAAAAAATCGGTCACGTGCGAGTCGGACTTTCGCACCGAGGATTTCGTACAAACCTGTAGGTATATACAATTATTTTAAAAATATGTGATGTAACTAAAAATTTAAGGTTTTCGAAATGTTTCCTTTGTGCTATAAAACGCTGCTTTATGCCAAATTTCAAGATTCTAGATCGACTGGAAGTACCCTTCAGTTTTGACTTGAGCATTTGATATGAATTTAAATTTTATACCTCTACGTGCCCATGAGGAAAGGGGTAGTACCTTTAAAATTATTAAAAATATTTTAATTATATGATGTAACTAAAAAAGTTGATATAAGATGTAGCGAACCTCGGGCTCCAAGGTGTGTCAGTCTTGGATACAACCGGTATAACGCTATGGCGATGATGATGAAACTAAAAAAATACGGTTTTCGCCTTTATAACTACGCGTTCATGAGGAAAGAGGTAGTACCGTTACTTAAAAAAAAATGTTTTTATTATATGATGTAACAAAAAATTTACATTTTTGGAATTTTCCCTTAATCTGTACTATAAGAAGTTGCCACGTACCAAATTTCAGGATTCTAATTTCACGGGAAGTACCCTGTAGGTTTTGATTCCCTTGTGAGAAGTTGCGAGAAAATATGCGGCTTAAATTGCTGTTTCTTTTTATGGAATATAGCTATATATATCTCTTTGGGTTGCTTGTCTCTAGATATTCAGTCAAATCCCGTTAAACTAATAAGCGGAACCCGAGTTGCAATTTGGATAACGCTAGGAGGATGATGAATTACGCTACTGCCTACTATATAAATAACTTACACGTAGCGTGTCTCTTATTTTCAAGACTAAAAATGCATAAATAAATATATAATAATAGCAAATAGCTATGATATGTTACAAAAAAAATATTATCAAAATATTAAATAGGAATCAGGATTAAATAAAATTAAAAAATAAATTTTTCTCTGTGCAGTTGTAGAACTGTAAGCTCTGGAAGTTCCATAACTAAGACGTCTGCTACAAGAACTATATCAAGAAACCCGTAAGTTTATTTTTAATATTCAAATGCATTTATGTATGATAAATTTAACGTATGATACATTTATAAAGTGTAATAGCATGTCAAATGTGACTGACTGCCTCGTTGGTCTCGCGGTATAAATGTGCGCGTGAGATTGGAAGGTCTCGGGTTCGATTCCCGGGTCGGGCAAAGTGTTATTGGGTTTTTCCGTTATGCAATTCTCAGTAGCAGCACGGAGTCAGGTAATGTGCCCGGTACGGCAAAAGGCTCGCCCCCTATTACGTGGGACCTTAAAATTCAATCAGGTGCTATGAAAATTTTTCTGGTATAGTGACCTTACGGTTGGCGTAGAGGTTTAATTAGCCGCCTTGTAGCTTTATACTGCGCGGAGTATTGTGGGTTTGATCCCAGCACGAGACAATACTTTCTGTGATCCATAATTTCTAGTCTGGGGTATTCATTGTGTACGTAAAAGACCGGGATTGAAGATGTTACTCAATTAGGACATATTACCCCGTGGTATTCTTACCCCGTAGACTTAACCAGCAGGTTTTGAGTCATTGAAATAGGTCAAGAAATGGGACGAGCTATAATTATTAGGAATTATATAGCCTTACCTTCTTATAAAGCCTGCTTGCCACGGTGCTTGGTTTCGCGGACAAACGCGTACACCACCTTTAAACTCTTTTAGGTCTGAAAATGAAACGTGCTATAATTTCCAATAGAATTATCGTGTAACCACAATATTGAACAGGAAATTTTAAGATTTTTTTTTGTAGTCCTGCACGCAGGTGCAATGCAAAACCTCAACGTCGAGCTAACGTGCCTGCTATGAGATCGAAATCAACTAATCCGTGAGTATATTTAAAATGACATTCTTATGCATGTATCTATAGATAAATTGATCATTTGATACATTTATAAGTTCTTTAATTCCTTCTTTAATTCTTTATTGTACGCACAAAAGAACCAAATACATGAAAAGACAAAAAAAATAAACTTAAATTATATGTACAAAGGTGAGCTTTACTCAAAACTGAGTTTTCTAACAGCAAACCTATGAGACTAGAGATTCGATTTGAGTGGTAAGGGTAATTGCGGTGTACAAAATTATATTTAAATAAAACGAGCTGCTTCTCACACGGACAGCTGTACGTCGCTTGCTCCCGCGTCACCAGGTCTGACTCTCTTTACATTTTTTTCTTACTCGTTTATTTTAATAGCGAGAAATGTACATATATTACAAAAATTAAGCAAGTACACATATATAACGTCACAAAGGCAGCTATAGCCTAGTATAGATACCAACGTACAGCCATGCAGAGGGTATCGGGTTCGAATCCACGGCGCGCACCACTGACTTTTCAAAGTAATGTGCGTATAAAATTGTTAATTATCACATTCACGGGGAATGTGTGTGATGCCTCGATAAGTACGTTAAACAGTCGGTCACAGCTGTCAAGCAGATCTTTGTCTTGCGCTGGGTAACGGAGGTCAGACGGCAGTCGCTCTCTCGAAAAGCTGATAAATATAGAGTCATATCAGTCTGTTTAGACTAGTAAGCGGATCCCGGATTCCAAGGCGTGTAAGTCAATCGAGCAACCCGGATAACACAAGGACGATGATGATATAACATCACCACAGTATTAAATAGGCAATTTACTGTGTGCAGGTGCAGGTCTATAAATTCAACTCGAAGAACAGCTAAGGCACCTGCTACTACCTCTACGGTGACTCATCCGTAAGTATATTTAAAATAGTATTGAAATACATGTATTTATAGATAAATGGAACTTGTCATACATAAATAAGGTCTAATGTCATGGAAAATTTTTTGGGGAAAACTGCTTGTCTGAGAGTTCTTCATAATGTTCTCAAAAGATATGGCGTCGGACAACCCGCACATGGCCATATTACTGGCGTTCTAATCTTTCTTATAATAAAAAACCGGTCAAGTGCGAGTCGGACTCGCTCACCGAGGGTTCCGTACAAACCTGTATGTATATACCTAAGTAAAAGTTCACCAGTCATAGTTATGGTATTTTTATTGCCAAATGAAATCCATAACATTACAGTATGGAAAGCTGGAGGAGCATAAATTAAAGAAAAAGGGGTCTTTGTCGTTTGTAATCAGTAATCCTTTATTTTATATTAACATATATCGCTTATTTTATAATATAACTTAAATACCTATACCAGCCTTGCAGCAGCCTTGCAAAAGTCTGCTGATGAATGATGGTAAGATTTTTTATCAAAGTTATTGATTTACAAAGCTTTTAGTGACTATTAGAAATCTGTTACAAAAATACTTATAAAGTACAGAATAATTAGCAAAAAGGTTTGGAGACTATGTAATTATTTGAAATCTCAATCTCAATCAGCCTATCGCAGTCCACTGCTGGACATAGGCCTCTCCCAACATGCACCACAGCACACGGTCCTCAGCCTTCCGCATCCTTTACCTGGGCTGTAAGACGTTACTTCGTACCAAATTTCAAGATTTTGAGTTCACGGGAAGTACCCTGTAGGTTTTGATTTCCTTGCGAGTAGTCGCGAGTTTGAAAATATGATTATATTGCTCTTTCTTTTGATTGCGTAGACATAGAAGTTTGATTTTGTTACAGCCTAACGGTGTTACATACCTGAGTAGGTATTTGCTATGAATTTCAATTTAATACCTCTACGCGTTCAAGAGTAAGGGGTAGTAACTTTAAATTATTAAAAATATTTTTATTATTTGATGTAACTAAAAATTTACGGTTTTCGCAAATTTTCCTTTATATGAGACAGACCATGACATGACCAGACAGTCTTCATCATAATACAAGCGAAACAAAGGAACTTACTGAACAAGTAAAATTACTCACACAACAACTACAGAGCGCTCATCAAGAGATAGAGAATTTAAATAGTGAGAACTTTCGCCTCAAATGTGACCTTAAAAACATGAAAAAATCTATTAGTACATATAAAAAAATATGCTCAACACCCGAGAGGAAAAGTATTACACCAGGTTCAGTACGAAAAAGCAACAAAAAGATAAGGGGCTATGTGAGTCCAACTATGTTGCATCACAAAGAAACTCAAACCTGTTCTGACAATAATGCAATAGAAACTGAGCCACCAATGTATAGTGGAAGACTACAACAAAGCGCAAAAACACCAGAAAACGAGCTATCGAAACCCAAGTATAAGCTTTGCATTTTAACCAGCCAGAAACTGAAAGGTTCATTATCTATTATTGAGGACACCTTCGCAGCGCATTTTGATTATTGTCAGTATGTGATGCCAAATGCTAGTGTAAAGGAACTGTTGGGTAACATAGAAAACAAAATTAAAGATTTTACTAGTAATGACTATTGTATATTGTGTATTGGAGAAAATGATGTAAAAATGGAAGGAAGTCATATAACTACAATTAATGTTATAAATGAAACACTGCAGAAAGTGACATACACGAATAAGATTATCTGCTTGCCAACATATATAGCAGGAGCACCAATATATAATTTTAAAGTTGAGATGTTTAACAATATCCTATTTCTCGACATTCAAAATAATGACTACGCAAAACTATTTGACAGTAACCAAGAATTATCACTAGACATGTTTTCATATACAACTGGCAAAATTATGAGACAAGGTATAAAAAACATCTATGATCGCATTATGAATAACATTTTTGAGGAATTTTCAATAACGAAACCAACTTATAATAAAAGGACACGAAACACACTCTCTGACATGCCAATACAATCTACTGAAGCCGAAAATGATGAAACAGACTCACAGTTTTTTCTCTGAAAAGCATCTTCGAGTTTTACATCAACATATAGCAGGACTGCTCAACAAAACAGATATATTATGTGTTAACCTAGAGGAACTTCAAGACAATTGCAAGATTATAGATGTTATATGTGTAACGGAACATTTCATGAAGGCAGGACATGAGATGAATCTAAATCTTCCTAATTATGTACTGGCATCATCTTACAGTAGACCAAATGTAAAACGAGGAGGAACATGCATTCTGCTAAGAAAGGAACATAAATTCAGGGAAGTATCTGCCACCAGTAAATTCTGTCTTGAAAATGTATTTGAATGCTGTGCAGTCGAACTTGTTGACTATAAAATTGTTATCATTTCTGTTTATAGAACACCTAAAAAAAATAATCTGTATACATTTTTACAACGGCTTGACAAGTATCTACACTATATATCTAAATCTAATTATAAGAATATTATAATCGGCGGTGATTTCAATATAAATGTTTTAAAAAAGAATAATGTTACTTTGGATTTTGAATGTTTGTTATTAAACTATAACTTAAAACTAGCTTTACATGAACCGACTAGACTAGCCAGCAAATCATGCCTTGATAATTTTGCACATAATTTTAAAAAGTTATGTAAAACCGAAGTTATGGAATTTGGTTTGTCAGACCACACTGCCCAAATAATTACAATTCCTGTAAAAAAAGTAGTAGCATTCAGTTACTGGCGCACCAAAAAACGGGATTATAGCACAGAAAATATAGAGAAATTTAAAAATTGTATTAGAAACCTATCTTTTTTACACATTTATAAGATTGACGATCCAAATTTAGCCTACAACTTTTTCATAAATGATTTTAAACTGTTTTATGATTTATGTTTTCCGAAAATTATATTTATAAATAATGTTAACTCCAAACCGAAGTGGATATCACGTGGTATAAAGATTTGTAGTAGAAAAAAGAAAGATATATTATGGCAATATAGACTCAACCCTTCAGAGGAAAATAAGGCAACATATAAAAAATATTGTAAAATATTTCAAAAGGTTATATCATTAACAAAACGCGCTCAAAATAACTATAAAATAATATCCTCCAAACATAAATGTAAGACAGCGTGGCATATTATTAATAAAAGTAGACTCAATGTGCCAAAAGAAAATATATGCAACATTATGGATAAACATAGCAATATCATTAACGATCCCAAAGACATAGCAGAAGCATTCAACAATTACTTTATTGATAAAATCGACCCAATCCCGGGTGCTGGTAAAAAAGTAACTTCTTTAATTAATCATCAATTAAATTCGATGTTTCTTGCTCCTAGTACACCATACCAAATTAATAAAATTATAAAGAGTCTGAAAAACACAAACAGTGTAGGGTATGATGGGATTGCCACTAAAATTATAAAATTAGTAAATTATCATATCTGTCATCACCTTAGCTACCTTATTAACTTGTGCATATCGACCGGCGAATACCCGCAAGTTCTTAAACTGTCCATTATACAGCCTCAATATAAAAAAGGAAATAAACGGCTGATGGAAAACTACAGACCAATTGCATTGTTGCCAATATTTTCAAAGATCTTTGAAAAATATTTATACGGTGAAATAAATACCTACTTTGAAACTTCAAGATACTTATTAACAATATTCTTTGCACAGAACAAAAAGGTTTTCGGCAAAATAAAACCATAAACATGGCAATTTATGAATTTTTAGCAAATGTGATGTGTCATATTAACAAGAGATCTCCAGTATGTGCCATTTATTGCGACATGTCTCAAGCATTTGACTATGTGGACCACAATATTCTTACCAATAAACTAAACGCATATGGTGTCAGAGGCAATGTTCTAAGATTAATTAAATCATATCTTTCAAATAGAGAACATGTTACTGAAATTAGGAGAGTGCACCCAAAGACAAAAAACGAAGAAACACACACCTCGATGAAGCGTTATATATCTTATTCAGTCCCTCAAGGTAGTGTGTTAGGTCCTCTTCTATTTATTATATATATAAATGATCTACCAAAATCAACAACACAACCTATGACGTTATTTGCCGATGACAGTACAGTTACAATTGCTTGTAGGGACATAAATTGTTATCAGTTTGACATAAAACATTCTTTGACATCTATAATTTCATGGCTAGAAAATAATAATTTAAAAATTAATTTGACAAAAACAAACATCATGCATTTTGGACAAAGATTACAAAATTCATTAAATATAAATTTAGTTTATGACGATTTTACTATAAAGAAGGTAAATACAGCACGTTTTCTTGGTTTGACTATAGATAGTAGATTAAATTGGAAAGACCATATTGAAATACTATGTAAAAAAATAAGTAGCTTATCATATGCCTTATATAAACTTGCACCAACTATAAACACTGATACATTACTATCTGCGTATCATGGTCTCGTCGAATCAGTCCTCAGGTACGGAATAATATTTTGGGGAAACTCGACTAATAACAATATGGCATTTAAAATGCAAAAGCGATGCTTGCGTGGTATGTTTCGCCTAGCTTCTACGGATAGCTGTAAACCAATTTTTAAGAAGCATAGAGTCTTAACTCTTTCTTCTTTATACATCTTGAAAGTAGCATTATTCGTTAAAAGTAATCCATATCTATTTCCTCGCCTGTCAGACAGGATAAAGCGTAATCGACGTGATGGCAACAGACTCTGTATTCATCCAGCTAAAACAGCGCTATTACACAAAAGCATAGTATGTAAAGCTCCAATAATATATAATAAAATACCAGATAACATGAAGCAACTGAACACAAACATGTTTAAAATGAAATTAAAAAAAATGCTCATTGAAAAATCTTATTATAATATAGATGACTTTCTTAATGACAAATGTTTAATGTAACAAATAATTATATCACATCATAACAAATACTCGGCTAATTATGTTTTTGTTAATACATTATATTAATTATGATTTTTGCTTACTAGCTAATTATGGTATTTGTTTATTTTTACTTATTTTATTTTCTTTGAATTTCTTTATTTTAAAAACACTTTTGACATTTTATTGTACCATTTGACATTGTTCAATCTTATGCACTAATTTTTATTATTACGTAATACATTTGACACTGTCCAATTTTATGCACTAATTTTAATTATAATGTACCTTTTTTATTTGGAATGGCTTACTTATATTTGTACACCAATTATTAATATGGTCAAACACGTTGATGCAAATTATTGTTTAAAGATCTGTGTAATAAACATTTATAATGCTTTTATTATGTACTAACACGTGTTTTAGCAAATAAATATCTTTATCTTTATGTTTTTATAAGGCGTTGCTTTGTACCAAATTTCAAGATTCCGAGCTCACGGAAAGTACCATGTAGGTTTTGATTCACTTGCAAGTAGGCGCGAGTTGGAGAATATGCTTATATTGCTCTTTCTTTTGATTGCGTTGACATAGAAGCTTGATTTTGTTGCAGCCTAACGGTGTTATATACCTGAGTATTTGATATGAATTTCAATTTAATACCTCCACGCGTTCAAGAGAAAGGGGTAGTAACTTTAAATTTATTAAAAATATTTTTTTATATGCTGTAACTAAAAATTTACGGTTTTCGCAATTTTTCCTTCATATGTGATATGAGACGTTACTTCATATCAAATTTCAAGATTCTGAGTTCACGGGAAGTACCCTGTAGGTTTTGATTCACTTGCGAGTAGGCGCGAGTTTGAAAATATGCTTATATTGCTCTTTCTATTGATTGCGTTGACATAGAAGCTTGATTTTGTTGCAGCCTTACGGTGTTATATACCTGAGTATTTGATATGAATTTCAATTTAATACCTCCACGCGTTCAAGAGAAAGGGGTAGTAACTTTAAATTTATTAAAAATATTTTTTTAATATGCTGTAACTAAAAATTTACGGTTTTTGCAATTTTTACTTTATAAGTGATGTAAGACGTTGCTTTGTACCAAATTTCAAGATTCTGCGTTCACGGGAAGTACCCCGTAGGTTTTGATTCCAATGCGAGTTTGAAAATATGCTGCAATTTGCAGCATAATCGGCTGTATCTTTTGATTGCGTTGGATTAGAAGTTTGATTTTTTTACAGCTCTGTGCAACCGTAGATTCGAGTATTTAGTATAAATTTCAGTATGATACCTCCACGCATTCCTGAGAAAAAGGGTCTTGACAGACGGACGGACAACAAAGTGATCCTATAAGGGTTCCGCTTTTCCTTTCAAGGTACGTAACCCTAAAAAGAGGCCTTTGAGTAGAAAAGTAAAGAAAAATGTTTGTGTGTCAAGCAAACTTTTAAATCCCCTAAACATTTAGGATCAAAGTACTAATCAGTACAAATCAACTGAGCCTAAACTCCATATGGTTGTGACATTTTTTTGCCGAGTTCTTTTGATCAGCTTCAATAGATCATGAAGCTGATTTGATAATGGATCATTATGTAACACGTTCACGCGATATACATACATTCAAAACTTCAGCTCAATTGGCAATCGAGACAGGTGAAAGTAAATCTCTCTTTTTTAGGGTTACTTACCTTGAAAGGAAAAGTGGAACCCTTATAGGATCACTTTGTTGTCCGTCCGTCTGTCAAGACCCTTTTTCTCAGGAATGCGTGGAGGTATCATACTGAAATTTATACTAAATACTCGAATCTACGGTTCCACAGAGCTGTAAAAAAATCAAACTTCTAATCCAACGCAATCAAAAGATACAGCCGTATATGCTGCAAATTGCAGCATATTTTCAAACTCGCATTGGAATCAAAACCTACAGGGTACTTCCCGTGAACTCAGAATCTTGAAATTTGATACGAAGTAACGTCTCATATCACATATGAAGGAAAAATTGCGAAAACCGTAAATTTTTAGTTACAGCATATAAAAAAATATTTTTAATAAATTTAATGTTACTACCCCTTTCTCTTGAACGCGTGGAGGTATTAAATTGAAATTCAAATCAAATACTCAGGTATATAACACCGTTAGGCTGCAACAAAATCAAGCTTCTATGTCAACGCAATCAAAAGAAAGAGCAATATAAGCATATTTTCCAACTCGCGCCTACTCGCAAGTGAATCAAAACCTACATGGTACTTTCCGTGAGCTCGGAATCTTGAAATTTGGTACAAAGCAACGCCTTATAAAAACATATAAAGGAAAATTTGCGAAAACCGTAAATTTTTAGTTACATCAAATAATAAAAATATTTTTAATAATTTAAAGTTACTACCCCTTACTCTTGAACGCGTAGAGGTATTAAATTGAAATTCATAGCAAATATCTACTCAGGTATATAACACCGTTAGGCTGTACCAAAATCAAACTTCTATGTCTACGCAATCAAAAGAAAGAGCAATATAATCATATTTTCAAACTCGCGACTACTCGCAAGGAAATCAAAACCTACAGGGTACTTCCCGTGAACTCAAAATCTTGAAATTTGGTACGAAGTAACGTCTTACAGCCCAGGTAAAGGATGCGGAAGGCTGAGGACCGTGTGCTGTGGTGCATTTTGGGAGAGGCCTATGTCCAGCAGTGGACTGCGATAGGCTGATTGAGATTGAGATTTCAAATAATTACATAGTCTCCAAACCTTTTTGCTAATTATTCTGTACTTTATAAGTATTTTTTTAACAGATTTGTAATAGTCACTAAAAGCTTTGTAAATCAATAACTTTGATAAAAAATCTTACCATCATTCATCAGCAGACTTTTGCAAGGCTGCTGCAAGGCTGGTATAGGTATTTAAGTTATATAATAAAATAAGCGATATATGTTAATATAAAATAAAGGATTACTGATTACAAATGACAAAGACCCCTTTTTCTTTAATTTATGCTCCTCCAGCTTTCCATACTGTAATGTTATGGATTTCATTTGGCAATAAAAATACCATAACTATGACTGGTGAACTTTTACTTAGGTATATACATACAGGTTTGTACGGAACCCTCGGTGAGCGAGTCCGACTCGCACTTGACCGGTTTTTTTGTTTCTTCATTACTGCAAGTCGTGTCCGCGAAGAGTTTTATCACTTATGATCACTTATCAAACTCAAAGTCAAAATCATTTATTCATTTAGGCGGCCACAAAGTGACGCTTATGAACGTCAAAAATTAAAGTTAATTACTAGATGATTCTACATTTACATTTACTGCCACGTTCGCAATGCAATAGGTAGAACCACGAGAAAGAACGGGCAATAAAACTCGTGGTCACTCTTTTTAATCCCCAGTATAATGGTTTTATATGTTATCTTTGTATATTATTAGTAATTTTATTAGTAAAGTATGTTAATCATCAGCCCTTTATACTGGTCCCACTGCTGGGCACGTGCCTCTTCCCATTATGAGAAGGGTAAGGCCATAGCCCACCACGCTGGCCATGTGCGGGTTGACAGACTTCACATGTCTTTCGAGAACATTATGGAGAACTCTCAGACATGCAGGTTTCCTTGCGATGTTTTCCTTCACTGTTTAGCAAGCGGTAATTAACAATTTAATACGCACATAACTCTGAAAAGTCATCGGTGCGCGCCGTGGATTCGAACCCGGACCCTCTGCGTAGCAGTCGGTCTCTCCACTAGGCTATCGCTGCTAGTAAAGTATGTTAGTATAATTAAAATACTTGTTAATAATAATATAAATAACATGTTACCATAATAATGAATATATTTTCTGTGTGCAGGGCTACAAGTTCGACAACTAACGTGACTGCGACAAGCTCATCGACAGACCCAGACAGACATAATATAATAATATAATATTTATAATATTTTATCACATACACACATTAGGCTTTTAGCTTTCGGTCCAGATAGTCATTAAAATAGGTCTAGAAAAACTCACTGCTACGATTTCTGAGGTGTAAATTCACAGAACCCACATGACTTTTAAAAGTTATGTACGTATTCGATTGTAATTAGTTAAAATGAAAAGAAAAATCGTGAGGAAACCTGCACGCCTGATTCTCCACAACGTTCTCGAAAGACGTGTAAAGTCTGCTAATCCACACTTGCTCAGCATGGTGGACTATGGCCCAAGCCTTTTCATAGTGTCAAAAGGCCTGCACCGTCAGTCCAGCTGTCCAGTAGTACATACAAATAATCAAGTAAAATTAAAAAAGAAAAGTACAGACGTCCTCTCAAACTTTCACTAAATAGTAATAAAATTATCCTTAAGTTTAATATTTGATACAAATAATAAACGCACATATGATCAGCAGGTAATATTCAATGTTATAAGCTCAGCATTCCCTACGTTTCATAAGAATGTGTATGTACGTATGTGACATTGACCACGTGTGCAAATTTTTCCCTCACAGGGAGAATGATCTGTGGACGTAAGTTTTCACGGGATAAAGACGCGTCCCGTTACCTAAAATCATTACATAACATAACCCTAAGTCTTTTATCCCCGAAGAGGTAGGCAGAGATGTATAATGTTACACACCCACACTTCGCCAGTTACGTTTTGGTCCCACATTATTAAGCGAGCAATTTCTTTTTTAATGTACATACATAACTTTGAAAAGTCAGAGGTGACGTGCCGTGATCATTAACGTGACGTAATAATATATTAATTATTTTATTTACTATGTGCAGTTCGACGATTAACCCGCCTGTGGATTGTGACTTTGCGACCTATTTGACATCGTTCGCGTAAGTATTACTGTATCTAAGACATAAATATTACTATGTTTTTTTATGCGAGTGAAAGTATATTTGAAAGATAGAAGTAGCATAATTATTTTAGCGATGCTTTCTAAATTACAATACTCTGACATAAATGTAGTTTTTAAACGTAATGCTCTAGAGCACTTTAAGAGCAATCTTCTAAAATACAATTAAGATATACTATATACAGCTTTTATGTACCATTTTTAAATTGTTGATGTACAATTCTTGCGCTTTTGACTGACTAATAAACAACGAAAATGTATTTTTTTGGGCAACCGTAAAAGTTTACTAAGAACCCAACTCCTACGCGATCGGGAAGAAACAGTTAAATTAAAATAAAATGTTTGGACGTAGCTGCGGTCATCCTCTAATTGTCTCCAAGTTGCAATTGATGAACAAATTATTGTCATTTTTCTCTTTTACACGGTTATACTTCTAACATTTGCAAACATATACAACAATTTTTTTCAAAATGTTGATATTTTTGCCTTACCAAGACACGTATTTAGAAAACAAATAATTGAAAAGTTAAAGTTAATGATATGATATATTCGCTTCAGACAAAACCAAACTCGAAATAAGATTAAAATCAAACAAATTAATTAGCAAGTAACTTGCAATATTAAAGTACCCAATTATGTTTGTTTGCAAATAATACTGATAGCTTATTTGTTTGTAGCACGTTTAGAACAGCAATGTTTAAAAGTAATCTGTGGAAAATATCGCAGTTATTACGATAAATAATTTACAAGAAAATGTACTACCTTATCATATATATTGTAATATCGTTTTTTTTTTACCAAATAAAGTAAAATAAAAATAAAAAACATTTGGTGTTAAAAGAATAACTGGACCTTTGGAAGGCTTACACGGGGATATGGATCCAACGTGCAGAGGCCCGTAGAGTGTTTTAATATAAAATGGGGTGGGACACATGCCGTGGAACCTCACGTCTGCACTACTGAGTACATGGGGTCTCATTCCTTAGAACGTTTTCCGTCATTCTTAACTCTCTCAACAGATGGCTTTACTAGTATCGATTGTTATTGATGACATTCATGCATAAATGATAAATAAGAAAATAAAGTTCTAAAATATGATATTTATTAATTAAAAAATCCCTTTATTACGATTAAATAAAAAAATGAAACATTTAATTGAATATGAATATTTTTGAAAAATATGATGTGCACTTCGTTGCTCTGGTGGCCAAAATACGTACTAGCTTGTAGTAAAACGTTACAATGAGTTAACTTTCACTCGGCATTCATAGATGGCGCTTTTACGTATGTATATATTTATTTTTATTTAATTTGGTATTAATCTGTAGATGGTAAAATAAATAAATATTTATTAAATAAACATCAAATATTTGAAAAAGTAAGATATTATGTTAACCAATGAACGGCCATGAGCATTTATTTTAAAAAGTACCTGTATAGGTACCTAGTCGAGCGATTGCGTTTTGTTTTACATTTAAGTACGTAAAAGTAGTGTAATTTAAATTTTATACATAATAAAAACTTACTGTGTTTGTAGTAGTATTATATAATAAATTTTCATAAATTATGTTAATCAATATGCGTCTTACATTTATAGGTACCTACCTATAGTCTGTTCAAGATACGAAAAAATAAAATGTAAACAAACCATAAAATGGTTCTTTTAATGTCGCCTTCGCAACAAAAGTAGATTTAAGTTAAATACTCCAAGCGAAAGATGCAGTTAGTTTTACAAAAATACGCCTGTCCCTTCAATTCATAAATGATACTGTATATTTTTTACCTTTTATTTTTTTCGTAGGTATCTTGAACAGACAATAGCAACTAATAAACAGTTGATTTTGAGTATGTTGTAAATCAAGCTAATGAAAAAAACAAAACGCATTTTTAAACTTTGATAGCCGACTTCTCTAGAAGTCTAGAACTCATTCGCTTGGTTCCTGATAGGTATATACTTAGTATTAAATTTATCTATGCCGATAGTCATGACTTCATGAGTCGCACAATTGCAAAATCGCGTACCAAGTACACCAAGTGCGTCTCTATAAAAATACCAGGGTCGAAAACCAGGTATCAATATACTTGCAAGTTTTTGGGCACTCGAGTATAGAAAACTTCGTATGACGCCCTGGTAATGCAAGTTTGTATTTAAAAATAAACCTTATCTTAATATGAGTAAGGATGTTTATCGCAAAATTTGGTAATGGACTTTTCTAAATACTTTCATGGAAATTTATTCCTTACTACCATATATTTAAGGAACTTTGTCGTGAAAACCCTTGCAATTTTTATATTCCTGAGTACTCAAAATACTTTCAAGTATTTTAGTGTTTTGTGCGATAAAGTTCCGTAAATGTATGGCAGTAAGGAATATTATTTCATAAAAGTATCTGTAGGGTAAATACGCCATACGTCGGCCCCACCCCAAACTTCGGCCGTCTGCACATTTTCGGCTTGCGTTCATTTAAAACGTATTGAAGTTACAAATTTGCCACTCGAATTACAATCTTAGTTCATAAACTATATGTACAACCGTTACTTTCCGATTACGTTACACACTCTTCGCACACTGAGCGTCAGTAGCGATTGCGCCGTCGAAGCATCAATTTCATATTTAAAGTACCTTACTTGCTGTGAATACCCACACTTCGGGGATTGATATTAGAACGGTCAGACATTCCTTTTTTATTGTTTTAAGCATTATTATTAGTAATTAGTGATTTTTACTATATTTTGAGGTAGATTTTTCAATGTTTAACGTATTGTTTTAAGGGAAAATAGGAGGCCGCCAATAGAATACCAATTTTGAATTAAAACCGGATTCTCGGCCGTGGCCGACTAAAAGAAAATGCAGTCTGTTTTATAATTTCCAATTGTACTTGTACTGTAAATTCCATTGCCTTAATAAGAGAATTTGCAACGCCTATAGGCAAATAAATCAAATTTTACGTTTAATCGCCAAATACCGGCCGGGGTGATATTAGTTGAATCTCGAGAAATAATGTACACAAAATAGAGGCTGGCTTTAGAAACATTAAAGATCGTAATGTCGACCAGCCTCGAATTCGAGCCCAACTATACAGGCTGATTACTTTTCTTATTTTCTCAAAATTAAATATTTATTATACGTTTATTTATTTATAATATAAAGAGTTAAGTTTAAATGTAGGAGTTGATATTATTAAAAACATTTATATTAGCTTATTATGGTATGGAAATATAAGATATAAATTGCTCTTTGGAACTTGCTACCTTAACCCATGTTAATTACGTAGCTTAAAAATATAAATATATTCAATAATGATACTCTGGGCCAAAAATGGTATGAATTATTTTTGAAAAGATATCCAGAACTAATTATAATTATTTTGATGTTTACTTTGTTATAAATTGTAATACTTACCTAACGTTATTTAAGTGCAAATAAAAAAATACTTTACCTACTATTAAACAAATACGATTAATAACGTATACTTAGTGAGACTCCTGCCAAAATAAATCATATTAATAATATTTATCCGTCTTAATTTAAAACATCCTATACCCGGCCGATATTATATTGACGACCGGTTGGCGCAGCGGGAGTGTAAGCGACTGCTACGCCGAAGGTCGCGGGTTCGATTCCCGCTCAAGTCAAACATTTGTGTGCATGAACATGGGTGTTTGTCTTGGTCTGGGTGTTTCTATGTATAATATGTATGTATTTACAAAAAAAAGTATATAGGTATGTATGTTTATCCATTATCTAGTACCCATAGTACAAGCTTCTGCTTAGTTTGGGACTAGATGGTGTTGTGTGAATGTGGTAGAATATTAATATTATTATATTTGGGAAAAACGCGACCGACCATGGCCCGTGAATGGCCGACTTTAGGGATTTTTCGTTCTCGACGCATATAAACCTTAGTACTCTTTCCTTGTAGTAGAAATGTCACCCTTATGCCCATAAACATGAAATAGATTTATCAAACTATCCAAAACCGCATCGGAAGCTATCCTTTCGTTGCAAATTGATGGTGCCAGACCGATTCCAAAAATGAAAAACCGTACGGATGCCGACATTTAGCGTATTTACCCTACTACGTTACGGTCGGGAGTCGGTAATACGCGAAACGTGTTCGCGTACGTTCAAGTAAAAAATACTTTGAAAGTGTTGCAAATATTTTAGTGTTTTGCGCGACAAAGTTCCGTAAATGTATGGCGGTAAGGAATAATATCCCATGAAAGTAAAAGTACCTACTCCGTTACGATCGTGGATCGGCAAAACGCGAGACGCGATCGCGTACGTTTAATTCAAGTAAGAAATACTTTGAAAGCGTTGCAAGTATTTAAAAAAAATCGTTACAATCAGCTTCAAAATTACGAATCCTACAAAATAAATGATTTTATAATAGTTAAATTTAGTTTTTATCTAATTCTGTTTATCCACTTTAATGGAGGAATAAAAAACGACCTAATTTATCAATTTAAAAATATTAATTTGCCAACATCTGGATTTGAGTTAATTATCTAAATAACTAACTTGCACGTTTGCATAACTTGCTTGAGGCCGAATTAATAAACCAATTGTAATGACTAGCTTTTGCGCGCGACTTCGTTCCCGTGAAAGTTGAAGAGAAAAAATTCCAACGTTTTTGCAAGTTTTTTTGTTAGTTGACGAGGTACTTATCATGGTTTCATAAATAAAATAATAAAATGAACTGTTGTTTCACTTCTACATTTTAATAGTTACCTACCTATTCCCCTTTTGCAATCTCGACGTTCGCTTCGCCAGGGGTTCGCCATTTAGGTTACATTAATTTCGCCTGAATACTAATTTAATTAAGAATATAATAATACAAATAAAGAATAACAATTTTCACGAAGCAGAACTCAAAGGAAAGCACCACCTAGTAATGTACCTATTATATTATCTGTAGCATGCACCACAGACCCTGGGACCACCGACCATCAGACCAAGGCAACCTCACAAGGTCATAGGTTTTGTCAAGTCTTCATCATCAGACCAAGGCAACCACACAAGGTCCATAGATTTTGTCAAATCTATTCAAACGAGCCCAAACACTACTAGTTTATCATGTGGAGTTTAGGAGTTCCTGTGACCACCTTCCGGCTTCATCATCAGACCAAGGCAACCTCACAAGGTCATAGGTTTTGTAAAATCTATTCAAACGAGCCCAAACACTACTAGTTTATCATGTGTAGTTTAGGAGTTCCTGTGACCACCTTCCGGCTTCATCATCAGACCAAGGCAACCTCACAAGGTCATAGGTTTTGTCAAATCTATTCAAACGAGCCCGAACACTACTAGTTTATCATGTGTAGTTTAGGAGTTCCTGTCACCACCTTCCGGCTTCATCATCAGACCAAGGCAATCACACAAGGTCATAGGTTTTGTCAAGTCTTGTCAAACGAGCCCAATCACGACTAGTTTATCATGTGTAGTTTAGGAGTTCCTGTGACCACCTTCCGGCTTCATCATCAGACCAAGGCAACCTCACAAGGTCATAGGTTTTGTCAAGTCTATTCAAACGAGCCCAAACACTACTAGTTTATCACGTGTAGTTTAGGAGTTCCTGTGACTATCTTCCGGCTTCATCATCAGACCAAGGCAACCTCACAAGGTCATAGGTTTTGTCAAGTCAATTCAAACGAGCCCAAACACGAGTAGTTTATCATAATATGTAGTTTAGAAGTTCCTGTAACCATCTTCCCGGCTTCATCATCAGACCAAGGTGCAATCACAAGGTCATTCATCACTGCACCATTTCAATGTTACCGTAACCACGGTAATAATATCTAACAGTATTGTAACTCCATACAAACGCACGAAACTCGAGTTATACCTACGCGCCGCGAGCAGAGTACCCATTAGACTGGGCGGACTGTACCTACAGTACCCGCAGCCGCTATCGTGCCGCAGCTCGCATGCGGCGCGTCTGGTAGGTATATAACTCACGAAGACGGCCGAGTTACAATACTGTTAGATTATATTACCGTGCCGTAACATAGCCATCAAACTTACGTAAGTATGTCAAATATCAGCTTTATGGAACAGTGTACAAAGTGCATTCCAAATTTTGAACGGAAAGACACGAAGTCATAAAAATATCGCTAGATGTTTTAACGCCACCGGTACATACGTAAAATAGGTACCTACCTACTAGATTGGTTGATCGTGTTATAACCTTGAAATGAGGCACACTTGGGTGACAAGGTGAAATATCATAATATATCTACATTTTAAACAGAATGCTTTTTTATTATAGCGCCATCTCTTCTTTTTAATTTAAAATAACATTGCTTACAAAATGAGACGTAAGATGTCGCTACCATCGACTCCCATTTTTTTCGTCGCTAGCGCCATCTGTTGTATTATTTACGGTATTAACAAGTACTTATAAAAATAAAGGTCTAATATTAAGGATCTAGCGTGGCCAATTTTTATGGACGACTTGCGGCATCTGTACTGTAAAGTATTATATTTATCTATGGTACAGCTATGGACTAGCCGCTGCACATGTTGTGACTATTGTAATGATGTGGAGCCTAATTTAATTGGATTATGGGGATGGGTGTTGAATGGACTGAAAATTATTATTATCATTATTATTTTAATTTCTATGAAGTATTTATAGTATATAGTTTTATTTTTATTTAATTCATAGACTCACGCCTTTATCCCCGAAGGGGTAGGCAGAGGTGTAATATTACACACACATTTCGCCATGAATTTTTAGGTCCCACGTAATAAGGGGCGAGCCTATTGCCGTTACCGGGCACATTACCAGACTCCGTGCTGTTACTGAGAATTCGGAAAAACCCAGTACCACTTTTTTATGTATACCAGAATAATGCTGTTAGTTTATTCAAAATGTCTTTATAATTTATTTTGTTCGCAAATAGGTACCTCCACATGTGGGATCTTTTTACTTGCCTTATATTTAAATACTCTGAATTTGAACATAAAATGAAATACAGTAATTGTTTTGTTTTCCATTACTTATTATATTGTAGCAGCATAATACAATTTATAAAGAATTTCCAATTTACAGGCATGCACACCCGGGATACATGTTAAATTCTGATATGTAAGTATTAATTATTATCATTATTATTTTAAATGCTACAAAGTATTTATAGTATGTAGTTTTTTTTGTACACCAGAATAATCTATTTCTATCTATTTAAAAAGACAACTCCCGCATTAGGACTAAATCCTGTGTCGCGGGGGACTTTACAGACATACAACTAACGGACACAATGAACACCCAGACTCGAGACAACAATTTGTGAATTACACAAAGTGTTGCCTTGTGTGGGGATCGAACCCACAACACTCGGCGCAGTGTCAAGCGGTGAGGCGACCGCTTAAACCACTACGCCAACCGTGCAGTCAATTGCTGTTAGTTTATTCAACATGTCTTTATTATTTATTTTCTTCGCAAATAGGTACCTCCATATGTGGGATCTTTTTACTTGCCTTATATTTAAATACTCTGAATTTGCACATAAAATACAGTTGTTTCGTTTTCCATTACTTATTATGTTGTAGCAGCATAATACAATTTATAAAGAATTTCCAATTTACAGGCATGCACACCCGGGATACATGTTAAATTCTGATATGTAAGTATTAATTACGATTTTAATACATATATTTTAGGTTTTCCAACAGTCGCTACAGAGCTAACATATTATGTGGATAGAATACAAGTATTTATTAAAAGATTTGTTTTATATTTTTATTGACACGCCTGTATTCCCGAAGGGGTAGACAGAGGTATAATATTACTCCCTCATTTTGCCATGATTTTTTTAGTCCCACGTAGTAGGGGGCGAGGCAATGCCGTTACCGGTCACATCACCAGACTCCGTGCTACTACTGAGAATCTGAAAAACCCCAGTAACACTTTTGCCCGACCCGGGAGTCGAACCCGGGACCTCCGATCAGCAGACGCATCCACTATGCACTGGATCACGGAGGCAGTTAATGACACATATGAGTTCATGTTCATTGATTCATAATCCGTAATCACACGGATCTACCTTTATCAACCTTACTTTATCCCGACATTTAGACTATGGTTACTATTCTGTCCTATCCACCGGACCACGAAGACATTCATTAATATATTATTTATTCACACGTATTAATTTAGGTCTTTATTTTAACAGCTCCATGATATATTATATAATCGATAGTTTATATACTTATATACGTTATATATTATGAGTATACATCAATATTTGATTGATACAAACCACCGTATTAGGTGCATGTAGAAGACAATTACTCGTATGTTGTGATGGAACTGAGGATTTGAATGTTTGTATATATACCGCGATACAGGACACAAAAAATAGTGTCACTTCGCACATGGCTACAAAACACATAATCAAAATTTCATAGTACAAACACGGGGTGCCAGTACAGCTAACAGATAAGAAAAAACTCCTATTAATAACTTCACAAATAGCAAAGTGCTCAGATATTTACATAGAGGCGCATTTCTTATGGGCGCTCCTGAAGATAAACTTTCTGTGACCCAAATTGCCGCTTGGCGGCGTAGCAGTCGCTCGTCTCTAACTACAGTCCGTTCACAGTTATTTTACCTCTGACAGATATCTGTGTTTATTTTATTTATGTTGGAATTGTACTCTGTGATGACAGGAATGTAAAATAGGGTTACCCGCATACATAGCGCCACATTGAAGACAAGCTTCGTGAAACAGATGGGTCTACGGATGCTGAAATGGGCAGGTTCATAATAGAATTAAATTCTAAGTCTGATCCAGAATATGACAGCAGTTACGAATCATCATAACATTGGCAGTCCACATGGATCATTCTTATAGACTCACGCCTGTTTCTATGCAGGGTAGGCAGAGGTGTAATATTACACCCACATCATTCTTATTCAAAATAAATATGAAAATTAAATTTGCAGTTTTTGTATTTGATAATTAGAACCTCACGTTGGCGTAATTATGATGCGTTTACCTTTATATATTAAATAGACAACATTTTTATTATAACTACTTATCTTCATAGGAAATTAGTTATTTCGTAAAAAAATAAATATACATGCATATAGCCATGCCAATATCAAGAGGTTTTGTTACAAACATTACTTCCAAATATTTAATACGATCGAAAAAATAAGTACATTTTTAGCAATAATGTATATTTAAAATGGGAGTATTATATATCAAATATAGCAACACAACGCCCAGGTTGGCCAATCTTACAGCTAGAGGTAAAATAACTGTGAACGGACTATACGCAATTCAATATTCGAACTAAAGATAGATCTTTAGATTTTAGATTCGTTTTTGATATAAGCTCCATACAAAAAGTGTCAAACACGAATCAAAAATCTACAGATCTATCTATAGTTCGAATATTGAAAATGGCCGTAAGAGAGCAAGAGAGACGGAGAACGGCGCCAGCGCCGCCAACGAACGGCGCCAACTACGAACTAAACTGGAGACAGTCTCCACTTGGAATCGGCACACGAAATCCTTAAGAACTGCGCTTCTATGTAAATCTTTATTGTAAATCTGTATTCATCGCTAATAGGTCTTTGCTCTGGTGTAGGACGACAAAGGCTGTTAAAAAATAGATTGTGACATTAATATAGCTTGTTATCTGCAGATATACAACCGGGGATATTATGGATATTGATAACTGCTATCAAAATACACTGTAAGTACATAAGTATAATATACACCACTATTTTTAATTAGTACAAAAAATTTAACAGGGCACTAAGTATCTTTAACTGATCATATTTATGTAGTTGAAAAATAAAAACACTAAGTCCCAAAACTGTCTCAAAACTGTTCACAAAAATACGTGATAATTGGTAAATGCAATACTAATACTATGACCGACCCGTGTACTATCAAAGTAAAATTAACCATTGATAAATTCCCCCCCCCCCCTCTGCCCCTCTGCGCCTGCGCCACGCCCCGACGATGCGACAAACAGTACTAAATTGTTAGCTAAAGTGAGCGTATCTAATTTCGTTGCAAAAGTTAATTGTTTGTCTACGTTTGCCCGACGCGATGGCCTATCATATCAGTTCATATCACGGGAGTATGTAGCTATGCTTCGTGCGTACTTTTTGAGTGGAAAAATCGCGAATGCAGCTGTGTACCCATGGAAATCGTATTGTGAGTGTACAAAAGTGACCGGGTCAGTGTCAAACAATTAAAACAGTGCATATTGGATGCTTTTGACAACGGTGGTGGACATTTCGAAGGACAATGGAAATACTTGTAAGTTTAGTAAATAATACGTACTTAAGTAAATAATAATTTGATGCGGGTGGCTCAAAATCGGTCTGTGTTCTCCACACACCTTGAGGAAGGCCTATGTCCAACAGTGGACGTCTCTAGGCTGACATGATGATGATAAAATAATTTGTAAATAACAGATGATTCTAACTTCATAAATACGCCAAAATTACTCTTTTCTTTTAGTCCAGAACACCATCTTTTATTTTGATATTTGTTTGCTTTCTAATTACATACCTCCGTATTTAATTACTTGTTAAACGATAAATTTTACCGGTCCTAAGCCCGGATGAAGTATGAAGGAGAGGGTAGAATTAACAAAATTAAAAAATAACTACCCACATTTATTATTTTCCTTCATTTTATTTTCTATGGCTACCTACATCATAAGTGCGACAGAGAGAATGCGAATGAGCAGGATGGAATATTATCAATGAATTAGTGAATGGATTGTAAAATATGACTATGATTTAAGTGAGATTTTCTACAATAAACAAATGATAATAACTTTGCTCTTTATTGATATTATGAAATTCTTACGTCACATATATGATAATAATATCTTCGCTAATCTGTCCTTAAAGTTTATTTACTAATTAAAAAATAGTGGTGTATACTTTAATATAAATTACCTACCTAGATTTTGGATTTTTTTATACTTTACATCATCAGCCCTTTATACTGTCCCACTGCTGGTCACGGGCCTCTTCTCACTATAAGAAGGCTAAGGCCATAGTCCACCACGCTGGCCAAGTGCGGGTTGGCAGATTTCACATGTCTTTCGAGAACATTATAGAGAACTCTCAGACATGCAGGTTTCCTCACGATGTTTTCCTTCACCGATTAGCAAGCGATAATTAACAATTTAATACACTTTTAACTCCGAAAAGTCATTGGTGTGTGCCGTGGATTCGAACCCGAGACCCTCTGCATAGCAGTCTGTCGGTCTATCCACTCTGCTATCACTGCTTGTAATAGGCTAGTTGACAAAAAAGAATTATAAGTCCGTTCTTTAGATTATTCACAAATAAGCGATACGTTTTTTTTTATTTGTAAATTAAACCAAAAATGACCAAGATATAGCTCATTAAAGTTACGTTAAACGTCACGCCGTGCTGCATTTTTTCGCACTAGATGACGTCACACGTAACTTTAATGAGCTATACCTTTGTTATTTTTTATTTAATCGAAAATAGAAAAAATACGTGTCCAATATTTTTTTTAAATCTAAAATACGGACTAAATAAAATGTAATTATTTTGACCCTGGAAACTACCCTATTATACTTTACGGTAGACACCAAATTGGGTGGTTTTTAAAGTTTAAGTTCATCCGTGTGGTGACTGATTAAGAATATAAAGTGTTACTACCACATCCCATTCGTTGGTAGTTGTCAGAGGCTGCTAAGAAAATACACGAAGCTTATACTCAAAATATATGAGAATAGCGGCGATAGCCCAGTGGTGTACGTAACGGACTGCCGAGACGATGGTCTCGGGTTCGATCCACAGGTACCCGGAGCTCACACCTATGACTTTTTGAAGTTATGTGTGTATTAATAATGCTTATTATCGCTTGGTTAATAATGTGCCCGGTAGATGGCACTGTGCTCGCCCCCTATTACATTGTGGCCGAAACATAACTGGCGAAGTATAGGTGTGTAATACACCTCTACCTACCCCTCGGGGATAAAAGGCGTGAATTTATGTTTATACGGGAATACCTTTTTGCCAACCTACAAGTGTGGTGTAGCGGGCCAATTTCTACTATTAACTGATGATGCTTTTGTGACGCAAATCGGGCGTAGCCTATGGCCTGCAGTGGACTGCGAGAAGTTGTGCATGATGATGTATTTTTTGTGCTAAAACCAAACTGAGAGAACTATACCTACGCTCAGCCAAAGAATGCCTGTCAAGCGTCAAGATTTTTTGTAAGTAACTTCATAACACATAACTTCACACCTTTGCCAACTTAAACTGGTGGTCTCTACATTCGTCTGATGTAATTAATAATCCGTTCAATTGATCGGATCCGGCTAACGGCCGGTTCAAATATTCGATCTATCCATTTATTTTGAGATTCGAGGTTCAAGTTACACATATTTTGTATGGAGCTTATGTCAAAAACGTATCAAAATCTGAAAGAAATTGATAGATCGAATATTTAATTCCGTGATCGAGATTCGTGTTTGACATATTTTGTATGGAGCTTATGTCTAAAACTATAAGTAATCTCAAAAAAATTGATAGATCGAATTTTGAATTCGCCGGCTAACAACGAAATTCAATATTCGAACTATAGATAGATCTGTAGATTTTAGATTCGTTTTTGATATAAGCTCCATACAAAATATGTCAAACACGAATTTTGAATCTCAAAATCCATGTGAGGATCGAATATTAAAAATGGCCGTAAGTTAGAACGCCCGCTAATTGTCGGTATACAGTTAATAGTTCTTTTAAGGTAATTGTTATTTTTGACTGCGCGGTAGTCGTAGTGGTTTACGCGGCCGCGTCACCGCCTTACACTGCGCCCAGTGCTGTAGGTCGATTCCCAGGGGTCCATAAGCTCACCTAAAGTTCTTTACCCGAAATTATTCTTCCTAATGATTTGTAATCCAAATGAACACTCTTTCTAAAATTTTTCAGCCTTAAGTTTTCATTCATACTATTTATAGTGCAACCGGCGATGTTCATAAAACTCATGTTCCTGAAAAATTGTAATTAATAATTTCATTAATGTAAATATATTTAAATTCCAAGAATAAGATGGCATATGTTAGAGAAGAATGAATGTGTAGAAAAATTCAGAGATAGAGTGGTAGATAAGATGTTAGAAATGGGCGATATGAATGATATTAGTGCCAATGTAATAGGGGGCGAGCCTATTGCCATCTATCGGGCACATCATTAAGCGAGCGATTTGTTTTTAATGCACACATAACTTTGAAAAGTTATGTGTGACGGTGACGTGATCATTAACGTGACGTAATAATATATTAATTATGTTATTTACTATGTGCAGTTCGACGATTAACCCGCCTGTAGATTGTGACTTTGCGACCTATTTGAAATGGTTCGCGTAAGTATTGCTGTATCTAAGACATAAATATTACTATGATTTTTTTAAATCTTCAATATACATTGAGTGAATGTATATTTGAAAGTAAGAAGTAGCATAATGATTTTAGCGATGCTTTCTAAATTACAATACTCGGACATAAATGTAGTTTTTAAACGTAATGCTCTAGAGCACTTTAAGAACAGTCTTCTAAAATACAATTAAGGATTTACTGCTCTTATGTACCATTTTTAAATTGTTGATATACAATTCTTGCGCTTCTGACTGACTAATAAACAACGAACATCCAAAACTATTAATATTGACGACCGGTTGGCGCAGCGGGAGTGTAAGTGACTGCTACGCCGTAGGTCGCCGGTTCGATTCCCGCTCAATTCAAACATTTTGCGTGCATGAACATACCTGTACATGAACGTACCTGGGAAACGATTTTTTTTAGTTTTCTCAATTTTTAAACCGCAATTTAAAGCGCGCGCGTGCAATGCTCGAAATACCTATTTATCTATGGGGTACAGGGCATCTAAAGAACATATTGGAGGGGTAACTGCATTGATTTTTTACCTAATTAGAAAAATTCCATACTAACTTCGAGCCTCAATATCTTCTGAACCAGTAATTTCCCAGGTATGGTACTGAAGTAAATAATGTTCGTAGTGATTGGTACAACATGGGATTTCAGTTTTCGTTAAGGGTCTTTTTACACCCTGCATAATTATGTACGTTTATCCGTTATCTAGTACCAATAACACAAGCCCTGCTTAGCTCGGGACTAGATGGTGATGTGTGTATGTGGTAGAATATATTGGGCGCAAAAAGTTGAAATTGGCATGCATTTTTTGGGCAACCGTAAAATTTACTAAGAAGTGATTTCCCAAACTTCCTACGCGATCGGGAAAAATCTGTGGACGTAGCTGCGGGTATCCTCTAGCTGTCTCCATTTTGCAACTGATGAACAAATTATTATCATTATTATTTTAAATGCTACAAAGTATTTATAGTATGTAGTTTTTTTTGTACACCAGAATAATCTATTTCTTCTTCTTCTTTCTCTTAGCGTTATCCCAGTTTCAATCTGGGGTCCGCTTGCTAGTCTAACCGGATTTGGCTGAATATTAGCTTTTCCACAGAGCGACTGCCTGTCTGACCTCCGCAACCCGAAGGGATAGCGATATTCCATGGTTTAGACTAGTGTCAGTTTATTTAGAAGGTACTGACTCCCTGTAACGACTGTCAAAGATCTTCATGACAACCGGGACCGACGGCTTAACGTGCTCTCCGAGGCACGGGACAAGCGATAATTAACAATTCAATACGCACATAGCTCCGAAAAGTCATTGGTGCGTGCCGTGGATTCGAACCCGATACCCTCTGCATGGCAGTCTGTTGGTATATCCACTCGGCTATCGCTGCCTAATATAAATATAATAATCTATTTCTATCTATAAATAGAATAATCTATTTCTATCTATTTAAAAAGACAACTCCCGCATTAGGACTAAATCCTGTGTCGCGGGGGACTTTACAGACATACAACTAACGGACACAATGAACACCCAGACTCGAGACAACAATTTGTGAATTACACAAAGTGTTGCCTTGTGTGGGGATCGAACCCACAACACTCGGCGCAGTGTCAAGCGGTGAGGCGACCGCTTAAACCACTACGCCAACCGTGCAGTCAATTGCTGTTAGTTTATTCAACATGTCTTTATTATTTATTTTCTTCGCAAATAGGTACCTCCATATGTGGGATCTTTTTACTTGCCTTATATTTAAATACTCTGAATTTGCACATAAAATACAGTTGTTTCGTTTTCCATTACTTATTATGTTGTAGCAGCATAATACAATTTATAAAGAATTTCCAATTTACAGGCATGCACACCCGGGATACATGTTAAATTCTGATATGTAAGTATTAATTACGATTTTAATACATATATTTTAGGTTTTCCAACAGTCGCTACAGAGCTAACATATTATGTGGATAGAATACAAGTATTTATTAAAAGATTTGTTTTATATTTTTATTGACACGCCTGTATTCCCGAAGGGGTAGACAGAGGTATAATATTACTCCCTCATTTTGCCATGATATTTTTAGTCCCACGTAGTAGGGGGCGAGCCAATGCCGTTACCGGTCACATCACCAGACTCCGTGCTACTACTGAGAATCTGAAAAACCCCAGTAACACTTTTGCCCGACCCGGGAGTCGAGCCCGGGACCTCCGATCAGCAGACGCATCCACTATGCACTGGATCACGGAGGCAGTTAATAACACATATGAGTTCATGTTCATTGATTCATAATCCGTAATCACACGGATCTACCTTTATCAACCTTACTTTATCCCGACATTTAGACTATGGTTACTATTCTGTCCTATCCACCGGACCACGAAGACATTCATTAATATATTATTTATTCACACGTATTAATTTAGGTCTTTATTTTAACAGCTCCATGATATATTATATAATCGATAGTTTATATACTTATATACGTTATATATTATGAGTATACATCAATATTTGATTGATACAAACCACCGTATTAGGTGCATGTAGAAGACAATTACTCGTATGTTGTGATGGAACTGAGGATTTGAATGTTTGTATATATACCGCGATACAGGACACAAAAAATAGTGTCACTTCGCACATGGCTACAAAACACATAATCAAAATTTCATAGTACAAACACGGGGTGCCAGTACAGCTAACAGATAAGAAAAAACTCCTATTAATAACTTCACAAATAGCAAAGTGCTCAGATATTTACATAGAGGCGCATTTCTTATGGGCGCTCCTGAAGATAAACTTTCTGTGACCCAAATTGCCGCTTGGCGGCGTAGCAGTCGCTCGTCTCTAACTACAGTCCGTTCACAGTTATTTTACCTCTGACAGATATCTGTGTTTATTTTATTTATGTTGGAATTGTACTCTGTGATGACAGGAATGTAAAATAGGGTTACCCGCATACATAGCGCCACATTGAAGACAAGCTTCGTGAAACAGATGGGTCTACGGATGCTGAAATGGGCAGGTTCATAATAGAATTAAATTCTGAGTCTGATCCAGAATATGACAGCAGTTACGAATCATCATAACATTGGCAGTCCACATGGATCATTCTTATAGACTCATGCCTGTTTCTATGCAGGGTAGGCAGAGGTGTAATATTACACCCACATCATTCTTATTCAAAATAAATATGAAAATTAAATTTACAGTTTTTGTATTTGATAATTAGAACCTCACGTTGGCGTAATTATGATGCGTTTACCTTTATATATTAAATAGACAACATTTTTATTATAACTACTTATCTTCATAGGAAATTAGTTGTTTCGTAAAAAAATAAATATACATGCATATAGCCATGCCAATATCAAGAGGTTTTGTTACAAACATTACTTCCAAATATTTAATACGATCGAAAAAATAAGTACATTTTTAGCAATAATGTATATTTAAAATGGGAGTATTATATATCAAATATAGCAACACAACGCCCAGGTTGGCCAATCTTACAGCTAGAGGTAAAATAACTGTGAACGGACTATACGCAATTCAATATTCGAACTAAAGATAGGTCTGTAGATTTTAGATTCGTTTTTGATATAAGCTCCATACAAAAAGTGTCAAACACGAATCAAAAATCTACAGATCTATCTATAGTTCGAATATTGAAAATGGCCGTAAGAGAGCAAGAGAGACGGAGAACGGCGCCAGCGCCGCCAACGAACGGCGCCAACTACGAACTAAACTGGAGACAGTTTCCACTTGGAATCGGCACACGAAATCCTTAAGAACTGCGCTTCTATGTAAATCTTTATTGTAAATCTGTATTCATCGCTAATAGGTCTTTGCTCTGGTGTAGGACGACAAAGGCTGTTAAAAAATAGATTGTGACATTAATATAGCTTGTTATCTGCAGATATACAACCGGGGATATTATGGATATTGATAACTGCTATCAAAATACACTGTAAGTACATAAGTATAATATACATACACCACTATTTTTTAATTAGTACAAAAAATTTAACAGGGCACTAAGTATCTTTAACTGATCATATTTATGTAGTTGAAAAATAAAAACACTAAGTCCCAAAACTGTCTCAAAACTGTCCACAAAAATACGTGATAATTGGTAAATGCAATACTAATACTATGACCGACCCGTGTACTATCAGAGTAAAATTAACCATTGATAAATTCCCCCCCCCCCCCCTCTGCCCCTCTGCGCCTGCGCCACGCCCCGACGATGCGACAAACAGTACTAAATTGTTAGCTAAAGTGAGCGTATCTAATTTCGTTGCAAAAGTTAAATGTTTGTCTAGGTTTGCCCGAAGCGATGGCCTATCATATCAGTTCATATCACAGGAGTATGTAGCTATGCTTCGTGCGTACTTTTTGAGTGGAAAAATCGCGAATGCAGCTGTGTACCCATGGACATCGTATTGTGAGTGTACAAAAGTGACCGGGTCAGTGTCAAACAATTAAAACAGTGCATATTGGATGCTTTTGACAACGGTGGTGGACATTTCGAAGGACAATGGAAATACTTGTAAGTTTAGTAAATAATACGTACTTAAGTAAATAATAATTTGATGCGGGTGGCTAAAAATCGGTCTGTGTTCTCAACACACCTTGAGAAGGGCCTATGTCCAACAGTGGACGTCTCTAGGCTGACATGATGATGATAAAATAATTTGTAAATAGCAGATGATTCTTACATCATAAATACGCCAAAATTACTCTTTTCTTTTAGTCCAGAACACCATCTTTTATTTTGATATTTGTTTGCTTTCTAATTACATACCTCCGTATTTAATTACTTGTTAAACGATAAATTTTACCGGTCCTAAGCCCGAATGAAGTATGAAGGAGAGGGTAGAATTAACAAAATTAAAAAATAACTACCCACATTTATTATTTTCCTTCATTTTATTTTCTATGGCTACCTACATCATAAGTGCGACAGAGAGAATGCGAATGAGCAGGATGGAATATTATCAATGAATTAGTGAATGGATTGTAAAATATGACTATGATTTAAGTGAGATTTTCTACAATAAACAAATGATAATAACTTTGCTCTTTATTGATATTATGAAATTCTTACGTCACATATATGATAATAATATCTTCGCTAATCTGTCCTTAAAGTTTTTGTACTAATTAAAAAATAGTAGTGTATACTTTAATTTAAATTACCTACCTAGATTTTGGATTTTTTTATACTTTACATCATCAGCCCTTTATACTGTCCCACTGCTGGTCACGGGCCTCTTCTCACTATGAGAAGGCTAAGGCCATAGTCCACCACGCTGGCCAAGTGCGGGTTGGCAGACTTCACATGTCTTTCGAGAACATTATAGAGAACTCTCAGACATGCAGGTTTCCTCACGATGTTTTCCTTCACCGATTAGCAAGCGATAATTAACAATTTAATACGCTTTTAACTCCGAAAAGTCATTGGTGTGTGCCGTGGATTCGAACCCGAGACCCTCTGCGTAGCAGTCTGTCGGTCTATCCACTCTGCTATCACTGCTTGTAATAGGCTAGTTGACAAAAAATAATTATAAGTCCGTTCACAAATAAGCGATACGTATTTTTTTATTTGTAAATTAAACCAAAAATGACCAAGATATAGCCCATTAAAGTTACGTTAAACGTCACGCCGTGCTGCATTTTTTCGCACTAGATGACGTCACACGTAACTTTAATGAGCTATACCTTTGTTATTTTTTATTTAATCGAAAATAGAAAAAATACGTGTCCAATATTTTTTAAAAATCTAAAATACGGACTAAATAAAATGTAATTATTTTGACCCTGGAAACTACCCTATTATACTTTACGGTAGACACCAAATTGGGTGGTTTTTAAAGTTTAAGTTCATCCGTGTGGTGACTGATTAAGAATTTAAAGTGTTACTACCACATCCCATTCGTTGGTAGTTGTCAGAGGCTGCTAAGAAAATACACGAAGCTTATACTCAAAATAAATGAGAATAGCGGCGATAGCCCAGTGGTGTACGTAATGGACTGCCGAGACGATGGTCTCGGGTTCGATCCATAGGTACCCGGAGCTCACACCTCTGACTTTTCGAAGTTATGTGTGTATTAATAATGCTTATTATCGCTTGCTTAATAATGTGCCCGGTAGATGGCACTGTGCTCGCCCCCTATTACATTGGGGCCGAAACATAACTGGCGAAGTATAGGTGTGTAATACACCTCTACCTACCCCTCGGGGATAAAAGGCGTGAAGTTATGTTTATACGGGAATACCTTTTTGCCAACCTACAAATGTGGTGTAGCGGGCCAATTTCTACTATTGACTGATAACGCTTTTGTGACGCTAATCGGGCGTAGCCTATGGCCTGCAGTGGACTGCGAGAAGTTGTGCATGATGATGTATTTTTTGTGTTAAAACCAAACTGAGAGAACTATACCTACGCTCAGCCAAAGAATGCCTGTCAAGCGTCAAGATTTTTTGTAAGTAACTTCATAACACATAACTTCACGCCTTTGCCAACTTAAACTGGTGGTCTCTACATTCGTCTGATATAATTAATAATCCGTTCAATTGATCGGATCCGGCTAACGGCCGGTTCCAATATTCGATCTATCCATTTATTTTGAGATTCGAGTTCGAGTTACACATATTTTGTATGGAGCTTATGTCAAAAACGTATCAAAATCTGAAAGAAATTGATCGATCGAATATTTAATTCCGTGATCGAGATTCGTGTTTGACATATTTTGTATGGAGCTTATGTCAAAAACTATAAGTAAGCTCAAAAAAATTGATAGATCGAATCTTGAATTCGCCGGCTAACAACGAAATTCAATATTCGAACTATGGATAGATCTGTAGATTTTAGATTCGTTTTTGACATAAGCTCCATACAAAATATGTTAAACACGAATTTCGAATCTCAAAATCCATGTGTGGATCGAATATTGAAAATGGCCGTAAGTTGGAACGCCCGCTAATTGTCGGTATTCAGTTAATAGTTCTTTTAAGGTAATTGTTATTTTTGACTGCGCAGTAGGCGTAGGCCGCGCCACCGCCTTACACTGAGCCCAGTGTTGTGGGTCGATTCCCAGGAGTCCATAAGCTCACCTAAAGTTCTTTACCCGAAATAGTTCTTCCTAATGATTTGTAATCCGAATGATCACTCTTTCTAAAATTTTTCATCCTTAAGTTTTCATTCATACTATTTATAGTGCAACCGGCGATGTTCATAAAACTCATGTTCCCAAAAAATTCTAATTAATAATATCATTCTCTTTCTCTTTATCTTTTTAAAAGACAACTCCCGCACTAGAAATTCCTGTGTCGCGGGAGACTTTACAAACATACAACCAACGGACACAATGAACACCCAGACTCGAGACAACAATTTGTAGATCACACAAAGTGTTGTCTCGTGTGGGAATCGAACCCACGACACGCGGCGCAGTACCAAGCGGCGAGGCGACCGCTTAAACCACTACGCCAACCGTGCAGTCAATAATATCATTACATACATACATACATACATAGACTCACGCCTGTTTCCCTGAAGGGGTAGGCAGAGTCATATTAAACGCCCACTTTTCGCCAGTGTTTTGATCCCACGTAATAGGTGGCGAGCCTATTGCCGCTTATCGGGATATTTTGTTTGCCAGAGCCTCGTCCGTTGATTGGCAGGTGCACCACTTGCAGGTGAGGTTGGCTTGTGGGACCCTAAGTTCTTGGTGGGAACCCTATGCACCATACGAGGGTCAAACTGAAAGTTCTTAGAACTGGCTGAACTTATAAACAATATAATAAAATAAATATTCTAAAATTTGAAAATAGAACTCTTTGCCAATATTACTGAGTATATATTTCATTCATTTGTCATTTGTTTTACGATTTGGCGGCAAATTGAAAATTGTCTGTGTCACGTCAACATGAATTTAACACGAGAAAATTTTCGTGCAATGATTTTTTATGACTTTCGATGTCATTTAAGTCAACAAGAAAGTTATGATAGACTACGATTGGCCTTTCACGATGAAGCCCCATCTCGTGCGACTGTTTACAAGTGGTTTAATGAGTTTAAACGTGGTCGCACTAATCTCACTGATGATGTACGTGAGGGACGGCCTTCTACGGCGACGACTGAAAATAACATCTGTGTTGTGCGGCGTATGATAGAGACTGACAAAAGAGTGACCTATCAGCAGATTCGGACAAGCTTAGGCATCGGTATGAGTCAAGTGCACAAAATCCTCCACGAACATTTAGCGGTCAGGAAGCTTTGCGCCCGGTGGATACCTCATAATTTGACTAAGGCTCAAAAACTCCATCGTGTGGATTGGTGCCGTAAAATGATTGAAAGATTTAACGGAGGTGACTCAAATGCTGTGTTCGACATACTAACAGGTGACGAAAGCTGGATTTACTGTTATGATCCTGAAACCAAAAGACAATCTGCTCAGTGGGTGTTTCCTTTCGAGGAGTTGCCAACTAAAGTGAAGAGAGATCGAAGTGCGGGAAAAAAAATGGTGGCCTCGTTCTTTGGAAGGATAGGTCATTTCGCAACAATTGTGTTAGAGGATCAAAAAACAGTTTCTGCAGAATGGTACACTACCAATTGTTTGCCATTTGTCTTGGAAAAAGTTCGAGAGAAACGACCTCGCAGTAGGATCCTCCTTCACCACGACAACGCCTCGTCGCACACCGCCAAGCGAACGATCGACTATTTGGCGACATCAAACGTTGAATTACTGGGTCACCCGCCGTATAGCCCCGACCTCGCGCCTTGTGATTTTTATTTATTTCCAAAAATTAAAGAAAAACTTAAAGGAAAGCGGTTTATGAATGCTGAAGAAGCGGTGGCTGCGTATCGCGATGCCATTGAAGAGACCCCTAAGGACGAGTGGGCAAAGTGCTTTTCCCAGTGGTTCCATCGCATGCAGCGGTGTATTGACGTCAATGGACAATATTTTGAAAAGATATAATAAAACTAATAACTGGCTAATGTAATCAGTTTTTGATTTTCTAAGAACTTTCAGTTTGACCCTCGTACCCATATGTATTATCATAATATCATTAATGTAAATATATTCAAATTCCTACTGTTTTTTATCATAACGCTTTTATACCTAAACATAATTACCATAATATTTTTACACATACTCAGAAGGAAACATTTACCATGTGTAATAAAAAATATATGACACTCTTACCAAGACACTTCTAGCCCTATATTTAGGTGTTTTATACGATAGAATCAAGTAAATAAACGATTTGCAAAAATAACACATTTTTGGCTAAATTTTTCTAAGTTCCCGCGCCGTACCACTCCAAGCGAATTTCATGAAATACGACTCATTTACGGTTATGTTTATGGCCTGGGAGTTTATACCGCAGTTTTAACCGTACCTAAACCAATAACTATAGGATCGATTCGGTTCTGGCACTTCGCCGGCCGCTGCCGCGGCTAACCTAAACCACAGATAATATAATACTATCCTAGTACAGATAGACGATGATGAACATAAATCTGCGACCTGCCTAATTTTTGCTATGCCGAGAGCTATTTTGTTTTCGTCAAATCTGCACTAGATGGGGACAGTGGACGCAGCAAACGCCGGCAATTCGATAGTTGCTACGCAAAAGTACCGGGAGATGGCGCTTAAAATAAAAACAATGCTGCGCTAGAGGTTCTAATACCTACCTATAGTATTACTAGCTGCTGCCCGCGACGTCGTCTGCGTGAACGCTATACAGCACCAAACTATTAAATAAATAGCTACGATTATACCTTTTAAAAAATACGTGGCGGCGATAGCCAGCGCAGGTGTATGTAACGGACTGCCGAGAGGATGGTCTTGGGTTCGATCCCCAGGTACCCCGGGCACACACCTATGACTTTTCGAAGTTATGTGTGTATTAAAAAATATTAATTAATTATCGCTAGCTTAGCAATGTGCCCGGTAGATGGCAATAGGCTCGCCCCCTATTACATTGGGACCGAAACATATCTGGCGAAGTGTGGGTGTGTAATACATCTCTGCCTACCCCTTCGGGGATAAAAGGCGTGAAGATATGAGAAGATATACCTTTTAAAATAACATTCATTTACCCGTTTCTTCTTTATATTTCATACCTGCAGAAAGTGTAGTAACAGAGGGAGACTGTCTTTTGTAAAATTTACCTTCAAAAAGTGCTGATTTTCAGCCTGCTTTGAATAAATGACTTTATGGTGATATTGCTGAATTAAGTCATAAGTTGTGACTGAAGCAGATGGAGAAAATAAGGAATACATAATAGGGTAAAATACATACTTCTAGGACTTCTCGATATACAACATTAGTGGTTTGGCTCTCCGCAGCCAAAATGTAAAGAGAGTCAGGACTGGTGACGCGGAAGCAAGCGACATATAGGACACCCGCTGCCCTCAATGTCTGCCTCTGCGACTTATTGATCGTCTTCGCGAAGCAAACACTCACGGGGAACTGTATGCGCTTGAATTATGAGGTATGAGAGGAATGCGTGGTATAAATACTGCCTCGCTGACGCCACAACCCGTAAGAATTTCCTAAATGGTGTGTCTGTGGAGCGAGATGACTTTCAGGCGGGTCACGTTACACAACTTCGGAGGAGATAGGTTCCGAAGAAGCATAATCGGGACACCGACCTTCAGCTTGATGCTATGCGCTGGAAGTTCACTTGCTGACAGAGAGTTCAGAAATTCCACGGGATAATGTGTGGCGTTTTCTTGCTCGACTACAGTGTTTATAGAGGTGTAGACCACTTCATTCCTCTCAATTTCCGAGAGAATGCATTCGTTAATTGCTACAGCCTGATCATTTTTGGGCGTCAAATTAGGCCACTCACACACTCACGAATTCTGCTATTACGGTACACAGCTGTATAATTCTAAGCTGGTTACAACTCTACTGAGAGTCTCTGGAAGCACCACCTGTCCACCTCTCTCCTCTGGTAGAGTGTCTTCGCCAAGACTTAGAAAGACGCTGAGCTCTCATATTAATGGTCAAGCGCAGCATACGAACTCGTGACCACAACAAAGATAATTTTAACGAAGCACTCACCTTGTCCGTGTGGTGACGGTTTAAGAATACGGAATGTCACCACCCCATATCATCCCATGGGTGTCGTAAGAGCGGACAGAGGGAGCAAGAACAGCACTGTAAGAGAAGGAAAACTTGATACAAACCCTATACCAACCCGTTTGGCCAGCGTGGTATAGTAGGCCAATTCCTCCTTTCAAAAGAGAGGCCTAGTCCAGCAGTGGACTGTTAAAGGCTGATGATGATCATGATGATGACTCACCTCGTCAGCCCTCGATCCCCGCGGGAAGCGTTTGTCGGGAATCGTCACTGAACAGAACTGTGACCACCCATTAAATGCTCGTTCCTGCGGATGTCCTGCAGGGTTCTGTCCATGGCCTGAACTGCCTTCCTATTGGCCATCGTACTCTCATCCCATGCGATCAGAGAGCAATCTTTGAGCAAGTGTCCCTTATCACTGTTACGTGACACACCACAAACGGGTGTTACGGCGCTCTCTAAATCGATGGGAAATTTAAACATGGTTTGTGCTGTCTTGCCACCCGGAAGCAGTGTGGCAGCGATTGCCGGCGACGCTACAGCAATGACAATTTTGCCTTGCCTCCTGACCTCTGCAAGTATGCCAGTAGTAATAAATGTTTTTCCTGTTCCACCAGGAGCATCCAAGAAAAACATTTTAGCCTGGCTTTGCCCAACGCTTTCAAGGACGGTGTCGTAAAATTCGTAAGGTGGTCATTTCAAATAGTCTCAGCGTTATACTCCCAATTTTCACGGTCTTGATGCAGTGATGATTGGGAAGCTGGTAACAAATATTTGACCAGTGGATTGCCGCTGATAGAAATGACCACGTCTTGAAGGGAACTGTTACAGGTGTTCAGCACGCGATCATCAGTTACTTCGACTTCGTCTCTAGTAACACGCCTCAAAGCTCGTAGAAAATCTTCAGATAGATGATGGCGATACGTCTCCCACAAAGCTACTGGGTTCGCGACTCTACAATACACCAAGATGACGTCAAACAGATGACGCATGCGGGTCCCAGCCGCTGTCACTGACGCTCGCCTCCGCGAGGGTGTCATCCCAGTTTTGGTCACCATTAAGAAAGTGACGTACTACGCAGGCTGTGCGGTAAGTGGGATACTCCAAGCCATCAAATGTCCTCAGAAAGGCGAAAGACGTTGGGCTTCGGACCGTGTGAAGTAACAACCGCAGAAAATAGCATTCGACATTATTTGTGTGTCCGGTATAAACTCTACAAAATGCGGTGTCCTTGCAACTTCCCGGAAAACCTTCCACAGCACCTCCTCGTCAACGTCGGTTAAATACACCCTTTTGCTTGTCGTACGTGTAATATGAAGGCATCTCGTCATACGTAAGGGACCTCCCAAACTGATCGATTTTACAGAGCCTGAAAAATGCCAAGAGAGTTGTTTAACGCGGATTTTCCAAGTGCTCAGCAACGCTGTCGGGATCAAAATATATGCGCTGGCCGTTCTCTAGGTGGTCGTGTTAATGCATTACGGTAGGATGCTTCTCATGTATAGAGAACACCAGTATCCGCCAAACCGCTTCAGACGTAACAATAAATGTGGCTGCGTGTGTGTAAAAATAATCTAGCTAGTTCCACATCTCACTAATATTTATAGACGGTTAATCCAAACAAAGGTACGTGCTATATGTATATCTCGGAAGACAATTTAAAGCAAGTTTACATGCGACATGAAAATATATTAATTAAGAAGCAATAATTACACCAATGTGACCAAAATGTTTATTTTGTACTAACTCTATTAGTTACTATTTATTCTGACAGAAATGATGTAAGCAATCAAGTGTGGCGATGGGGTAGTTAATTAATTAAATAACTTCAACTAATAGTCTTGCTCATCTCTGAAACGAATTAAAAATAAAATTTTAAGAAGAAAATGTACAACTCCATCTATGACTTTTGAAAACAACTATCTACGTCGCCAACATGTTCAAATTTAAATTATTTATATCCAAAAAGGGCTTACACATGTAATTCGACTTGATGTTTTTGAATTCTCTTAGATGGCGCTGCATTAAAATTGTCTTAATTCTACTTATATCCAAATAATTATTTTTATCAGCCTAAGTTACTTATATTGCGTGATTTTTATAGTGTGAAGCTAGCTTATAGCATAGTTACCATAATAACAACATTCAAATATGCATTGTTACATTACACGTTGTTACAGAATGCGTTGAAGAAATCAAGGTTCTCTGCTCGTTCCCTGTAGGTCATAGCGTGATAATATGTAGCCTATGTGGTGACCCGACTTTTTGATAATATTTTTGCCAAATTTTAAGTAAATCCATGCAGTACTTTTTTACTTTATCCCGGATATAAGGACAAACAGATAAACAGATAAACAGACAAACAGACAAAAATTCTAAAAACTATATTTTTGGCCTCGGTATCCATAGTAGATCACACCCCAAGTATTCAATGTACAGTTTTGACTTTCCTACCATTTTTTTATATGTATAGATATATATCTGTGCTAGAGGTACCTGACTTGACCTTGCAGATAGGCCTTGGACAGGGTGCAATTCGTGTGACTACTAGTAGGTACTGGTGCGATGCGATCCAAAGATGCGTAACTTTAATTGCATGTATTTTCCTATTTCGTTCGTTTCGATGTGCCTAATTATTTTTGGTCGCGCCAAACAACACGAGTAAAGTTCTTCGATAATGTGGACAAATTTACAGTACAGTGTGACTTTATGGCAGTATGAAGGTCGAGGCAGGGATTGAAATAGGACATGCAGCGCTTACCTTTGACTCCAAGGGGGCTCCAAGATCCTCTTCGGCCTCCGTAAACTGGCACTTTATCTCACTTTGCGGATGGCAACGACCACTCTTGAATAAAGTTGTTCTCACTACGTGGTAGCGATGCGGGAATATATTTATGCGACGCGACGAATGGTTCCGTTCGCGGTGCGGTAGCGGGCGATCAGTCGCGGGTTTCTTGCGGCTCGAGAGCAAAGACGCTTGCGCAAGCACGTGTTGGTTGCCGGCAAGGTTTTTTCGAACTGAACGATCTCCTCAGTGTTGCCAGTCACATTTTATTCATTCGCCCATATCGCCTCTGACAATTAGGCACTCAGCGCTGCATGGCTGGTATCATTGGGATAGGGGAGCGGGAAATTTGAACTGCCTTATTGAAAAGAAGCTAGGTTTATTACGAAAATCAGTTTGGCGTTACCAATTTTAATATATCAAGCCTAAGCTGTACTTAGGCTTGATATTAAAATAATTTGTATAAAGGATATGGAAAAGTAAACATTTATGACTAATGATTAATATTATCTATGCATATAAATAAATTGGCGTGTATGTTTGTAGGTAATATTAAAGTAACCGCTTTTTACTAAATGCACATATATGTATGATGTATACACGGTGCATATAGCAAAATGACATTTTTTACAATTTTTGTCTGTCTGTCTGTCTGTCAGTCTGTCTGACTGTTTCTTCTCACCAATCTCTGTAACGGCTGGACCGATATTGACGGGACTTTCACTGGCGGATAGCTGATGTACCAAGGAGTAGCTTAGGCTAAATTAACCGGGTACGCGAAGTAGTTCCCTCAGGACGCGGGTGTTAGCTAGTTATTAAATATAATATGATAGACTCGCGAGTAGGTATTTGAACAATTTTGAAATGATAATAAAAATCGGTCAACTGGCAAATATTACAAACTTTACAAAGGTACTCTGTGATGTTATTTTAGAATGTATTATTTGACTACGTACCGTATTTATCGTTTTGACATTGGCATTGGGATTTTGATAATTATTTAGAGTATGTACTATTTTTAAAGAGTAGGTACCTATACTTAATAAATAAAATTTTTATTATGAAGAAAATGGACATTGTATTGGATTGTTGTAAAATATTTTTTTTTTTTAATGGGTGGTTTCGAACACATAGAAAGATGAAGTGTTGTATAGATACATTAGGCGTCGGGGGATTGCAACCAGCCCCCCAAACACTGGCTTACTGCGTAGAGGATGACCACCCTAAAAAAATAATTTTAAGATATTGGCACGCTCGCATGCAAATACTGAATACAAATGTATGTAGGTACCTACCAAACTTGTTATGAAATTTACTGTATTCTGGCAAAGAAACTAATAGGTACGATTGATTGATCAAGTGCGTGTTGGGCCACGCGCGGTCTCTAGTTTTTTCATTTTGTTAGGTACTGCACTGCCGTGATTTTTTATAAGCTTTTTGTATATTTATTACCAACTTAGTTCGTGATTATGTAGATGCATCTAGGTACGTAGTTGGTTTGTGTAGGTCAGCCATTTCCAAAGTGTGTTCGATGGAGCCCTAGGGTTCCCCGAAGCTTTTTTAGGGGTTCCACAAAAATGTTGCTTAACTTCAAATTAAATTATTAAATTATAACTTATCGCTAGATAGATAGACTACAGCAAAATAAATCTATAATTTTGATCAATTTATGTACATTCTGAACTGTATGTTACTTTAAAGCAGCATTAGCTTAGTGTAGGCACCATCAGACTGCCACGTAGAGAGTTCTTATTCTTACTTCTGAGGAACATTTCGAAGAACTTAATGTAACTTGCCTCGTCCGTTTTAGAGCAGATGTTTGAGGCTGGATGATGTGGATATCCACTGCTGTTTTAAGAGGAAACACAACGGCCATTTTTCCATACAAACGTAGTCTCCTGTTTTCACCCTGGATAATGCCAGTAGAGCAATTATTTTTTCCAAACGATGTATGGCCCCGATTGGCATGTCTCTATGTTTTCCTTTTTCTCATAATTTAAATATTAAAAAAGATATGAACCTTCAAATACCTCAAAAATTGGCCAGATTTTCCGCTGTGTTCAAACATCCAAAAAACAAATTTAGCTAGATTATTTAAAAAAAGGAAAACATAGGCGGCACACGGCCAAAGCCTTTCTTTAATTTAATATGAAAAAACTAGTTAAATCGATGAAGTTTTGGGGAAGGAATCAAGGGAATACGAAACATTGATTTTGTGTACATTTAATAGGTATTTTTGGTCCAAGCTGCAGTTGTCTCTATCGCGCTCTGCGGGGGGAGGCTTGAGGTTGCGCGACAGCAATAGATTTTACAAATACCTATTATTTAATTCTCTCGCCCGTAGTGTTTCCTCTTAAGGGCCGGCGCCCACTATCGATGGGCATCGGTGCGGCTCGGTACAGCTGGGGCGCCTTACGGCGGCTTCGGGTGGCTTCGGGCGCCTGAGAGCTGCCTTGGCAGTCGTAAGCACACCAATGGACGCTGTAGCTGATTTTGGGTAGGTCGGTAGTGTGGTCGGTATAGTGGGCGCCGGGCCTAAGAGTTGTCAAGAATCGCCTAGCATCAAGATTTGAAAAACCACTGGTATTGGTCAATTCAAGGTGCCGGTGGGGTGGGGTGTCTTTGATTACAGGGGTTACATTGATATTTTTTTAAACAAGGAAGGAACGTTATGATCACCGACCCTCACGCATTGAAGAAAGATAACTGAACTGTCAAAGCGGCCAACAAAAAGAAATCAAATGGGTTTTTTCCATAGAAAATGATATTTTATCAAAAAAACATCCATAAAAAGCAATCATGAAAGTTACTCCGCTATTTAAAGTAGCCCAATTTTACTCTCGAGCATTTTCGAGTTTTACTTATGTTTATACTTATGTTCCGATAAATCTAAATACAATGCCAGCGCTTGATGTAGATTGAATGTAGTAGTCTGATCTGGAATAATCGTACTATCAACCATCTCCGCAGCAAAACGTAGCTCATCGAATGTTCTACTAAATGCGAGTTCAGCTAAACGTTTTTTTTTGCTTTAAAAGATGCTTCTGCAAAAGGCTTGAGTGGCCGACCACGTGGACAACTAGGGCCAGGCTGTTAATGGTCAGCTGTGTCAGCTATTAGACAATGTGGTAACCATATCTTCTGCTGCAACCAAGTCTTGTATCGTTGTAAAAGTCTATGGCGATTTCGACAAACTTCTTTCCAATTTTCGACCCTATTGCACACAAAAAGTCTGCTTGCGGTTATTATTTCGTCTCGGATTTGTTCTGAATACTGTTGCGCTTGTAATAAGGAACGAATTTTATTAAAAACAGCAACTTGTTTTTCACTTTTTTCGTTTTCTCTCCATACATCAAGAGTTTTTTATAGAACTGTGACTGCCTATAAAAATTATATAAAAAAATTAGTCGCAAATAGACGCAGACAAATTAATGTAAATATGAAACTACATTAAAGGTACAACTAACTATAGTCCGTGCCACGAGAACATAGACTTTTTGTAAACAAAGAATTTCTACTAAGTTACTTAGCGATAGTTCTGTCAAAAGCAAATAATTTCAAATCCAATGAGCGCAACGGTACATAGATACCTGTCATTGGAAACTAATATGTCAATGGATCGGGTTTTTATCGATGTTATGCGCTGTCAACAGGATCTTTTAATATTTTGAGGTACTGACGCCTAGAATGTCAACATTTGGAGTTATTTCATTGAAATGTTCCATTCTTGGGCTTAACATGTATTTATCAGAGAACAAAATTAAATTTCTAGTTGTCCAGAAAAGGTAAATGTAAAGTTAAATACAAGTGTATAGGATCTCAACGCTCCTCCCGCTGCCGTACCGGCAACTCGAAAAAGCGGGTGCAGAATAGCAGATGGCAAACTATTAGTCGCACAGAAAATTATTTATACCTAAAAAAGAAATTGCGTTTTCAGACTACCGTAACTTTAATTAATTTTGTTTAACTTCATTCTGACAATTTCATTCACAAACAACGTAAAATCTCCATGCCCAGAATTTTTTATGCAATGTACTAGCTAGTTATATTATTCATAGTTGGTCAATAATTTAATATTTTAGGATAGGTAGGCTATCTACTATGATTAAAAAATAAATCATGTCATAATAGAGTAACATGTATGTACTCTATCATTAACATACATGGTACTCTAATTTTCCTTAATTTACAGAATAAATTATGTGTAAAACGACAAAAAATTGGTAAATATATGAACATTCGACCATTCAAACACAAAATCAAATATTTTTATTTCAGTAAAATTAAACAATATAAATTAAAACAACATAGTGGCATAATTAGGCATTGAAAAAAAAAAGACTGTTCAAAAAGTATAAAATCAAAAACACAACTGTTTGAAAAAAGGTTGTGAAGCCCTGAATGTTTGTTTACAAAAAGTCTATCTTCTCGTGGCACCAACTATAGAAGCAAAATAATAAACACGTTTTTTGACGTTTTCGTTTAAAACCTTCATCAAAGTTTGATAATATATAAATGATAAAGGAATTTTACACAGTCAGATAAAGGACATGTAGAAACATATTTATAATCCATTAAAGCCCCTATTTATATTAATATTTGAAAGTACATACCTTGCCCTGTGGTCTCCATAATTGGTCATCAAATAATGTAGAACTTTCTTTATGATGTGCGATTCGTACAAATAACAATAATAATTGAATGATAATGAAGTGATATTTTTTTTACAATTCAAATACCTTAATGAGGATAGTTAAAACTAAGGAAACACATAAAACCACAGATTATTAACTACTTGGAGTTTTCTAATAACTAATGACCTTTATAAAAATAAACACAATTTTATGAAAATAGATACTCATGTTTTTTATTTTTGTCTTCTGCTCAATGCACTGGGCGGCGGCCCATTTGTATGAAGCTATCCTACTATTCTTTTTATACTATAGTAGAATGGCGATATTGCCATCGTACTCTCGAGTGAGTCCCAACTACACCGTCGGTTTGCCCCGGCACCGAAACATTAATCTTATTACAAATTAATCTTATGTGGAATATTTATCGGGGTCTGGGTAACGCAAGCACTCTTACAAATATAAACGTCGTCAAGTCGGATTTTCAAAACTCAAATCTAAAAAAACAAACAGTGAAACACAAGAACACACCCCAGAGAGCGAGCGAAGATAAAATATTACGTCACAACAACAACAACAAACTTTAAATCAACCTCGTGCTCATATCGTTTATTATCTGTGTATGTGTCAACACTGTCAACATTAATTTGGTATCGTTCTTATTTATCTACAAAATACAACAGTCCAAAATACCCTTTTATCTTATTATGACGACCGGTTGGCGGAGCGAGAGTGTAAGCGACTGCTACGCCGATGGTCGCAGGTTCGATTCCCGCTCAAGTCAAACATTTGTGTGCATGAACATAGATGTTTGTCTTGGTCTGGGTGTTTCTATGTATAATATGTATGAATATACAAAAATAAAGTATATATGTATCTATCCATTGTCTAGTATCGACAGTATAAGCTCTGCTTAGTTTGGGACTAGATGGTGATGTGGTAGAATATTGTAATTATTATAAAATTTTAAAATTAGGGTATAATCAGTCCAAAAATATACAATTTTCGATTTGCTATACTTAATAAATTATTTCAGTCGAATTTAATTGTAAATAGTGCCATCTAGTGTTAAATCATTTGTTAAATGGAAAGTTAGATGGCTAATTATCGCGGTTGTGTTTGGCGCTGCTGAGCATGTAAAATCTGGACCAATTCAAAATATCTATTAATGCAAAGAAACAGTGTCAAGAGTTATTAACGAGCCAAAAATTAGTAATGTTTAATTTTGTTTGCTGAAATTATACTCAAATCTTATGTTTATTTTCCATAGATTTAAATTCATTACCCGTAACGCCATCTGTGATCACTTTTCAAAACTAAAAATAAAATGTTCGTATTGGGACCCCATGCCTAAACCAATAATTATGAATAGGACCGATTCGTTTCTGGAACTTGACCATTGTACTATTGTGTATTTGTACCATGGTTATGTGAAATTAGTTAAATTAGCCATATGGCACATGCTCGAAATTAAAAAGAATTGCCTTCGGTCGCCGCTATATACAGGGTGTCACAAGACCCATCACAAAGCCGAAGTCTACTCGTTCTGGACATCATGCCAATTCATACTAAGCAAAAATAAACTTGGGAAATGTATTTTTTTTCAAATAATCACATTTGAACTGCAATTTAAATTGTGCGAGTACAATTTTCGAAATATCTACTCATCCATGGGTGCATAGGACATCCATAGAACAGATTGGCATGGTAATAGCATCGATTTTGTACCTAATTACAAAAACTCAATATCTTCTGAACCAGTAATTTCCCAGGTATCCGCTTGACCGCGCACAAGTGACTATTTTCCCTTTTTGCAAAAACAGATGAGCGCGTAAACTGTAATTTTTCTCACGATTTTCCGCTGCGCACTAACCTGTTTGTGGAACTCGGATAACTTTACCGATCGCGGTATGTTGCATATCAATAGACGCATAATTAAATGAGCTTGCCAATGATATAAATTTAAACCATATAATATGGTTGAAGCCCACGGAAAGGCAGTATAAAGTGAAAATTAGAATTTTTTTCCCGCCATTTTTGAGCGCGATTTTATATTTCTCACATATTCCTTTTTCTCGTCGTTTTTATTATAGGAGGTATATAAGTATTATACACAGTTAGAAAGGTTTTTTAATTTACTTTTAGAGAAAATAAATATAATGCAAAGAAACATTTGAATATTAAACATAAAAAAATAAAACAAAGATATTTTTTTTAATTGGCGCCAATTTTCATATTTTATTTTTTAAAATACCGTTTTATGATATATAACAGATTCAAACCTAGATAACTTTCTTTCCAACTAGATTTCCAAGTATAAAAACCAATTCTGATAAGAATCTGATAAGAATTATTTTTATTGGAACCTGCACAGTTGTTGACTTTTTCTCGCCAAAAAAACTGAAGTTCCCGCCAAAATTTTCGATAACTAATATCTCATAAATAACCCTATACCAACCCGTTTGGCCAGCGTGGTATAGTAGGCCAATTCCTCCTTTCAAAGGAGAGGCCTAGTCCAGCAGTGGACTGTTAAAGGCTGATGATGATGATGATGATGATAAATAACATGAGTATTATATATTTTATCAAAGGTTTATTTATAAACTCACAATAAAAAAATAATACAACGCATAAATGTAACCTTATATACATATGTATTTAAACATCCATACATATAATAAAATGGTAGGAAAGTCTAAACTGTACATTGAATATTGTTTTTAAAGAATACTTGGGGTGTGATCTACAATCGATACCGAAGCCAAAAATATAGTTTTTAGAATTTTTGTCTGTTTGTCTGTTTGTCTGTTTATCTGTTTGTCCTTATGTCCGGGCTAAACTCAAAAAGTTCTGCATGGATTTACTTCAAATTTGGCTCAAATATTATTAATAAGTCGGGTCACCATATAGGCTACATATTATTACGCTATCACCTACGGGGAACGAGCAGAGAACCTTTATTTCTTGAACGTATTCTGTAACAACGTGTAATGTAACAATGCATATTTTAATGTTGTTATTATGTTAACTATGCTATAATCTAGCTTCACACAATAAAAATCACGCAATATAAGTAACTTAGGCTGATAAACATAATTAATTCAATATAAGTAGAATCAAGACAATTTTAATGCAGCGCCATCTAAGAGAGTTCAAAGACATCAAGTCAAATTACATTTGTAAGCCCTTTTTGGATATAAATAATTCAATTTGAACATGTTGGCGACGTTAATAGTTGTTTTCAAAAGTTATAGATGGAGTTGTACATTTTCTTCTTAAATTGTATTGTTCATTCGTTTCAGAGATGAGCAAGACTATTAGTTGAAGTTATTTAATTAATTAATTACACCATCGCCACACTTGATTGCTTACATAATTTCTGTCAGAATAAATAGTAATAGATTTAGTACAATAAAAACATTTTGGTCACATTGGTGTAATTATGGCTTCTTAATTAATATATTTACATGTCGCAAATAAACTTGCTTTAAATTGTCTTTCGGGATATACATATACCACGTCCCTTTGTTTGGATTAACTATATATAAACATCAGTAAGATGTGGAACTAGCTAGATCTTATTAACTCACACACAGCCATTTATTTATTGTTACGTCTGAAGCGGTTTGGCGGATACTGGTGTTCTCTATACATGAGAAGCATCCTACCGTCATGCATTTACACGTCCACCTAGAGAACGGTCAGCGCATATATTTTGATCCCAACGGCGTTGCTGAGCACTTGGAAAATCCGCGTCAAACAAGTCTCTTGGCGTTTTTCAAGCTCTGTAAAATCGACCAGTTTGGGAGGTCCCTTAAATATGACGAGATGCCTTCATATAACACGTACGACAAGCAAAAGGGTGTATTTAATCGACGTTGACGAGGAGGTGCTGTGGAAGGTTTTCCGGGAAGTTTCAAGAACACCGCATTTTGTACAGTTTATACCGTACACACAAATAATGCCGAATGCTATTTTCTGCGGTTGTTACTTCACAAAGTCCGAGGCGCAACGTCTTTCGCCTTTCTGAGGACATTTGATGGCGTGGAGTATCCCACTTACCGCACAGCCCGCGTAGTACGTCACTTTCTCGACGGTGCCCAATACTGGGAGGACACCCTCGCGGAGGCGAGCATCAGTGACAGTAGCAGCCGCATGCGTCATCTGTTTGACGTCATCTTGGTGTTTTGTGGAGTCGCGAACCCAGTAGCTTTCTGGGAGAAGTATCCCCATCATCTGTCTGAAGATTTTCTACGAGCTTTGAGGCGTGCTACTGAAGACGAAGTCGAAGTAACTGATGACCGCGTGCTGAACACCTGTCTCAGTTCACTTCAAGACGTGGTCATTTCTATCGGCGGCAATCCACTGGTCAAATATTTGTTACCAGCTTCCCAATCATCACCGCATCAAGATCGTGAAAATTGGGAGTATAATGCTGAGACAATTTGAAATGACCACCTTAAGAATTTTATGACACCGTCCTTGAAAGCGTTGGGCAAAGCCAGGCTAAAATGTTTTTCTTGGATGCTCCTGGTGGAACAGGAAAAACATTTGTTACTGCGGACATAGTTGCAGAGATCAGGCGGCAAGGCAAAATTGTCATTGCTGTAGCGTCGCTGGCAATCGCTGCCACACTGCTTCCGGGTGGCAAGACACATACCATTCCCATCGATTTAGAGAGCGCCGTAACACCCGTTTGTGGTGTGTCTGTGTCACGTAACAGTGATAAGGGACACGTGCTCAAGGATTGCTCTCTGATCGTATATGATGAGCGTATGATGGCCAATAGGAAGGCAGTTGAGGCCATGGACAGAACCCTGCAGGACATCCGCAGGAACGAGCATTTAATGGGTGGTCACAGTTCCTTTCAGTGACGATTCCCGACAAATGCTTCCCGTGGTGACGCGGGGATCGAGGGCTGACGAGGTGAGTCATCATCATCATCATCATCAGCCTTTAACAGTACACTGCTGGACTAGGCCTCTCCTTTGAAAGGAGGAATCGGCCTACTATACTACGCTGGCCAAACGGGTTGGTATAGGGTTTGTATCAAGTTTTCCTTCTCTTACAGTGCTGTTCTCTGCATAATATCCTTCCTCTGACGGCTCTTACGAAACCCATGGGATGATATGGGGTGGTGACATTCCGTATTCTTAATCCGTCACCACACGGACAAGGTGAGTGCTTCATTGAAATTATCTTTGTTGTGGTCACGAGTGCGTATGCTGCGCTTGACCATTAATATGAGAGCTCAGCTTGGCGTCAATGCACGTGTTCAACAATTCTAAGATGTCTTTCTAAGTCTTGACGAAGTCACTCTACCAGAGGAGAGGGTTGGACAGGTGGTGCTTCCAGAGTCTCTCAGTAGAGTTGTATCTAGCTTAGAACCAGCCTATTTTGACGCCCAAAAATGATCTGGCTGTAGCAATTGACGAATGCATTCTCTCGGAAATTGAGGAGAATGAAGTGGTCTACACCTCTATAACAGCTGTCATCGAGCAAGAAAACGCCACACATTATCCCGTGGAATTTCTTAACTTCCTGTCAGCAAGTGAACTTCCAGCGCATACCATCAAGCTGAAGGTCGGTGTCCCGATTATGCTTCTTCGGAACCTATCTCCTCCGAAGTTGTGTAACGTGATCCGCCTGAAAATCATCTCGCTCCACAGACACACCATTTAGGCGGAAATTCTTACGGGTTGTGGCGTCGGCGAGGCAGTATTTATACCACGCATTCCTCTCATACCTCTTAACTTCCGGTTCCCGTTCAAGCGCATACAGTTCCCAGTGAGTGTTTGCTGCGCGATGACCACCAAAAAGTCGCAGAGGCAGACACTGAGGGCAGCGGGTGTCCTGTACGTCGCTTTCTTCCGCGTCACCAGTCCTGACTCTCTTTACATTTTGGCTGCGGAGAGCCAAACCACTAATGTTGTATATTGAGAAGTCCTATAAATATGTATTTTTACCCTATTCAGTATTCCTTATTTTCTCCATCTGCTTCAGTCACAACTTATTACTTAATTCAGCAGAATCACCATAAAGTCATTTATTCAAATCTGGCTGAAAATCAGCACTTTTTGAAGGTCAATTTTACAAAAGACAGTCTCCCTCTGTTACTGCACTTTCTGCAGATGTGAAATATAAAGAAGAAACGGGTAAATGAATATTATTTTACAAGGTATAATCGTAGGTATTTATTTAATAGTTAGGTGCTGTATAGTGTTCACGCAGACGACGTCGCGGGCAGCAGCTAGTTTTTACATAAAAGGACGTTTTTACGATTTTTTTTTGTCTATAATTAAAGTAATACACATTATTTATTTATTTTTTTGCTGTAACGTCATAATTAATCAGTTAATAAATAAATTACGCCCCTCGCGCGGAATGCAAAGTCAAAAAAATATTTTTTTTTCAAATGCTTACATATAAATAATTTTCTGCAAGTATTGCTATAACTTTATTTTATTACATAATAATATCATGTAATATCACCAGGTACATGAAAATACAACAGCAAACCAGATTCAGCTTATACTTTTATTATGATAAACAAAAGTGTCGAGTAAGTCGGTAAAGACGACATTGTTTACGTTACGGCCGCTCGCCTAAAGTAAACATTTCATTCAAACGTAATTTGTTTTGTACCATTAGAATGAGTCATTCATTAGGTTGCAGAAAAATAAACACCACTCCTCTCAAGTTATTAACAATCGCGCAAAAACTAATTAATTGAGCGCGCCCGACTTTAACTGGCGGCGCGCACTTGAAATTTGTCGATGCTGAGTAAGCACTTAAAAATGGTGAGCGGTCAAGCGGGTATGGTGCCGAAGTAAAAAATGTTCGTAATGATTGATATAATATGGGGTTTCAGTTTTCGTTAAGGGTCTTTTTACAACCTGTATATAATTATATTATGTAAAAATAAAGTTACGCAAAATTCTCAGTAGCAGCACGGAGTCTGGTAATGTGCCCGGTACGGCAATAGGCTCGCCCTCTATTACGTGGGACCTAAAAATTCATGGCGAAATGTGGGTGTAATATTACACCTCTGCCTACCCCTTCGGGGATACAGGAGTGAGTCTATAAATAAAAACAAAAATAAATCTAAGCAAAGAAGATATGACTTTGAATAATAGTGTAAAAGATGGTTATGTTGAGAAAATATAGGAAAACAAATAAAAGTGTTAATAAAGATGTTTATTGCTACTGACATTATGAAGTTGAATGCTTTGGAATTATGAACATTAGAGACAGAGCTGTTAGGAATTGTGATTGTTAGGATGACAAATGTTAGGAAGAACATTTTCGGATTTCCAATTATCGGAGTTGAAAATTTAGGTGAACTTTGGCGCACCCGATTCCCAGAGATTCATTGTTGTTTCGGGTCTGGATACAATGAATACATTGTATCCATTGATTGTATATTTTTGAATTCCTCCGCGACACAGGATTTGCTCCTAATGCGTCAGTTGTATTTATATTTAAAACAAAAATATTTTTTTAGGAAAATGTAAATAATATGATCTTACTTTGTGCAGGGCCCCGAGCGATGTGTTTCCATATACGCCGAGAAACAGGTACGTACAAATATGAATATAAAAAATACCTTGAAAATTAGCTTCTCTAGTCGTTCAAAATCTACTTACTAAAACCATCAAAGTGTCCTTGAAATCTCGTAACGGTGCCTTTTAAATTAGAATGATGTGTACGTTTAGATTGTGCACAGTTTATAACCACTCAAACGATCAAGTCTGACAGCTGCCACCACTTCGTACGTCCGCGCGCGCGCGAGCTTACGTAGCGGTCGAGCGCCCAATGCCGTCACCGATTTAAAGCCTATTTTCTACCAAACTACAACTGTTATGTTAAATTAAAAAATACCAGTATAGAGCTGACATTATAAGGAATCAAAATATGTGAAAACTAAATTGTAACTCTTATCGTAAACAGTACAAACAAAAAGTTGAACTTTACAATAGTGGTGAAATTTTAGTAAAATATTTATTGATGTCAAGTTTTTACGAAATATTTCGTAATATACCTCTATACTATTTACTTATTAATAAACTAGATGAAATAAGCTTTTTTTTGATACCAATATATCATTACTTAGAACAAACAGTATAATATAATAAATCAAAACAAACTACCCATTCCGGTATGAATTTGTTATCGCCTCTGATGACAAAATCAAAAATCCTGAGAATTATATAATAAAAATGTGTAATCCTAACATTTTTTGCCATATTTCTTTCATTTAAGTTTACACAGATATTGATAATTCCCTATTTTTCCAATTACAAGAAGTATTTTACTACAATATATAACATATTATCATAAAAAAGCTTAACGAAAAACCGGCGCACAGCAAAGTTTTTACTTGTCGATTGTAACTAATTTAAACACATCCTATCTGACTGCAGATGCTTAGATTTTTTTAATATTCTGAAAGAATGGACCTTCAGGAGTATTTCAATATATAACACCTAATACAATCGAATAATAAATACATTTTTACTTACATTTTAAAGTCGACACTCACAAACACTTCAAACAATTCAACGCACTTGACAAAAAGTTTGTAAACTATTTTTTTTTTAATCTTGCTGTGGCTTGACGTTGCTGTTTTACCGACCAACATACGCGCTATTTAATAAAGAACCATCTAGCGAAACACTTGTGAACCTCTTAAACATTGTCACAGATAAAAAAAGGTTTAAATGGGGTGACTCGTCTAGGCTGCTGTAGTCGCCCTAACGCTTAACGCCAAAAACTTTTGGGCGACCATAGTCGCCCGGACGTTCGAGTGGATAATGTAACCTTGACAGAATAAAATTCTACTACAAAGTGATAAAATTTCTCAATTAAAGATCATTTTTCAATGAAGATGATAAATCCAGTTTGTTACAGGTTCCGAAACTAAAAAGAAAGTTAGTCCAATAAATTATTATTCATACAGACTGATGAAGTGATGATTCGGGAAAATGAGGACAATCATATCTAAAAATGTTGGCGTCTCTTCCACCAATATGCTGTGGATATGTACGAGAAAGTTGAAACTGAGCGATTGACATTTCAGGTTGACCCAGGCAAAACTGCGTCCTAAAGAGTACATTAATCTACGGGATACCATCAATGCTGATGGAAATGCACAGAATGTAGGTAGAACAACTCTATTCTCCCAGCAACATACGTCGGAATTCCGCGACATATGCATAAATACGCTCAGAATGCCAAGTCGTATGTACGTCATTATGGTACACCAAATTTGTTCATAACGTTTACATGCAATCCACAGTGGACAAAAATTTGACAAGAATTATTTATTGGCCATTGATCGCCACGTTATTACTGCAAAGGTGTTCAAAAGAAAGTTAAAATCACTCATGGACTTCATCAAGAATCGCGTATTCGGCGAGACGCGCTGTTGGATGTATTCAGTCGAGTGGCAAAAACGAGGACTGCCATATGCACACATCCTCATTTGGTTGGTAAAGAGGATACAACCGAACGAAATCGACTATGTGATATCTTCGGAAATTCCTGATAATGATAAAGATCCATTGTTACATGAAATTATTACAAAATGTATGATTCATGGTCCCTGTGGAATATTAAATCCAAATGCTTCGTGTATGGTTGATGGAAAATGTTCAAAACGCTTTCCAAAACAGTTTATAGTAGAATCTATTAGTGGAACTGATGGACATCCACTTTATCGCCAACGATCCACTAATAACAACGGAACGTCAACAATAGTCATAGTGAATCAGCTGGAAATTAAAGTTGATAATCGTTGGGTTGTTCCGTTTTCTCCGTTACTCTCCAAAACATATTACCATTCCGTAAAATCGATAAAATATATCTGCAAGTACGTGAAAAAAGTTAGTGACATGGCTGTGTTCGGAGTTGCAGCTGAAAATTCAAACGATGAGATCACTCATTTTAGTAACGAGGCGATTTGGCGTATTTTTTCGTTTCCAATACATAAAAGACACGCTACTGTTGTTCACTTGGCAGATAGGATATTGTAGCGCATCATATGATCGATGTGTTTTGGACACACGCTGCAGTTGAATGCTACGCCGATGTAAAACAATATCTCGGTTTTCTAAATTTTCAGCCACGACGACAATAACGACTTCGGCAATTGTTGGCGCACTAAAACTTCTCGCGTGTTGTCGAAAATGCAACTGTAAATCAAAGAAAACTATTTTATTCTTCTTTATACCCGAGTAGGTATATCACTTATTATGTTAGTAACGTTCATGTTAGTCTATCCAAACTTTTAATATTAGGCGTAATGGCTCTGAACTAACCGTGATGTACACTAAGAAATTCAGTTTTCTTACATCCTTTTGTGGCAAATAAATATTAATACCTAAACATAATAAATCTTTTTTATCAATACAATAATTCCGATCGAAGCACTTTGATGATATTTGCAGCACGCATTCTGTCAATTCTATGTCGATTGTCATAATGAAAAATATAAATTGCACGTATGGCTCTCTTTTGAATAACATAAATAGTCTGTTTATCAGTAGCCACATCCCATATCAGCATGCCGTAAGACAGTGAAAAAGCAGTATCTTTATCCGTGAATTAATGTTTATTTATTTCATATGATATGGGTCCTCGGGACGCAGGCTTTATCCATAGTTTAACACTCGTCTTCTTATAAAAAATTAAATATTAATAAGACAATATATGATGGTAAGAATGTAGAAGATATTGAAGGTAGAGTTAATGTAGGTAATAGAGTGAATGGAGCTCTGAAGGTGTTTATGAACAGCCAAAATGCGTCCAATAAGGCACGTTTGTCTGTGCAGAAGAGTCATGAGAGTATAATAAATGCTGTAGAAATTAGAGCACTGAGAAGTATGTGTGGTGTGACGTTGACTGACAGAGTAAAGAATTGTGTGATAAGAGAGTGTTGTAGGATAAAAGGAGATGTAGTGACAAGCATCGAGAAAGGTATGCTAAAGTGGTTTGGGCACATGGAGAGGATGGATGACGAAAGACTGACCAAGCAGATATCTAAGGCAAATGTGAATGGGACAGGACAAAGGGGAAGACCTAGGCGGACGGTCTCTGACTAGATTGGAGACATCCTAAAAACAGGACAGGTTAGAAGTACCCTAAACAGTAGAACATGCATGAGGAATCTGATGGGAGTGAATGAAGCAAGAGGGATATGTCAGGATCGTTTCAAATGGCGTTCCGTAGGCTCTGCCTACCCCTCCGGGAAACAGGCGTGAGTCTACTTAAGTATGTATGTACAATATATTTTGTGCAGGGAGACGAACGACTTGCCTCAGAGTTTCAACAACTACAATAATAGCAGCGCAGGCACCTCGTAAGTATTACGATTTTAATACAATAATATATTGTAATATAAATACATCTCTTTACTGCCTTTTACAGCCCACTACGGGACTTAAGTCTCTTCCAGTTTGCTTCACAGTAGCATTGAAATCAGTGGGAGGATTTAACTTACCACGGCGGTGGCGATTTGACGATTGGCTAGACGGGTTGGTTTGAAATCGACTTTTCCGTCTCTTCGCAACGTACTATTTGTTTCGTGTATTTCCCTTAGTCGATGCCTATGATACCCACGGAATAAAGTGGGATAGTGACATTTCGTATTCACACGAATTATATATTATATCATTCTGTCATGGATAACAATAATTTTCTGTAGATTCAGTCACAACGTAACTGTATTAAACGGTGACGGGGTATTGTAGTGGATACTGTTTCATAAGTATTTTATAAAAAATATATTTTAAAAGTTTATAATACGATTATTGTGTAAAAGTGAGATCGAGGAGACACCACAGAGGAGGACACCACTTTTATTATAGTATCAACGCTGATTCGACAAGATTTCATGTAATTTATGTTTTGCCACGTAGCGATCCAAGCAATTACAAATCACTCTGTATACAGTAAGTTACAGAAGCTTTTTAATCGAAAAGGTAACAATAATATTTTTTATGTTCAGAGCCACGCCCAGAGAGTGCCAGTCGCATCACAGTTTGTACGTGCCAGATTACGCAACTTTGTAAGTATTACTATCTAAGTATTTTATTTACTTACTATTTTTCTCTTGCAATAACTTAGCCATAATGTCTCACCCGTAGAACTGCGGGCGTTAAAATCAGTTTATTTGTATCGAAATTTTCTTCTAATTAACTAGTAGGTAGGCAGCTACTTGGTTATTCGGTCTGGGTTCAACTCCTAAAACCATAAATACTCAGTAAGCCCGTTATTTTAAATGGTTATTTTCATTATGATTCAGTAAAATAAAGATAAGTTAATACTCAGAAAGTTCTGCGACACTAAAAAAAATGTTCGATAAGTAAATATATTTTTAGTTAATCTTTTCAAAGTACTGTCCACCATTCTCTATACACAGTTTCATGCGTCTGAACCAGTTTTCGAAACACTTTTTCCAGTCCGTCACTGACACCTCGTTTACAGCCTGCTCGAACGCTGTGAACGATGTGATCATCCGGCGACGAAAATTGTATCCCTTTAAGCTGATTTTTGCGAATAAGAAGAAGTAACACGGTGCAAGCGCATTATCGTGGTGGAGCAGTAGCCCGCGGAGCCCTGTGTTTGGTCGCTTGTTGCTCACAACAGAGAAAACTTCTGCCAAGCATTTGGTAGTATACCATTTATCGTTAATGCTTCTTTGGTTTCATAAAGGAATTGACGCCAAGTAGCCAGTCAAATTAATGATCTAAATCTTCCCCCTGCTTCTAGGTCGCTTTACTTTGGTAGGCGTTGATTCGTTTTGAAACATCCAAACCGTTGACTGGCGCTTTGCTTCTGGATCGTATTGATAAATCCATTGAGACGAGCCTGCTTCATATTTGTCTATCATATCATGGCACCATGCCACCCTTGCCTGCTTCTGAACATCAGTGAGCTTGTGCGGCACCCAGCGTGAAACTATACTCCGCACCCGTAAATGCATGAGTAGAATGTCGTGAAGGCTTCCAGATCCAATCTGCAGTATATGTTGAATCTCTTGGTATGTAACTCGTCTATTGTCTTGGATCAAATGTTTCACTGCTAGCACGTTTTCTTCCGTAACAGCCGTCAAAGGGCGGACACTTCTTTCTTCATCCCCCAAAGTTAGTCGACCGCGCTTAAATTGAATATACCAACGATACACGGTTGCCTTAGAAGGGCCTTCATCCATGAATGCCATTTGAAGTCTATCGTACGATTCTTCCAGTTTCAGGCGACACTTAAAATCGTAACAAATCATAGGGCGAAAATGTTCTCGATGTGGTAATTTTAATTAGCTCGCAAAAAATGTGGAGGGAAATTTTGAATTTAGAACATACCTATATTTATTCATAAGTAAACATATTTTTAAGTAAATTATAACCTAAACGTCTCACATACATCAATCTTCTTCATAGAGCGGTTCGGCCATATACTATCGGTATGTGCCCGGAATAAATGCGAGCATGCCTAGAGATACCATATCTACAGATATTTGAATTCGCAAACCAAACAAAAGACGAGGATTTGGCGTGGTATAGTAGGCCGATTCCTCCTTTCAAAGGAGAGGCCTAGTCCAGCAGTGGACTGTTATAGGCTGATGATGATTCTAAGACGATTCTGATGTAATTTATCTTCGGCCATGTGATCTTTATATTTGTTCCATAAATCAATCAGTGTTTATGGAAAGCATGTAAACAAAATTATGAAAACAATGTTCATATTTGTTTAGCATTTGACGAAATTACAGCATCTTCAAGAGTGTGGTCTCAATGACTGCCATTCTCTGCCATTTCAAAACGTTGACAGGCTTCTCTGTATGTGCCGCCCAATACACTATCAGCAGTTCGCAAATGTTTAAAATGATGTTGGGCCACGAACATTGACTAACAGTGAACGCAAATAAAAACACTCGTCTTGGCTGGGATGGACTGTGTAAAGACGTCCTTGTGCATCGGTGGAAAGTATTCTGGGGTAATCTGGAACTGGTTCTCCTTGTTTCCGTCGTTGAAATTTGTTTGACGATTGATTCCAGGTATAATATCGTGGCATTTCGGAATAAAACAGTGTTCTAACAAATTCATCACTCTAGCACATTTCAAAGAAGCTGGTCAATGTCGTGGATGGCGTCCTCTCAAGTCGTTGTAATATGTTTACCGTTGTAAAGTACACCTTTTGAACATTTTCCAGATGTACGGCCAAGTGAACAACAGTAGGGTGTCTTTCATGTATTAGAAACGAAAAAATACGCCAAATCGCCTCGTTACTAAAATGAGTGATCTCATCGTTTGAATTTTCAGCTGCAGCTCCGAACACAGCCATGTCACTAACTTTTTTCACGTACTTGCAGATATATTTTTTATCGATTTTACGGAATGGCAATATGTTTTGGAGAGTAACGGAGAAAACGGAACAACCCAACGATTATCAACTTTAATTTCTAGCTGATTCACTTTGACTATTGTTGACCTTTCGTTTTTATGTTAGTGGATCGTCAGCGATAAAGTGGATATCCATCAGTGCCACTAATAGTTTCTACTATTAATTGTTTTGGAAAGCGTTTTGAACATTTTCCATCAACCATACACGAAGCATTTGGATTTAATATTCCACAGGGACCATGGATCATACATTTTGTAATAATTTCATGTAACAATGGATCTTTATCATTATCAGAAATTTCCGAAGATATCACATACTTGATTTCGTTCGGTTGTATCCTCTTTACCAACCAAATGAGGATGCGTGCATATGGCAGTCCTCGTTTTTGCCACTCGACTGAATACATCCAACAGCGCGTCTCGCCGAATACGCGATTCTTGATGAAGTCCATGAGTGATTTTAACTTTCTTTTGAACACCCTTGCAGTAATAATGTGGCAATCAATGGCCAAGAAAGAATTCTTGTCAAATTTTTGTCCACTGTGGATTGCATGTAAACGTTATGAACAAATTTGGTGTACCATAATGACGTACATATGACTTGGCATTCTGAGCGTATTCATGCATATGTCGCGGAATTCCGACGTATGTTGCTGGGAGAATAGAGTTGTTTTACCTACATTCTGTGCATTTCCATCAGCATTGATGGTATCCCGTAGATTAATGTACTCTTTAGGACGCAGTTTTGCCTGGGTCAACCTGAAATGTCAATCGCTCAGTTTCAACTTTCTCGTACATATCCAAAGCATATTGGTAGAAGATACGCCGACATTTTTAGATATGATTGTCCTCATTTTCCCGAATCATCACTTCATCAGTCTGTATGAATAATAATTTATTGGACTAACTTTCTTTTTAGTTTCGGAATCTGTAACAAACTGGATTTATCATCTTCATTGAAAAATGATATCCATCTTCACCTTGCCAAAATAAGATAGGATATTGTAGCGCATCATATGATCGATGTGTTTTGGACACACGCTGCAGTTGAATGCTACGCCGATGTAAAACAATATCTCGGTTTTCTAAATTTTCAGCCACGACGACAATAGCGACTTCGGCAATTGTTGGCGCACTAAAACTTCTCGCGTGTTGTCGAAAATGCAACTGTAAATCAAAGAAAACTATTTTATTCTTCTTTATACCCGAGTAGGTATATCACTTGTTATGTTAGTAACGTTCATGTGAGTCTATCTAAACTTTTAATATTAGGCGTAATGGCTCTGAACTAACCGTGATGTACACTAAGAAATTCAGTTTTCTTACATCCTTTTGTGGCAAATAACTATTAATACCTAAACATAATAAATCTTTTTTATCAATACAATAATTCCGATCGAAGCACTTTGATGATATTTGCAGCACGCATTCTGTCAATTCTATGTCGAATGTCATAATGAAAAATATAAATTGCACGTATGGCTCTCTTTTGAATAACATAAATAGTCTGTTTATCAGACAGTGAAAAAGCAGTATCTTTATCCGTGAATTATCTAACTTGTCCAACTGAAAATGCTGCAGAACTACACCCACTGAGACTTACAATCTAAGGTTAAGCCTAAGAATACTGTTGATTTTACTAGTAAAAATGAATTAAATATTTAACACGAAAACAATTAGATACAAATACAATACACAAACTAAACCTAAAACGAATCTACGAATAAGAAGGAAAAGACGAAAATATTAAATATTTTTATACTACATCATCGTATTGTTCAGTATTTTATACAGCACACCTCGCAACTTATGGCACATAGAAGTACCTTTCGTCGCGTACTGATTAATCTATCAAAGTGTCTTTAAATCTGTTAATGTTAGTGCTTTATAAATAATTATATACTTTATTCTATCAATATACACGCACTTCTGATTGCGAGATTCGTAGTTTCAAAGATTTCTACCGCTCAAAATTCACCTTAAACCTTATACAATCTACAACTCTTAATTTTCTTAATGTTTATTTATTTCATATGATATGGTTCCTCGGGACGCAGGCTTTATCCATAGTTTAACTCTCGTCTTCTTATAAAAAATTAAATATTAATAAGACAATATATGATGGTAAGAATGTAGAAGATATTGAAGGTAGAGTTAATGTAGGTAATAGAGTGAATGGAGCTCTGAAGGTGTTTATGAACAGCCAAAATGCGTCCAATAAGGCACGTTTGGCTGTGCAGAAGAGTCATGAGAGTATAATAAATGCTGTAGAAACTAGAGCACTGAGAAGTATGTGTGGTGTGTCTTTGACTGACAGAGTAAAGAATTGTGTGATAAGAGAGTGTTGTAGGGTAAAAGGAGATGTAGTGACAAGCATCGAGAAAGGTATGCTAAAGTGGTTTGGGCACATGGAGAGGATGGATGACGAAAGACTGACCAAGCAGATATCTAAGGCAAATGTGAATGGGACAGGACGAAGGGGAAGACCTAGGCGGACGGTCTCTGACTAGATTGGAGAAATCTTAAAAACAGGACAGGTTAGAAGTACCCTAAACAGTAGAACATGTATGAGGAATCTGATGGGAGTGAATGAAGCAAGAGGGATATGTCAGGATCGTTTCAAATGGCGTTCCGTAGGCTCTGCCTACCCCTCCGGGAAACAGGCGTGAGTCTATGTATGTATGTATGTACAATATATTTTGTGCAGGGAGACGAACGACTTGCCTCAGAGTTTCAACAACTACAATAATAGCAGCGCAGGCACCTCGTAAGTATTACGATTTTAATACAATAATATATTGTAATATAAATACATCTCTCCACTGCCTTTCACAGCCCACTACGGGACTTAAGTCTTTCCAGTTTGCTTCACAGTAGCATTGTAAATCAGTGGGAGGATTTAACTTACCACGGCGGTGGCGATTTGACGATTGGCTAGACGGGTTGGTTTGAAATCGACTTTTCCGTCTCTTCGCAACGTACTATTTGTTTCGTGTATTTCCCTTAGTCGATGCCTATGATACCCACGGAATAAAGTGGGGTAGTGACATTTCGTATTCACATGAATTATATATTATATCATTCTGTCATGGATAAAAATAATTTCCTGTAGATTCAGCCACAACGTAACTGTATTCAACGGTGACGGGGTATTGTAGTGGATACTGTTTCATAAGTATTTTATAAAAAATATATTTGAAAAGTTTATAATACGGTTATTGTGTAAAAGTGACATCGAGGAGACACCACAGAGGAGGACACCACTTTTATTTCAAGTAAAGTACAAGTACAAGATTTCATGTAATTTAAGTTTTGCCACGTAGCAATCCGAGCAATTACAAATCACTCTGTACACAGTAAGTTACAGAAGCTTTTTAATCGAAAAGGTAACAATAATATTTTTTATGTTCAGAGCCACGCCCAGAGAGTGCCAGTCGCATCACAGTTTGTACGTGCCAGATTACGCAACTTTGTAAGTATTACTATCTAAGTATTTTATTTACTTACTATTTTTCTCTTGCAATAACTTAGACATAATGTCTCATCCGTAGAACTGCGGGCGTTAAAATCAGTTTATTTGTATCGAAATTTTCTTCTAATTAACTAGTAGGTAGGCAGCTACTTGGTTTTTCGGTCAGGGTTCAACTCCTAAAACCATAAATACTCAGTAAGCACGTTATTTTAAATGGTTATTTTCATTATGATTCAGTAAAATAAAGATAAGTTAATACTCAGAAAGTTCAGCGACACTAAAAAAATTGTTCGATAAGTAAATATATTTATATTTAATCTTTTCAAAGTACTGTCCACCATTCTCTATACACAGTTTCATGCGTCTGAACCAGTTTTCGAAACACTTTTTCCAGTCCGTCACTGACACCTCGTTTACAGCCTGCTCGAACGCTGTGAACGATGTGATCATCCGGCGACGAAAATTGTATCCCTTTAAGCTGATTTTTGCGAATAAGAAGAAGTAACACGGTGCTAGGTCAGAGCTGTAAGGAGAGTGACCCAGGAGTTTGACCGGTGTACTGTCTAGGGAGTCCCTCGTTTTGATTGCGGTGTGGGCGAGCGCATTATCGTGGTGGAGCAGTAGCCCGCGGAGCCCTGTGTTTGGTCGCTTGTTGCTCACAACAGAAAAACCTTCTGCCAAGCATTTGGTAGTATACCATTTTTCGTTAATGCTTCTTTGGTTTCATAAAGGAATTGACGCCAAGTAGCCAGTCAAATTAATGATCTAAATCTTCCCCCTGCTTCTAGGTCGCTTTACTTTGGTAGGCGTTGATTCGTTTTGAAACACCCAAACCGTTGACTGGCGCTTTGCTTCTGGATCGTATTGATAAATCCATTGAGACGAGCCTGCTTCATATTTGTCTATCATATCATGGCACCATTCCACCCTTGCCTGCTTCTGAACATCAGTGAGGTTGTGCGGCACCCAGCGTGAAACTATCCTCCGCACCCGTAGATGCATGAGTAGAATCTCGTGAAGGCTTCCTGATCCAATCTGCAGTATATGCTGAATCTCTTGGTATGTAACTCGTCTATTGTCTTAGATCAAATGTTTCACCGCTAGCACGTTTTCTTCCGTAACAGCCGTCAAAGGGCGACCACTTCTTTCTTCATCCTCCGAAGTTAGTCGACCGCGCTTAAATTGAATATATCAACGATACACGGTTGCCTTAGAAGGGCCTTCATCCATGAATGAAATTTGAAGTCTATCGTACGATTATTCCGGTTTCAGGCGACACTTAAAATCGTAACAAATCATAGGGCGAAAATGTTCTCGACGTGGTAATTTTAATTAGCTCGCAAAAAATGTGGAGAGAAATTTTGAATTTAGAACATACCTATTTTTATTCATAAGTAAACATATTTTTAAATAAATTATAACCTAAACGTCTCACATACATTAATCTTCTTCATAGAGCGGTTCGGCCATATACTATCGGTATGTGCCCAGAATAAATGCGAGCATGCCTAGAGATACCATATCTACAGATATTTTAATTCGCAAACCAAACAAAAGACGAGGATTTGGCGTGGTATAGTAGGCCGATTCCTCCTTTCAAAGGAGAGGCCTAGTCCAGCAGTGGACTGTTATAGGCTGATGATGATTCTACGACGATTCTGATGTAATTTATCTTCGGCCATGTGATCTTTATATTTGTTCCATAAATTAATCAGTGTTGATGGAAACCATGTAAACAAAATTATGGAAAACAATGTTCATATTTGTTTAGCATTTGACGAAATTACAGCATCTTCAAGAGTGTTGTCTCAATGACTGCCATTCTCTGCCAATCCAAAACGTTGACAGGCTTCTCTGTATGTGCCGCACAATACACCATCAGCAGTTCGCAGATGTTTAAAATGATGTTGGGCCACGAACATTGACTAACAGTGAACGCACATAAAAACACTCGTCTTGGCTGGGATGGACTGTGTAAAGACGTCCTAGTGCATCGGTGGAAAGTAATCTGGGGTAATCTGGAACTGGTTCTCCTTGTTTCCGTCGTTGAAATTTGTTTAACGATTGATTCCAGGTATAATATCGTGGCATTTCGGAATAAAACAGTGTTCTAACAAATTCATCACTCTAGCACATTTCAAAGAAGCTGGTCAATGTCGTGGATGGCGTCCTCTCAAGTCGTTGTAATATGTTTACCGTTGTAAAGTACACCTTTTGAACATTTTCCAGATGTACGGCCAAGTGAACAACTGTAGGGTGTCTTTCATGTATTGGAAACGACAAAATACGCCAAATCGCCTCTTTACTAAAATGAGTGATCTCATCGTTTGAATTTTCAGCTGCAACTCCGAACACAGCCATGTCACTAACTTTTTTCACGTACTTGCAGATATATTTTTTATCGATTTTACGGAATGGCAATATGTTTTGGAGAGTAACGGAGAAAACGGAACAACCCAACGATTATCAACTTTAATTTCCAGCTGATTCACTTTGACTATTGTTGACCTTTCGTTTTTATGTTAGTGGATCGTCAGCGATAAAGTGGATATCCATCAGTGCCACTAATAGTTTCTACTATTAATTGTTTTGGAAAGCGTTTTGAACATTTTCCATCAACCATACACGAAGCATTTGGATTTAATATTCCACTGGGACCATGAATCATATATTTTGTAATAATTTCGTGTAACAATGGATCTTTATCATTATCAGGAATTTCCGAAGATATCACATAGTCGATTTCGTTCGGTTGTATCCTCTTTACCAACCAAATGAGGATGTGTGCATATGGCAGTCCTCGTTTTTGCCACTCGACTGAATACATCCAACAGCGCGTCTCGCCGAATACGCGATTCTTGATGAAGTCCATGGGTGATTTTAACTTTCTTTTGAACACCCTTGCAGTAATAACGTAATAATGTGGCAATCAATGGCCAAGAAAGAATTCTTGTCAAATTTCTGTCCACTGTGGATTGCATGTAAACGTTATGAACAAATTTGGTGTACCATAATGACGTACATACGACTTGGCATTCTGAGCGTATTCATGCATATATCGCGGAATTCCGACGTATGTTGCTGGGAGAATAGAGTTATTCTACCTATATTCTGTGCATTTCCATCAGCATTGATGGTATCCCGTAGATTAATGTATTCTTTAGGACGCAGTTTTGCCTGGGTCGACCTGAAATGTCAATCGCTCAGTTTCAACTTTCTCGTACATATCCAAAGCATATTGGTAGAAGATACGCCGACATTTTTAGATATGATTGTCCTAATTTGCCCGAATCATCACTTCATCAGTCTGTATGAATAATAATTTATTGGACTAACTTTCTTTTTAGTTTCGGAACCTGTAACAAACTGGATTTATCATCTTCATTGAAAAATTATGTCCATCTTCACCTTGCCAAAATAAGATAGGATATTGTAGCGCATCATATGATCGATGTGTTTTGGACACACGCTGCAGTTTAATGCTACGCCGATGTAAAACAATATCTCGGTTTTCTAAATTTTCAGCCACGACGACAATAGCGACTTCGGCAATTGTTGGCGCACTAAAACTTCTCGCGTGTTGTCGAAAATGCAACTGTAAATCAAAGAAAACTATTTTATTCTTCTTTATACCCGAGTAGGTATATCACTTGTTATGTTAGTAACGTTCATGTTAGTCTATCCAAACTTTTAATATTAGGCGTAATGGCTCTGAACTAACCGTGATGTACACTAATAAATTCAGTTTTCTTACATCCTTTTGTGGCAAATAACTATTAATACCTAAACATAATAAATCTTTTTTATCAATACAATAATTCCGATCGAAGCACTTTGATGATATTTGCAGCACGCATTCTGTCAATTCTATGTCGAATGTCATAATGAAAAATATAAATTGCACGTATGGCTCTCTTTTGAATAACATAAATAGTCTGTTTATCAGACAGTGAAAAAGCAGTATCTTTATCCGTGAATTATCTAACTTGTCCAACTGAAAATGCTGCAGAACTACACCCACTGAGACTTACAATCTAAGGTTAAGCCTAAAAATACTGTTGATTTTACTAGTAAAAATGAATTACATATTTAACACGAAAACAATTAGATACAAATACAATACACAAACTAAACCTAAAACGAATCTACGAATAAGAAGGAAAAGACGAAAATATTAAATATTTTTATACTACATCATCGTATTGTTCAGTATTTTATACAGCACACCTCGCAACTTATGGCACATAGAAGTACCTTTCGTCGCGTACTGATTAATCTATCAAAGTGTCTTTAAATCTGTTAATGTTAGTGCTTTATAAATAATTATATACTTTATTCTATCAATATACACGCACTTCTGATTGCGAGATTCGTAGTTTCAAAGATTTCTACCGCTCAAAATTCACCTTAAAACCTTATACAATCTACAACTCATAATTTTCTTAATGTTTATTTATTTCATAAGATATGGTTCCTCGGGACGCAGGCTTTATCCATAGTTTAACTCTCGTCTTCTTATAAAAAATTAAATATTAATAAGACAATATATGATGGTAAGAATGTAGAAGATATTGAAGGAAGAGTTAATGCAGGTAATAGAGTGAATGGAGCCCTGAAGGTGTTTATGAACAGCCAAAATGCGTCCAATAAGGCACGTTTGGCTGTGCAGAAGAGTCATGAGAGTATAATAAATGCTGTAGTAATAAGAGCACTGAGAAGTATGTGTGGTGTGACGTTGACTGACAGAGTAAAGAATTGTGTGATAAGAGAGTGTTGTAGGGTAAAAGGAGATGTAGTGACAAGCATCGAGAAAGGTATGCTAAAGTGGTTTGGGCACATGGAGAGGATGGATGACGAAAGACTGACCAAGCAGATATCTAAGGCAAATGTGAATGGGACAGGACAAAGGGGAAGACCTAGGCGGACGGTCTCTGACTAGATTGGAGACATCCTAAAAACAGGACAGGTTAGAAGTACCCTAAACAGTAGAACATGTATGAGGAATCTGATGGGAGTGAATGAAGCAAGAGGGATATGTCAGGATCGTTTCAAATGGCGTTCCGTAGGCTCTGCCTACCCCTCCGGGAAACAGGCGTGAGTCTATGTATGTATGTATGTACAATATATTTTGTGCAGGGAGACGAACGACTTGCCTCAGAGTTTCAACAACTACAATAATAGCAGCGCAGGCACCTCGTAAGTATTACGATTTTAATACAATAATATATTGTAATATAAATACATCTCTCTACTGCCTTTCACAGCCCACTACGGGACTTAAGTCTTTCCAGTTTGCTTCACAGTAGCATTGTAAATCAGTGGGAGGATTTAACTTACCACGGCGGTGGCGATTTGACGATTGGCTAGACGGGTTGGTTTGAAATCGACTTTTCCGTCTCTTCGCAACGTACTATTTGTTTCGTGTATTTCCCTTAGTCGATGCCTATGATACCCACGGAATAAAGTGGGATAGTGACATTTCGTATTCACACGAATTATATATTATATCATTCTGTCATGGATAACAATAATTTCCTGTAGATTCAGCCACAACGTAACTGTATTCAACGGTGACGGGGTATTGTAGTGGATACTGTTTCATAAGTATTTTATAGAAAATATATTTGAAAAGTTTATAATACGGTTATTGTGTAAAAGTGACATCGAGGAGACACCACAGAGGAGGACACCACTTTTATTTCAAGTAAAGTACAAGTACAAGATTTCATGTAATTTAAGTTTTGCCACGTAGCAATCCGAGCAATTACAAATCACTCTGTACACAGTAAGTTACAGAAGCTTTTTAATCGAAAAGGTAACAATAATATTTTTATATAAAATGTGGAGAGAAATTTTGAATTTAGAACATACCTATTTTTATTCATAAGTAAACATATTTTTAAATAAATTATAACCTGAACGTCTCACATACATCAATCTTCTTCATAGAGCGGTTCGGCCATATACTATCGGTATGTGCCCGGAATAAATGCGAGCATCCAAACAAAAGACGAGGATTGCGTTGGGACCAAACCCTATGCACTTTCCAAAACATAGAGCTCTGGGTGTTTGCTGGAATATTGTATAGTTTGAGACGCAGGATTTTGACGGTATTGTTTCATAGTCGTATCTTTAAAAGAAATGCAATATTAAAATTAAATGTATTATGTGTAGGCCGTCGGACGACATTCCTCAAACAAGCATAAACACGTTCAGCAACCAGAGTGTTTCAACTTGAAGGTCATAAATATTACGATCATAACTCAACAATGGTATTGAAATATCCTTGAAATATCAGTCAGATAATGATAATTTTTGATAGGTTCAGTCATAAAACGTCACCGATTTACCTTTGCCATAAATTCGTACCCAATTTTGTTAGGGATAGCACATAAATTTATGAAGCATAATATATATTTTAAAAGTGATGTTCACTTTTGTTATTGTAGCCTCCGTTTGCTGCATACAGTTACATCACAATGTTTTCTACTGCACCAATGATGTTGAGCACTATGTCCAAATGGCATGGAACTTTATGCCAACTGCAGAGTACAGTATACTGTTCTTAGTGTATGTTGCTGGTTCATCCATATTATGATAGTAATTTTTCTAACGAATATCTAACATTAATAATTGTTCCGTGCAGGACAAGGAGCCGCATGTCCGAGACGACTCCTCATAGTTCTGACTACAGCCACAGTGAACGAACCACCCACAGCACGTAAGTATTACGACTACAGCACAAACATTTTTTTTTTTTATAGCATAAGGCGGCAAACGAGCAGACGGATTGCCTGATGTTAAGCAATTACCGCCGCCCATGTACACAAGCAACACCACAGGAGTCACAAGTGCGTTGCCGCCCCTTGGGGTTGGGAAAAGGGATAGGATAAGGAGTGGGATGAGGGAGAAGGAATAGGGGATAGGGCCTCGGGCACTCTCACTCACCGAACGAAACGCAACAGTTTAGATTCTGTTACCTTACGTCGATTTTCTGTGAGAGGGTAGTACTTCCCCGGTCGAGCCGGCCCATTCATGCTGAAATCAGCAAGGCTCTACTACCTACAATAAAAAAAAACATTATTTTGACTAGACATAATTTATTTGCTACTGGTTCAATCGTAAAACGTCAGAGCACTTGTACACGCTACATAAAGTAGCCGGGCCTATGCAAGTCAAAAGTCAAAAAGTCAAAAATCATTTATTCATCTAGGTCACAACGTGACGCTTATGAACGTCAAATTTTTAAAGTAAATTAATAATGCTTCTACATTTACATTTACTGCCCATTCGCAAAGCAATAGGTAGAACCACGAGAAAGAACGGGTAATAAAACTCGTGGCCACTCTCGCCAGTGTTATGGTACATATTTTGTTTTTGTAAGGAGCTGCAACTGTTTCACATTGTAATTAATTACTTGTAAATAGTAAATAAGAACATACATATTATATACAAAATATGTAGTTATTAAATTAAGTGCTGTAGTAGTCTTCAAATGTGAATCTTGTGTAACAGGAGCATCCACTTACGCTATATAATGTAGGCAACGCGCGATCATGTTCAGAACTATGGTGGAAAAGTATGTTACAGAAAGTGACGGTATATGAATACACGAAAATTACAAAAACGTTAGTATCCAGCCCATGATAACGAGTTACCTTCATCTAACACTGTAGCAAATTTTAATAAAATTTGTGGAACAACAATGAAAATGTAAATGTAGTAAGTTGAATGACCTAATAATGCATGAATATTAAATTAATAGAACTAGAGATATTATATAAAAAAAAACTGAAAAGTAAGGTATCTATATAAATTAAAAAAATCAAGAGTTGGCTAGTGTAAGTGACCACCTATCCTTATCACTGAAATAATCATTAATGGTATAATAACCTTTCCTAATAAGGCAGTCTTTTATTTTACTTTTGAACGTACTAAATGGCAATTCTAAAAGACTAATTGGTATTTTATTGTATATACGAATTCCTAGCCCTACAAAAGAATTATTAACTTTATGTAAACGATGATAAGGGGCATATAACTTATGCCTGTTTCGAGTATTTATGTTATGTACCTACATCACTTTTTGTAGTAAATAAACCTATATTTTGCCTAATATACAAAATATTAGCAAATAAAAATTGCGAGGCTACTGTAAGAATCCCTATAGACTTAAAGCGTTCCCTAAGAGTATCTTTTGCACCTAACATGTATATTGCTCGTACCGCTCGTTTCTGTAGAAAGAAGATATTCTGAATATCCGCAGCTTTGCCCCATAACAAGAATTCGTGTCGACACACACGACTCGTGTACACTTCATCCGCGCTGAAAAAGTAAAATATCTTGTTAGAGCTAGACACAACGCGTGAATGTTGAAACATGTTCGTGTAGATCCGAAATAATTATTATTCTTTACATGATGATTCGGTCGTATCTGAAGCAGACACAGTGGATTTCCTTAGAGCGCGGAAACGGTCATGGTTTTGAAATGGGCAAGGGACAGGCACCTTATAGGTGAAACTTGTTTTGCCGATATTTTGACTGAGTAACATCAGATGTGGTCACGATATGGCTGATTTAGGATTTAGGAAAAAGAAAGAAGTCGGCTGGAGCCATATCTGGTGAAAGGGCTTCAACCGACTGCTATATTTTTATTAATTCCTTCTTTTTATTACTTCAAAATTAATTAATAACGAATACGTTTGCTGAAGGGTGTATTGAGGACTCGATTGAAAATCGAATGCTTGGTCTAACCCACGCCTGTCCACTTCCAAAGACACAGAAAGTGTACAGTGTACTTTTACAGAAAACCGATCTGAGTCGCGAACGGTTACTGTAGTTCCGTCACATCACAACCTACCACCGAAACAGAAACCTCAGCAGATAATCAAACTCAAGTCAATGCAACTATAACGATGCCGAGTAAAACTGTTACTTTCAATAATTGTACCTTTAATAATATTAAATAATAAACGTATTTCAATCTATTCTTGTTCATTTATATGTCTCCTAAGTAATATGTGTTCTCACTGCTGAGGTGAAAAGTTATGTGTGCTACACGAGAGCAAAGTTTGTTGCATCTCGTGCTGTTGAACTTTGAATCATTCGCTACGCTCATGAATCCATCATAGAATCCTTTGCTTGCTCGGGACTCAAAATCAGCACTCGAAACAAAAAACGACTTTGCTCTCTTGTTGCACAAATAACTACTATTCCATAAATACACACGCAGTTCTGATTGCGAGATTCGTATAGATTCAAAGATTTCTAATGCTCAAAATTCACTATAAAACCTTATACCATTTACAACTTATAATTTTCTTAATATGTATTACTTTAATAACACATGGTTCCTCAGGACGCAGGATTTATCTACAGTTTGACTCTCGTCTTCTTATAAAAATAAAAATAATAGATAGATAGTAACTCTTTATAGTACACCAGAAAAAACAAGAATACATGGATCAAATGAAGAACTTAAGTCTAGTGGTACAAGGGCGGTCTTATCGCAAAAGCCGATTTCTTCCAGACAACCAAGAATGGAATGCAATGATTTAGTGACTGAGAGAATAATGTGTTTTGTGCAGGAAAACAAGCGTCTTCCCTCAGAGTTTCAACAACAATGACAATGATGACAGCGCAGGAACCTCGTAAGTATTACGATTTTAATACAATAATATATTGTAATATAATTACATCTCTCTACCGCCTTTTACAGCCCACTACGGGACTTAAGTCTCTTCCAGTTTGCTTCACAGTAGCATTGTAAATCAAAGGGAGGATTTAACTTACCACGTCGGTGGTGATTTGACGTTTTGCTAGACGGGTTGGTTTGAAATCGACTTTTCGCAACGTACTATTTGTTTCGTGTATTTTCCTTAGCCGATGCCTACGATACCCACGGAATAAAGTGGGATGGTGAAATTTCGTATTCACACGAATTATATATTATATCATTCTCTCATGGATAACAATAATTTTCTGCAGATTCAGTCACAACGTAACTGTATTAATCGGTGACGGGGCATTGTAGTGGATGCTGTTTCATAATATATTTATGAACGAATATATTTTAACGGCAAAGTTCATAGTACGGTTATTGTGTAAAACTGACATCGGGGAGACACCAGAGAGGTGTCCTTCACCGCAAAAACAGCTGCAGGGCTCATTGCATCCCAATCAATGATCGCAATGTTATAAATGTCTGCCGGTATTTACAAACTGTCAATAAATTGGAATTGTAGACACGACACTAGATTTGTCTTGTTAGAGTTGCGTCAGTGTTTTTGATTCACGATGCTTTTAATATTTATAAATCTACACAATAAGTTTGTGCGACGAATTCTTTGATGTAAATTGCACTCTGTGCTAATACGTTGTATAAGTGTAAAAGGACTTCAATTACAAAATCTATAACCAGTTTTTGGCCTCATGCAATCTTGTATAGTCAAATATATCACTATGATACTCCACAATAAAGATTTGTGAATACTTTATTTTAATATGCGGAAACTGTGTACCAGATTAGAACTGAGGCCACTCATGCTCACTACAACTCTTTAAGTTGTAGGTAATACAATATGGGACACAATATGGGCCTGGATACAATATGGGCCTTATCAGAAGGCTCAAGGTCACTCAGAGGGCGATGGAGAGAGCTATGCTTGGAGTTTCCCTGCGAGATCGAATCAGAAATGAGGAGATCCGCAGTAGAACCAAAGTCGCCGACATAGCTCTCCGGATAGCCAAGCTGAAGTGGCAGTGGGCAGGGCACATAGCTCGAAGAACCGATGGCCGTTGGGGCAGAAAGGTTCTGGAGTGGCGGCCACGTACCGGACGACGCAGCAGAGGTAGGCCCCCCGCAAGGTGGACCGACGACCTCGTCAAGATCGCGGGAGGCGGTTGGATGCGGGCGGCTCAAGACCGGTCTGTGTGGAGAACCTTGGGGGAAGCCTATGTCCAGCAGTGGACGTCGCTTGGCTGATATGATGATGATGAATAAAATATTAATTACGGATAGAGCAAAACACCATAATCTAGATAGAGAGCATACACACTGTTCATTATCAGATTTCGTAATTCTGTTTACTACTTTACTACTAATGAAACTGCATCGTGTTTACTTGTCATAGAAGCCAAGCATATTACCTGGAAGTCATTATATGAAATGTATCTAATAACTTCTGTCGCACGTGTGGTTGGTTGCTTGCATGCTTTAATTAATATTGTGGCATTTTGGAAATGTGGTATTTCAAAAATCATAATAATTAGTGTAGATTTCTAGCAACCAGACAATATAATATGTATTGTGTACTTGATACAAAGAGACATTAATTTTGTCATTTTGGACATGTGCAATTCATCGTAATCGGGCTGGAATTGCCTTTGACTAATACACTTTTGCTACGTTCGGGTTAAAGTCGAATCTGTAACAATAGCGCGTCGACAAATTCGCAATAATTTCGCATAAGTATTTAATAATTAAAATAACATATTTTACCTGAATATTTGTCCCCACATAATTGCATATACATTAATGAGGTCAAGCCAGAAAAGTCTAGTTCTCTATCCAACGTTTCAAGTATCAATCCGGATCTGGATGTTGGCAAAATTTCAAGACCTCATCTGAAGACAAGCTCTCACAGTCTACGGTAGATTTGGTCGGTTTTTGACTGGCGGGACCGCAGTATATTATGCTAACCGAGATTTGATACTGCTACGAGAGGGGCGTGTGTGTGCATCTGCATGTGCGTGAGCGTGTGTGTCGACTTGAGTAAGACGGAGAAAAGGAAAATACCTTATACTACACGTAGTACACGTATAAGTTTTTTTTGGCACGTAGTCACTAGCGAGAGCACTGTTTCTTGGTAGCTCATCTGTAGCAACTATTTCGTGATCACTTAACATCTTTGCAGCTTTGTTCAGACAGTCATAGTGTAGATCTGAAGTTGAAAATAAGGCAGCGATAGCATAGTGGAGATACTAACAGTATACTTTTCACCGGGTTCGAATACTCGAGAATACAATGCCATCATCTCATTGACATCAAAAATTCTCGCCCTGTAACTAATTTTTCAGTTTTGAAAAAGTCACTGTGAGCCAGGTCCGTATACGGGGGATTATCAATTTCTGCGAACCCGGTGTTTTTAAGGCATCCTTCGCAACACAAGAGGATCAGGTGCGTTGTCTTGCAGAAACAACACTCCGCGCGCCAACTTTCCACGTCTCTTCAGTGCGACTTCTTAACGTGCCTGACCCAATAAATTGGCGTGACCATTCATAGTAGATCTTATAGGCAAGTAATCAATTTTTAGGGTTCCGTACCTAAAAGGTAAAAAACGGAACCCTATTACTAAGCCTCCGCTGTCTGTCTGTCTGTCTGTCCGTCTATCCGTCTGTCTGTCACCAGACTGTATCTCATAAACCATGATAGCTAGAAAGCTGAAATTTTCACAAATTATGTATTTTGGTTGCCGCTATTACAACAAATACTAAAAATAAAAAAAATTAAAATATTAAGGAGGGGTCCCATACAAAAAACGTGTTTTTTAGGGTTCCGTACCTAAAAGGTAAAAAACGGAACCCTATTACTAAGCCTCCGCTGTCTGTCTGTCTGTCTGTCTGTCTGTCCGTCTGTCTGTCACCAGGCTGTATCTCATAAACCATGATAGCTAGAAAGCTGAAATTTTCACAAATTATGTATTTCGGTTGCCGCTATAACAACAAATACTAAAAATAAAAAATAAAAAAATATTAAGGGGGGTCCCATACAAAAATCGTGTTTTTTTCGTATTTTTTGCTCAAAATTACTACGAGTAACTGTAACAGGTAGACGCTTTAAATTTTCACAGAATATGTAGTTGTATATTACCTTTCAAAATAAATAATTAAATTTAAAAAAAGTAAATAATAAAGGGGGGCTCCCATAAAACAAACCTAATTTTTAAGCAATTTGTTACTCGATCTTAATAAACAGGTAGAAACTTATAAAGTATTTAAGTATACATACAACGAACGTGATTTTCTTTTATAGATGATGGTACGGAACCCTTCGTGCGCGAGTTCGACTCGCACTTGCCCAATTTTTAAATTCCCTCGCTATCCCAGAAAATGGTCACCATTAGCTTAAAGACCGACTTTTGTGCTCTTTGTCCTTTTTAGGGTTGCGTACCTCAAAATGAAAAAAGGAACCCTTATAGGATCACTTTGTTGTCCGTCCGTCTGTAAAGACCCATTTTCTCAGAAATGCGTGAAGGTATCAAACTGAAATTTGAATCAAACAGTCAAGCCTACTGTCCCATGAAGCTGCGAAAAAATCAAACTTCTAAACACATGCACACGCAATCAAAAGATACAGCCGTTTATGCTGCAAATTTCCGCTATTTTCGAAACTCGCCTGGGAATCAAAACCTACAGGGTACTTCCCGTGAACTTGGAATCTTGAAATTTGGTACGAAGCAATGTCTTATAGCACAGATAAAGGAAAAATTGCGAAAGCAGTAATTTTTTTGTTTCATCTTATAAAAAAATGTTTTATTAATTTTAAAGTTACTGACTACCCCTTTCCTCATGAACGAGTTAAGTTATTAAATTGAAATTCATATCAAATACTCGGGTCTATAATACTTTTAAGCTGTAACAAAATTAAACTTCTATTTCAGCGCAATCAAAAGATACAGCAATTTTACAACATTTTCAAACTCGCAACTACTCGCAAGGAAGCAAGCAAGAATCAAAACCTACAGGGTACTTCCCGTGAACTCAGAATCTATCTCTAACGAAAATATTTTTAATAATTTTAAAGTTACTATCCCTTTCCTCATGAGGCCGTAGAGGGAGAAAATTGAAATTCATATCAAATGCTCAAGTCAAAGCTAATGGGTTATACCAGTCGATCTAGAATCTTAAAATTTTGCATAAAGCAACGTTTTATAGCACATAAGAAAATGTTCGAAAATCTAGTTAAATCACTTTTTTTTTATAATTATATATACCTACAGGTTTGTACGGAACCCTCGGTGCGCGAGTTCAACTCGTACTTGACCGATTTATTTAATCTATTGCATATACTCTTGTTTTGACTCCGGATCATACTGACGAATCCAGGTTTTGTTTACTCTCACAATACGGTTACAAATTTCATCTAAATCGCTCTGATACAACTCCAAACAATCCTTACAACTCGCCAGTCGTCGTAATCATAGTCGCAGTCGTACCCGACGCGCACAATTTATTTTTTCATATGTAAGTTTTGGTATAAAATTCGCTCTTTAATAATCGGTAACTCTTCAGCTATCTGCCACTAGTTTATTCTTCGATCGGCGAATACTAATTTTCAACCTTTTGAAGATTTTCTTTGGTCACTACAGACACAGGGCGGCCTGGGCGTGGGTTGTCTTGACAGCTCTCTCTTCCTTGTTGTAAAAGTCGAGCCCATTTTTTACCATGGTATATGATGGCCCAGAATCCTGAAGAACCGATAAAATTTCTTCAAAAATGGTTTTCGGTGAGTTTCCTCTATTTACATGAAAATTAATCACTGGGCGGTTCTCAAAATTGCGAGAATTTTCAGTTTCAGTCGACATGGTGTATTTGCTTGATCCAAGGATGAAGTGTTAAGAACCAAATTGAACAAATGGGTGTTATTTTTGCTATCAATTAGTGCTGCAAGTAGTGCTATAAATAATGAGATGATACCTCATCGCTAAGTACCGTAGGTCACGAACTTCTCTGCCGCCCCGCCCTCGTATGTGCGTAGTGAATTGCTGATTTGCTGATTATCCCCTGTCCGCAACCTCTGAGAGCACGTTCAACCCTCGGTATCGGCTATCATGAAGATCTTTGACGTTATGAGGAGTCAGTACTTCTTATTGTAAATCATGAGATATCGCCATCCCTTTGGATTCAGCCAATCAAACAGGCAATCGCTCTGTGGATAAAGTTATATTCAGTCAACACGCAAGCGGCTACACACGTAAGCGGATCTTTAGTTGCAACTGATATAACGCTAGGGTGATGATGATGACGATGATGGTAGATTTGAGATCCCTGGTAGCATTATAATGCTGAGTGAGAAAATAATTCTATTTTAGGAAGTTGGCAGACTTTGTCATTTCACCGCTTGGTAATTGTTTGGGAAGGAGTTCTCTGATACTGCAGTACGGCGATTTTATGAATAAACTAAAAGATTCCCGCAGCTACCCCGCACCTTTTATTTTAATTTATCCTACAGTGCACACGTTCAGTCTTCAAGTAACATACATGCCAAATTTCAGCTTCTTACGCCTAAAAGTTTTGGCTGTGGTTGGTCTACGCAACAATTTATTATATAACAAACAGAAAACAGTTGCCCTACAGTCACTACTTCCCAAGACTTGTGGATTTAGTAGACAAGTGGCGCACGAAAAGTACTTACTTTTGGTATAGCCCTTTGTGCTCTTCCAAGCTTTAATACAAGGGTAAGATTTTGGGTGTACCACCCTATACCGCGATTCAATACTTGAAGACGGAATGGCAAAGCCCTGCGATATGACGTAGGTTTTTTAAAATTAAAATATTTTTCCTTATATTATTATGCAGTCTACAGTTGAGCTTATCACCTAATGTAACCCCAAGGTATTGAGATGTCGTAAACTAGTTATTTTCAAAATTGAAATATAGGTACTTTTAATAACTTAATTATTATATTGTAGCAGGATCAGCCGCAGCATGACCGGTCACTTAGAGGCCCAACAACAGGATTTGACTAACTACTCGCAAAATATGTAAGTATTATTGTATGAAGCAACGGAATCAATTAAAAAGTACATAAAGATAAAAGCAGTATCTACGTCTATGAAACAAATTAATCCAATATTTGATATTACTCATATAGCCCTAATAGACTGCTTGCAGTTTGTAAAGGACTGGTGTATCTACAAGTATTGCTACCGCACGTGGTTAGGCGTGATAGATATTAACTTATACAAATCATCATGATGAAAAAGTAGCAGGGAAGAGAAAGCCTAATCATAGAAGAAAGCCGTGGCCAGGCATAAAAAACTGCGCTGAAATCTTTTGCCTAGCGAAAGACAAAAATAAATATACAAAGCTGACTGCCAACCTTCTCTGGTTGGAAAGGCACCACAAGAAAATGAAGAAGAAGTATTATTTTACTAACATTACCAATAAACCACTCCACGTTTATTTCAATTATTACAGGCACACTTTTATACAGCACTACTTTTGCACAATCACACACTGTTACAATAATTTCCGCTTGCTACTTGGTAGTTCGAGAGTTTTCATAAGACTGACTGTGGCGTCCCTTTATGCCTCCCACTTCGACTCGTCCCTCTTCATAATAATGTAAAGTAATGGGTAGTGAGTGAAGTGAGGTGCACGCTGACGTATAGCCCATGAATCATTTGAGTGTTTATAAAATAGTTCTCGTAATAATAAAATTGTTTTAGTGGTTATTAAATTAAATTAATATTAAACTAAACCAAAATGTGACACATTAATTTCAAATACACAAATATCATGGCGTCGTGGTTTCGATTCACAGGTCGACCAACAATGTATAATCAGTATTTTTGTAAAGTATTGTTTAGTAGAAGCTCGGTGTTGGGCAACAGCGATGTTAAAACCCACCAAACCATAATTATTATTTAATCAATCTCATTGAGCCGTAATGCTGCAATCACTCTCTATCTAGCCGAATTGGATGTGATAATTATGCTGCACAACATACATATGTTGCAACATACATATTATGTTGTGCAGCATATATATTCTACTCAAAAATGTTGTGTTTTTTTTGCTTAGGCTGAATTAGAAGGTCGGGCGTCGCACCTACTCTTCCTGCCAGGATCGAACTGCAGCTATGAGTTGCGAAGAGAGACATATCAAAGATTTTCAGAACAAAGTCGTCGGTTCATCCTCGCATGTCTTACCCCTCTAACCAAGGGTTAAATTTGCCCACAAACTCAACTTTACACCAACACAACTAGGGTTCGGTGACACCACAAAAAAAATAATGATATCTTCTGCAAAAGGACGCTAAGCCTAAAAAGATGGCAAATTTCAATAGACTAGAAAGAAAGATTTGAGGTCAAGATGCCGGTTTGAGGAAAAACAAACGTACCTTTACAAATACACGACATTGAAGTTATTTTTTAGAATATCTTAAACTTGATCTTGTTTTTTAAATACTTTGCGAAAGTCAATATTGCTGTCCTTGAATTTTTACGATGTTTAGTAATAATCCAGTTTTATTTTGTTTCATTCGTTTATAAGTAAAATGAATATGCGTTATGAAGAACGCAGAAGCTACCTATATTCACATAATTTTATAATATATGTCATGTATGTTACGTGCAACTTGAGAAGTCTGGTCCCTATGAATAGTGATCGGCCAGTATACATAATGCCCATGTCACATGGGAAATTTGATTAAAATTTCATGGCTCTTCCCGGTCAGTATGAATAAGGGCAAATACGTTTTAGGCAAAATAATAAAACAAATGAAATGAAGGTTAGGTGAGACTGTAACTCAAGGTAGTAGGTTAGGTTAGGTTCTCTTGTGACCTTTAATCCAAAAATACGTCAACTTAGTATCTTTTTAACAGTAAGATTTACCAGTAAATCCTAAGATTTACTAGCATGAGTTGGTAAATGTCCGAATTTAAATAAAAAAACACTTAATTGACGGAGCCCTGCTTGGCAGGGCTCCTATTTTTGGGTTAAGGATCACAAGAGAACCTAACATAACCTACTAACTTAAGTAACAACCAAACCTTACGGGCTTACGTAGATTTTTTTAAATGGACCATGGGCTGTCGGGCATTATAATATGGACCGGTCTAAGTAATTAAAATACTAAAATTTATCAAATAGCCCGCTGCTCTCGGGAACTATTCATAATACTCGGCCCTTATTAATACGGCCCTGTTAGTCACGTTGCCCTTAACATATACACTACTTAATAATGGTAAGTACCAATAATGGGATCATGACAGGTTGCGTGATTTCAGCGTAGTTCTGAAATTGCTCGGTAGTATTAAAATTATTTTCATAAATAAATGATCTCACAAAGCCCATTCTGTCAGATTATCGCTGCTTTTTCGTCGAAGTACTTTTTAAATATACTCTTGTAATGCTATTAAAATGAATTTATGTGCTCATTTTGCATAAGTAATTGCAGAAATGGGCGATATGAATGATAGCAGTGTCAATGAGTGTTGGAAAGAGATGAGTAAATGTATAAAGTGTGTAGCAAAGGATGTTTTAGGAGAGTCGAAAGAGAAGCGAATGAAAGATAAGGACACGTGGTGGTGGACAAAAGAGGTACAGAATGCGCTTAAGGAAAAGAAAGCAAGATTTAAGGAATGGCAGCTGGTGAAAGGAGGAAATGAATCTTTGGAAGAAAGTAAGAAGAAAGAATACGATGAATGTAAAAAAAGAGCAAAAAAAGCTGTAGCCGTTGCTAGATCCAAAGCCCTAGACCACTTGTACGGGTTACTGGAAAAACCCGAGGGTCATAAATATTTATACAGCATGGCTAAAGCTAGAGAGAGAAAGGCGAAGGATGTTTCCCATATTAAGTGCATGAAAGACGAAACAGGAGTGATTCTTATGGACGACGATAGAATAAAAGAAAGATGGAGGACATACTTTGAAAGTTAATGAATGAAGAGAACGATTGGAGCGGAAAACTTGAAAGTGAGGTGATGAATGAAGTTTAGTGAAGGAAATAAGTAAAGATGAGGTAAAAAAGGCTGTTAGTGGAATGAAGAATGGAAAAGCGTTAGGACCAGATGGAATACCAGTGGAAGCATGGAAAGCGTTAGGAGATGATGGATGGACGTGGCTGGCTTTATTCTTCAATAAGCTGTTGCACGAGGAGACCATACCCGAGGAATGGTGCAACATTTTACCCTTACGTTACCTGGTGCCCATTTTTAAAAATAAGGGTGATATCCAAGAGTGCAACAATTATCGGGGAATAAAGTTAATAGTCATAGTATGAAAGTATGGGAGAGAGTAGTTGAGCGACGCCTGCGAGACGAGAGTGAGATTTCACGAAACCAAATCGGTTTTATGCCTGGTCGAAGTACGGTGGATGCTATTTTTGCACTTCGCCAAATGTGCGAAAAATACAGGGAGGCACATAAAAACTTGCACATGGTATTCATCGACCTTGAAAAGGCATATGACCGAGTGCCTCGTGAAGTCTTGTGGTGGGCCCTTAAGAAGAAAAGAATGCCTGGAAAATACCTGACGTTGATTCAAGCCATGTACGCTGAATGCAGAACGCAAGTCCGATCCGCGGCCGGTATCACAGCCAGATTCGATGTGGCCGTAGGCTTGCACCAGGGGTCGGCCCTTAGCCCCTACCTCTTCCTGTTAATTATGGATGCTATATCATCGGACATACAGGAAGAGGCACCCTGGTGCATGCTGTTTGCCGATGACATCGTTCTGGTAGCAGAGAATGGACAAAAGGTGCAGAGTAAGCTGGAGGAGTGGCGGCAGAGATTGGAGAATGTAGGCCTGCGAATAAGCAGAACCAAGACAGAGTAGTGTTCTGTGACTTTGGCGGTCTCTCCAGTCCTATACCGGTTACACTCGGCGGTACACCTCTACCAGTATGCTCCGATTTTCGCTACCTAGGTTCACTCCTGCAAGATGACGGCGAAATTGATCGGGATGTTAGGCAACGAATCAACGCAGGATGGATGAAATGGCGACAGGTCTCAGGCACAATTTGCGATCACAAAATGCCTGTGAAGTTAAAAGGCCGCATGTATGAGGTGGTCATAAGGCCTGTCGTACTGTATGGAGCTAAGTGTTGGGCTACAAAGAAGATGGATGAGAAACGATTGCATGTTGCTGAGATGAGAATGTTACGATGGATGTGCGGAGTGACAAGAATGGACAGAATTAGGAATGAATACATTAGAGGTAGTACGAAAGTAGCGCCCATTGATGAAAAGGTAAAAGGGAGTCGATTGGCCTGGTATGGACATGTTATGCGAAGAGATGAGATGTACGTAGGTAAGAAAGTGATGAATATGCACGTAGTAGGACGAAAAGGGAGAGGGCGGCCAAGGAAAAGATGGATGGACTGTGTGAGGATGGATATGAAAGAGAAAGGGATAAACGATCGGATGGCTGGTGACAGAGAAGTATGGAAGCGAAGGACATACTGCGCCGACCCCAAATAAATTGGGACCAGGGCAAGACAATGATGATGATTTACATAAGTAATTGCAGCATTGTAATGGATTTTAAATTTAATATTTTAGTGAAATATTTTTCAGGAAATCCTGACTGTTAGTAAAGTTATTAAACGAAACAAAATATTTTTGATAGTAATAGTATGGTGTGTTACCTTTAAAAGTGGAAACAGATATACGACACCACACCCCACCCCACGTGTCGACACCCGATGCGCACCGTGCACATATACAACATCCCAAGTGGTGCTTTGTTGACTATTTACGAAACTATGACATAATTTCCTAAATAGTGATTTTGAAGAAGATTTATTATTTATAGAGTGGCATTATTTCTAATATATTACGATATTAGCCTGAACTCGAATCTTAATTATAATGTGGAGTAAAATTTTACTAATTCAATTTGCTGATGTTATGTTTTTAAACGAAAGCTATAAACAAATATCATCATAACAGGAATATTTTCAACTGACACATGGCGTCGGGTGTTAACTAGAATCACACTGCTTGCCAAACGTCAAATGGCGTGTGTTCCCCTCCACCGTCAACACGCCGATCTGGATCGAATGGATTATGAGGCGTGGGTTGGGATGGGTGTGGTATATCTGTACCTGGCCATAGTAAATTTGATTAGTATCAATACTCGTAAGATGGCGTGGGGTGGTGTGGCGTAGCGTAGGGTGGGGTGGTGTGTAGTATATCTGTTTCTACCTTAAGTTACTGTGTTTGTTTCTGGATGTTTCAGGGTATTTGTGAATTCTTTAGACTTATTGAGCAGAACAAAAACCATTACGTTTCAAAATCTGTTCTTCAATTCAGTAAATTTCATACTAGTTTTATGTTTTAGACCTGAATTTGAGTTCATAATAATGAATGTTCAAAATATTACATAACGATACCTTTTTGGTTTGCGTACATATAAATAGATCAGTTTTCTCATTAAAACATTTTAATAGCATTACAGTACACCTTGCTCCATATTTAATGCACTTTAATTTAGATACAAACTCATTCATATTCTTCAGGAGCCTACTACTGCCGCCGGCACGAAGTCTGATAGACGACGCTTCAACCAAAAATAAATTTAATGAAATGATAACGAAATTATCAAACAATAATGTTAACAGAAGTACGTATATCCGCCGCCATATGTTAACACACGGCTACTCGTCAAACTAGACACTTTGAACTTTGTATCGTCCTTATGATCTAGAACATAAGTGTCAAAATTGTACAGCAACCGCTTGACTTGGCGCCGTGTGTACATAGTGTTATGTATATATTTTTTTAGCTTTATTATTGTAAAGGCACACACAGTGCCGGCATGAACCCGGCGGCATATAAAGCCGCCGGTTTGGCCGCACGAAACAGCCGCAGGTATGGACTCCCTTTCGGCGCGGGTTGCAACTTGCTACTTGTGCGTGGCCACGTACGGCGGTACGCCCGCCAAAAGCCGGCGGCACGTGTGGCGCGGCAAAAGCTGGCGGTCTGTGCCGCCGACGCTGTGCAGCCTTAACAATTCGACATATTCAAGATTATATTTTTTTGCCTTGATTATTCTGAGTTGTAGCCCAGTGGAGATGTAAGTAGACTGCTATGCAAAGGGTATCGGGTTCGAATCCATGGCGCACACCAATGACTTCTCGGAGTTATGTGCATATTGAGTTGTTATCTATTTATTGCCCCTCCGTGCCTCGGGAAGCATGTTAACCGTCAATCCGGCTGTCATAAAAATCTATGACAGTAATTACATATAGGGAGTCAGTACCGCCTAAATAAACTGACACTAGTCTAAAGCATGGAATATAGCTGTCCCTTTGGTTTGCGGAGGTCAGACAGTCAGAGAGTAGAAACAGGGCAGTCTCCTCATGGAAAAGCTAATATTTAGTAAAATCCGGTTAGACTGGTAAGCCAACCCCGGGTTGGAACTGGGATAACGCTAGGACAATGATTATGATGACTCTGAGTAAAAGCTTTGTTCGGTTATCATTCGTTATAGTTCTTATTAGTTAAAAATGGTGATGATAAGCATGTGATTTAGGCTATCAATTATACATATTTGCCTAACAAGTCTGCGTGTTTTCAGGTGGTTATAATAGCAATAGTCAATTGTCTCCAGCGCCGGTAGACGAACACGTTATAGAGTCATACGAGATGCAAATACCTGAAGATGAGCCAGTTTTTGAGTTTGATATAGATGACTTGCTGCAAACATTCATGTTATTAACAGAAGTAAGTGTTCAGATCGTCTAATTTCTTAATTATTTGTATTTAAGTGTAAATATGCAACATCGTTGTGTGAGAGTATTGGAAATATTTTATGCTCTGCAGGTTTTGGCATTTTATCCCCCCATAGGATCTCCACCTTGTCGTGGTGGGCGGGCTCAGTAACCGTGGGTAAGGTCCAACACCCACGGTGAAGCTAAGCGGGATCCCCGGAGGGGACGTTCCATGTGCTTGTGTGGGGCCTGCGTAGGATGCGTCCCAGGGTGCGGGTGCGGGGGACAGTTCTGTCTGTCCCACGCAGTCGGGTGCGGTCGCGGGAGGAGAGGTGTGTCGGTGTTGCGTTGCCGCGCGCCCTATCTCCCGCGACCAAATGGGGGCGCACCATCGTTGCGTCGCGGTGGGGCCGCAGAGGAAGAGGAGATGCGGTGTTTCGTTGCCGTCCTCCCTATCCTCTGCGGCCGCTGGGTGTTTTGGCGGCGAAGCCCAACACCTCCATCCACCGCCAACGGGGTTTCGTTCGGGGCCCACCTGACCATCTGGCGGGCAAATACTCGTCGGGGGGTAGCGAGGAATGCTTCGGTGAAACCCTACCCTCGGACACATGGGTACATGAGGAGCACGGGTTGGTTTTTAGTCAGTAAGAGTCTGACAGTCCCCTTCGTCCTTCCCCCCAGGGCGGAAGGACTCCATGAGGATTTTCCAACCCGATACCAAAAATAAAATGCTAGAGGATGCCCGTAGCTACGCCCGCTCATTTTCTTAATTTAACCGTTTTTGCCAGATCGCAAGCAAATTTCTTGAAATCCCTTCTTAGTGCACCCCGACGGTCTTCAAGGAGCATATATGCTAAATTTCAGGTTCTTGCGGCCTATACTGTGTTTTGGCTGTGCGATTTCTGCCAGTCAGTCAGTAACGCAATAATCTTAATATATAAAATCCTTGCGTTACTGACTGACTGACAGTCACGCTACAGCCGAAACTATTGGGCGCAGGAATCTGAAATTTGGCATGTATGTTCCTTGGGGACCGTAGGGGTGCACTAAGAAGGGATTTCTCGAAATTCCCACGGGATCGGCCAAAACGGGTAAACTAAAAAAAATTGCAGGTGTAGCTGCTGGCGTCCTCTAGTTTTATATATTAAGATACTAGCTGAACCGACGAACTTCGTATCGCCATTTTTTTTTATATTCGCAATTTTTTTGTGAATCTAAACCATTCTCAAGTACCCAGTGAACACAAACAAAAAATTTCATCAAAATCGGTCCAGTTGTTTAGGAGGAGTTCAGTGACATACACACGTACACAAGAAATATATATATAAAGATTAATCCCACGTTGGTAATTTTAGGGAGCCAATGAAGAAAATGATCCCCTGTTGCAAAATCTAAATCTCCCTGTAAATGGAGAGGAAGAAAAAACGGGTGGAGATGCCGACAGCGCCGCACAGACCAAGAAACATGAGTAGCGCGTCTTTCGTTGAAACTGACCTGTTCAATAGGTAATTAGGAAAATATACTTCTTTCCATTTTTCTAGGCTCATACAATAGTTTAATCATAATTTTACGACTACCAACCTACCAACAGTGAGTCAGTTTTTATACACTGCTGAGATGGTGCCTTAGATTTGAATTTTAATTAATATAAAATTGTGAATTATTTTCTTGCCTTGTAAGGAAAAAAAATTAAAATAAAATCAGGTGACGTTTTCAAAATTACTCTGGCCTATTCCATCACTTGCCTAGAGACCTCTGCCGAATGCATTAAAATTTTCCGATGGGAAGCGATAATTTTATTTTAATTTCGTGAACTGAAATTAGTTTTCATGTTTATTTTTGCTTGCAGGTGAATGGAAAAGCATAAGAATGTCCGGTGCCAGCGTGTTACAGCTGCGGACCTAAAGTCGCCCTAAACTCTCACTACGCTCGTGTAAAATAATGTTTATACTACTTTATAATAGAAACAATTTTGCGAATGTTGAGCTCTTGTTGTCTTAGAATAATTATAATATTTTAGTACTACTCACATATTTTCGTGTGGTTGAAGGGATTTACTCGACTTGTAAGTAGGCATGTGTGTAATTTCATGGTAAATAATGTGTGCTGTCGTCTCTTTACCGAAAAGGGCTTATTAATGCGAGTCGGAAAAAATTTGTCTCACAAACTTTGCATTTGGCAACGCAGTACTGCCACTTCTCTATATTATTATATGTATATATATTCAACTAATGAACTGACGGAAATAAACCACGATATGAAATACATTTTGGCCCTGTCTTGAGAAGCTCCTATATGGGTATAGCAGTATAATATTTAGATAATATATTATTCAGAACTTTGTAACCGTTCGGTCGAATGATATTTACCTGAATGACCTAAGTACTTCAAAATGTCGTTCTGGTACTAAATCCAAAACATTTTATGACAGCGGTTTTCGAATAACATATACGTAACTTCAAGTTTATTAGATTATTATTATCTATGACTATCCCTACCCTATTTTTTTTAAATAAAATATAGCCTATGTTACTCGCAGATAAAGTAGCTTCCTAATGGTGAAAGATTTTTTTAAATTGGTCCAGTAGTTTTTGAGTTTATCCAATACAAACAAACAAACAAACATAAATACAAATTTTGCCTCTTTATAACATTACTAGCTGACCCAGCGAACTCCGTATCGCCTTTTTAAGAGTTTTTTTTAATTCCCTTTTTTCCAACCCTTTTTTCCAAAGTTACCATTGACTTAGCGCTTAATCTCTTATCATTTTAGAGTCTATAAATGATGAACAAACAAACATAGATTTTTATATATGTAATATTGAATTCCCCATTACTTAAAAAATCGGAGACGATACCCATATCGGCTTTAAAAAAACCCGTCCGCCATCTTTGATTTCCTATCCGCCATCTTTGATCACGAAATAGATGTTGTATTTGGATTCACTATCCCTTAAATCATCAGAGACGATACCCATATTGATTTTTAAAATTTTTGCCATCCGCCATGTTTGATTTCCCATCCACCATCTTGAATCACAAAATAGATGTTGTATTTGGATTCCTCATCCCTTCAAACATCGCAGACGATACCCACATTGATTTAAAAAAAAAATCCCATCTGCCATCTTTGATCACGAAATAGATGGTGTTTTTGAATTCCCCATTCCTTAAAATATCGGAGACGATACCCATATCGACTTTAAAAAAATCCCGTCCACCATCTTTGATTTCCTATCCGCCATCTTTGGTCACGAAATAGATGTTGTATTTAGATTCGCCATCCCTTAAAACATCGGAGACGATAACCATCTTGATTTTTTAAAACTTTCTCATCCACCATTTTTGATTTCTCATCCGCTATCTTTGATCACGAAATAGATGTCGGATTTGGATTCCCCATCCCTTTAAATATCGGCGACGATACCCATATCGACTTTAAAAAAAATCCCGTCCGCCATCTTTTATTTCCTATCCGCCATCTTTGATCACGAAATAGATGTTGTTTTTGGATTCACCATCCCTTTAAACATCGGAGACGATACCAATATTGATTTTTTGAATTTTTACCATCCGCCATCTTTGATCACGAAATAGATGTTGTATTTCGATTCCCCATCCCTTAAAATATCGAAGGCGATACCCATATTGATTTTTAAAATGTTATCATCCGCCATCTTTGATTTCCCGTCCCCCATTCTTTATTCTTTATTCTTTATTGTACACACAAAAAAAAAAGACAAATACATGAAAAGACTAAAAAAATAAACATAAATTATATGTACAAAGGCGAGCTTAACTCAACACTGAGTTTTCTACCAGCAAACCTTTGAGGCTGGAGATTTGATATGAGAGGTAAGGGTTATTATCGTGTACAAAATAATATTTAAATAAAAAATAGGATACCAATAATATATATAAATAAACAAACTACGTACAATAATGTTATATATATATATAATAATATATATTATATAGACTACATAAATATATAGTATACATAAAATACTACCTACTAATACATATGAGAAACAGTGTTATTATTTTTAAGTGTTATTAGATAATAGATAGATAGTGCCTCTTAACATTCATCTTGAATACTGCTGAGGACGGGCTAGCGCGAATGTGATGTGGCAAAGCATTCCACAGGCGGACAGCATAGACCGAGAAAGAATAGTCGTACGCAGTAGAGGTATGAGGAGGCGTGCGTAAGAGAAGAGAGGTGACTAAACGACAGGGCTTATCACGCGGAATAAGAAATTCAAACCGGTCACGAAGGTATGAAGGTGAAGTAGTAGGATTGTGAAGAATAGAGTAAAGAAGTGAAAGAATGTGAGAATCCCGGCGCCGGCGAACAGGCAACCACTTCAACTTGGCTCGAAATTCCGATACATGATCGTACTTCCGAAGACCAAATATGAAGCGGATACACAGATTCTGCAGGCGCTCGAGTTTGTTTAAAAGTTCCTCCTTTGCATCGAGAAAGGCGACATCTGCATAGTCAAGTGTTGGAAGAAGAAGAGATTGCGCAAGTGTTACCTTAGTATTAAAAGGCAGGAATTTTTGAAGACGTTTGAGAGAATGAAATGTGCAAAACACTTTTCTGCTTACTTCAGCAATATGTGCTTCCCAAGACAGGTTTGAGTCTAGAAGTACACCAAGATTTTTAGCACATTTTGAGTAAACAATCGGTGTAGAATCATATAGAACCACTGGGAGCATTTGGTGATTCAATAGGCTAAGCATATATCGGCCACCAATAATGAGAGGTTGGGACTTTGTAGGGTTAACAAGAAGTCCGAACGACTCAGCCCACATACGAATACGTTCAAGATCATTATTGATGGCATCGATAGCTTCAGAAATATCCTGAACTTTAAAATGACGATAAAGCTGCAGGTCGTCTGCGTAAAGATGATAATGTGAAGATATAATTTTGGTGATAGCGTTTATAAAAACGGAGAAAAGTAAAGGAGATAACACGCCGCCTTGAGGAACACCCGCAATCAGATCACACCACTCAGAGTTTATCTCTTCGGAGCGCACAGACTGTGAGCGTCCCTGAAGATAAGATCTAAACCAACCAATTGCAGAAGCTGAGACATTAAGTGAGGATAGGATACCAAGAAGTACGTCAAAATCAACTGAATTAAAGGCACTGCTAAAATCCAATAGTACAAGTATTGTTAGTTGCTTATTTTCCATGGCCAGTCTTATATCATCAGTGATTTTAACAAGTGCAGTTACAGTACTATGGCCAGGTCGGAAGCCAGACTGATATGGACTTAGCAGGCTATTAGAGGAGAAATAATTAGCCAGTTGTTTCTGAACATTAGCCTCAAGGATCTTGGACAGGACTGGAAGTATCGATATTGGGCGGAAATGGGATAAGGAAGTAGGATTTGGGATTTTGGCTAAAGGTAATATGTGTGCCTTTTTCCACATTGCGGGAAAGGTGTTAGAGAAGAGGGAGAAGTTTATTATGTGGGTGACAACTGGCACGATTTGGCTGAGAATGGGCAGAAACATTTGGATTTGAAGACCATCTTCACCAGCTGCCAGCCCCATCTTGGAACACTAAATAAATTTCATATTATTAATACCGAAAATCTCGAAAACGACATCCATATACATTGTATCCTATTTGTTTAGCCTTTTTTTGCCTTTCACCCAACCCTCCCCCTTCTCGTTAGACCATTTTATTATTTTTGTCTGGCCCCTAAAATTTGTGGCGTAATTTTATATAGCCTATAGCCTTTCGGAATAATTGGGCTATCATAGGCAATAACAATTTTTAAAATCCAACTGCTAGTTCCTGAGATTAGCCGACATTATCTTTTAGCCTTTTGCCCGGCCCCAAAGCACGGTAATATAATCTAACAGTATTGTAACTCGGCCGTCTTCGTGAGTTATATACCTACCAGACGCGCCGCATGCGAGCTGCGGCACGATAGCGGCTGCGGGTTCTATAGGTACAGTCCGCCCAGTCTAATGGGTACTCTGCTCGCGGCGCGTAGGTATAACTCGAGTTTCGTGCGTTTGTATGGAGTTACAATACTGTTAGATATTATTACCGTGCCCAAAGGGTCGAAGCATTATGTTATATAGCCTATAGCCTTCCGGAATAACTGGGCTATCGTATATAACAATAATTTTTCAGATTCGACCGGTAGTTTCTGAGATTAGCGCGTTCAAACAAACAAACTCTTCCGCTTTATTATATTAGTATAGATAAGTGTAGATAGAACGAAATGGCTAGTGGGAAGAGTCCTTCTACAAGCAAGGAGGCCACAAAATTGGGGACAGATGTTGAAGAATAGATTTTCTTTTGGATATTTATGCTTGTACAAAAGGTATAGTTTCCTGCGACGGGAACATATAGGTATGTATGTATGTATGTTCATTTTTATTAAGGAGATGGCAGCGTATTATTGTTTCGACGACAGCGAAAAAGAAAATCCGTATGAAACGCGTTGCCGTACGCAGTCTACTGCTGGACATAGGTATTTTTAATGAAGCTGGGCACGAAGATTTTATGCGTAGCTCACTAAAGCATTTAATGTATTCCAAGAAAAGGAATACTAGTGTTAGGTATATTTTGCTGTTTTTTTTTGTAGTATTGAATAGTTGTATAATTAAAAAAAGACTCATTCGCGAATGTACGTTGATCTCTTAGAAAATAGACTGATGTTAAAAATAATGTTATATAATAATATATAAATGACTCTGTTTTTTGGTGTTCATACATATCTGCGAAAGTTACTCTAAAGTCTAATGTGTTGTTGTTCATGTAAGTTGGTTTAAGATATTGCCACTGCTTGATATTGTAAATAATCGCGAATGCATTCATGTACATTATATACACAGGTCCATAATAACATATCAAAAGCTAACATATCAACATCTGTGCATAAAAAATTGTGATGTTACTGACTGACTGACCTGAAACTGAAATTTGGTATGTATGTTCTTTGTGTATCGTAGTCAAAGGTCCGGGTGTAGGTGCAGGCATCCTTCAGTATATTATAAAAAGTAAAACTACACAGTCTATGTAAATATGAAAATCAATTCAGATACAAATATGTAACTATTTTTGTTTATATGTTACAGTCAAAGTTATAAAGCCAGATATTATTTATACTATCTAGACATTATAATTATATAATATCTGCTCAATTTGGACAAAGTAATAATTCACACCGGATGAATCTCATTAACTAGCTATTTTATCAATCTTTTTTTTTAATTTTCCATATAATATTTTAGTCGTCTTGGATGAAGTAATATAATAATTGAAGTGAAGCTTGTAAAGTTTTATTTTAATCAGTTCCGTACTGAACATAGATACGTTAACTGGCCGTTTAACCAGGAGAACCATTTGAATAGGTTATGTTAGGTTTTCTTGTGACGTTGCACCTAAAAATAGGAGCCCCGCGAAGCAGGCCTCCGTCAACTTAGCTTATTAAACATCATCCCAGGACTCCACATTTCATTATAGCGTGGCTTGGTGATCAAGGCACGCTATATCGAAATGGTAAGGCGAGTAATTCGTATCGTATTTAATACTTTAACTTCTTTGGCCTGGTTTTATGAATAACATTCTGATGAAGTGATTAATTTATCAAATTGTCTAAGCAATTTAGTAATCATTTATTTTGACTAGTCATTATGTATAATTTTATATTAATTACTATGGCTGTAACATATAAATACAGTAGACAAGATTCATTTTATTACCGTAAGCATATACCTACAAATTTTATTTTCACAAAATTCTGTAATAAGTTTTTACAGTTCTTACTTGTGAAAATAGACTTGTGAATATTCAAAAAGATCATATTAATATTATTGGTATTTGAGCAGAGAAACACCAATAATATCTATTCTTTATTAACTTAAACAATAATAACATACATACATACATAGACTCACGCCTGATTCCCCGAAGGGGTATATACATACCGAATACATTTTTTTTTTTTTTTTTTTTTTTTTTTTTTTTTTTTTTTTTTCTCCGTGTAAGTATTTATTTCCAATAAAAATTTACAAATTACATATTTGATGGTCCCAAACTAGGCTATGCCTGTATCTTGGGCACCATTTAACATTAAAACTATTAAAAAATTATTGGTAACAAATTACAAAGTAATATGTGTAAGAATAACTAAGTAGGTATCAACTCAAATATAATAATAAATTCAGTAAATAAGAATATGGTAACATTTTGGCTATTTGGCACACATTAAAGTTAACAATAATATTTGTGTTTGCATATGAGCGCGTGTGTGGGTTGTAGTGTGTGTGTGTGTGTGTGTGTGTGTGTGTGTGTGTGTGTGTGTGTGTATGTGTGTATGCGTGTTTCACACAGGTACCTTACTATCTGACTATTTTTAGAAAATAGTTTTCTGTATCATCGTAAGATAAATCTAAGAGTCGTATAAGTAGTGATTTTTTCATTTGACTGACTGGGACATTAAAGTTTTTGATGTTGAGAAAGGACATAACTTTATTATAAATATGGGTATGCAGAAATACTGGTAAACGTTGTGCAAATGTTGATCTTACTGCTACTGGGGGAATTCTGGGTTTTCGGTTCTTTTGCGATAAAGGATTGGGTCTCCCTGATATTTTTAAATGCATTCTACATGCCACTTTGCAAATATAGAGTTTCCTTACTCCGAGAACAGCAGCTTCTGCATACAGGTCGTCAGTTGGGAAGCGGAACGGTTTATGCAACATGACTTTGAGAACAGCGCGTTGGGCCCTCTCTAGTCCTAACATGTAAGTTTTGGCGGCACCGCCCCAGACCACTTGACAGTACTGTATAAGGGATTGGCATAGAGCTGTATACACTAGCTTCCTTATCTTTATGGATGCACAGTCACGTAGAAATTTCATTATATATATTGTTTTCCTTACACGTTTCCCTAATCCTAAAATGTGATATTTAAATGAGAGGTTTTCATCTATGATTATACCTAAATATTTTAGATGTACGACTTGTTCAATTTCTGGGCAATGACAGTTTGAATTGGAGGTGATATTGGTTAAACATGATACTTTGTGCAGTTTTAAGCAATTGTTAGATGGTCTCGTTGTCTGTATTTTATTGAAGGCTATGTATTTAGTTTTGCAGACGTTCATAGTAAGCAAATTTGAGTCGAGCCAGTTTACAACTTTGGTCATGCCTGACTCAGCTTCAGCGTAAACTTCTTTCCAATCCATTCCGTTAAAAAGTATAACTGTGTCATCGGCATAGCAGATCAGTTCGGCACTTGGAATGTTTATTTTTAGTAAGTCGTTAATGTAGATTGTAAATAAAGTGGGGCCTATTATACTACCTTGCGGAACACCAAAATAAATGCTTTGTTCATCACTTATGTATTTATCGATTTTAACACATTGCCGTCTATTTCTGAGGTAACTTTTAAACCAATCCGAGGCAGTTCCTCGAATTCCCAGTGTATCCATTTTCTTTAGAAGAATTGGTATCGAAACAGTGTCGAAGGCTTTAGCCAAGTCAATAAAGACTGCTAAACAACGTTTCCCTTTATCGACATGATCGGAAATCATGTTTGTTAGAAGATTGACCGCGCCTTCTGTGGATTTCCCCTGTCTAAAGCCAAACTGCCGTTCGGATAAGCAAGATATTTTCTCAATATACTTCCAGGCGATTATTAATAAGCTTTTCTAATATTTTCGAAAATATACTGAGTAGGGAAATGGGCCTGTAATTATCCGGGCAGTCTTTATTACCAGCCTTGTGTATGGGCGTAACGGAAGCTACCTTCCAATTTTCGGGAAAGACTCCTGTGGTCATGCTCAGGTTACAAATAAAAGTAAGAGGTTCAAGGATAGATTTTCTGATATACTTAATTAAGTAGGATCTGTAACTGTCCAATCCAGGAGCACCGTCATTCTTAAGGTTGAGAATTATTGCCTCTACTTCGATTGTGTCGGTTGGAACTAAAAACATGGAGTCGCTATATTGGTTTCTGTTTTCAATTTTATCGGCAAGATCATTTTCAGTTGTGGCTAGTTTTGAAAGTATTTGGTCAGCTAATTTCTTTCCTACTGAAGCAAAGTGATTATTACAGTGGTTGAGAGAGATTTGGGGCGTTTCTTTTGATTTTAATAATTGTAAGGCATGATTTGATTTTCTTGGAATTTCACATGTTTCCTTTAAGGATTCCCATAACTTTTTCGGGTTGTGTTCGTTCTTTTGAAGGAGGGAACTGTAATAGTTATTTTTGACCTTTCGTAGCAGATCGGAGAAAAAATTTCGATATCTTTTGTAAGACAGCTTTAGCGTCTCATTGCTAGGATCATTTTTTACTTGTAAATGAAGTTTGTCTCTGAAACGCATACATCGTAATAAGCCAGGGGTGATCCAAGGTTTTAAATTAAACTTTTTGCGGCTATATCTTACTATCTTTGTGTTACGTAAAACTGCGGCGCGTAATATATCTTCGAATGCGTTTAATGCATCATTTACGTTCTGGTTACAGTAGACAGGGGACCAATCTGTTGCGTCGGTTTCTAGTCTAAGGGCTTCTAAGTCGATTTTGGGTTTTGAAATTCTTTTATTTTTAATGAAGGTGTTTCCGGTTCTAATCCCAATCATAACAGCGTCGTGGTCAGTCAAGGCACATTTTGCAACTATTCCAATGACAAATTGTGCCTTAAAAGATACGAAAGCATGGTCTAGACATGTACTTTCTCGGGTAGGGATAGTGATTGCTGGCAGTAGTCCATGTTGTGCCAGTAGGCATTGAAAATCTTCGTTTTCCCTACTTGGATTATCAGCGATTATATCTATGTTTAGATCGCCAGTCAGTACTATTTCGGTTTTAGATTTAAGTTTATTTAAGGTAACATCTAGAGAAGCTAAAAAGTTGCCTAATCTCGTAAAAGCAGGGGACCGGTAGATACCAAAGATATTTAAGTTTCCTATAACGACTGAAAGGCAATTTGCATCGTCGATGTCAGGCTCTGAAACGACGGCGTTGTATATTTCCTTAGCAATAGAATACATACCGACGGGGTAGGCAGAGGTATATTAAACGCCCACTTTTCGCCAGTGTTTTGATCCCACGTAAAAGGTGGCGAGCCTATTGCCGCTTATCGGGATATTTTGTTTGCCGTCGCCTCGTCCGTTGATCGGCAGGTGCACCACTTGCAGGTGAGGTTGGCGCGGGACCCTAAGTTCTTGGTGGGAACCCTATGCACCCGGGTGCATAGGGATGATAATAAATGTAACGATAGTAAATAAATGTCCAAATATAAATTGTAAATAAAATATATTAGTTATCTAGACTTATATTTAAATCAAACTAGGGAAAATATCGAATACAGCTGTTGACATAGGCCTTTAAATATTCAAAAAGATCATATTGATATTATTGGTGTTTGTACAGGCAAATAGGTACCAATAATGTAATTTTTAACTTACCTAATAATAAATGTTACAATGTCTATAGTTTTCATCTAAACTAATCCATTTAACACCCATCCCAATAGCCCAGAGTAAAGTAAGAGTCATCGAATAACCCTGGAAGGTTACTTCATAAGTTCCAGTGGTAAGGTTACTTATGTACAAACAAAATGAGCCCAAATTCGGCATGCCTAGCTCTACTCACATATGAGAACCAGCAAGAGTCATTGAATAACCCTAGAAGGTTACTTCATAAGTTGCAGTGGTTGGGTCTCTTATGTACAAACAAAATGAGCCCAAACTCGGCATGCCTAGCTCTACTCACATATAAGAACCAGCAAGAGTCATCGAATAACTCTGGAAGGTTACTTCATAAGTTCCAGTGGTAGGGTCTCTTATGTACAAACAAAATGAGCCCAAACTCGGCATGCCTAGCTCTACTCACACCTGAGTACCAGCAAGAGTCATTGAATAACCCTGGAAGGTTACTTCATAAGTTCCAGGGGTAGGGTCTCTTATGTACAAACAAAATGAGCCCAAACTCGGCATGCCTAGCTCTACTCACATATGAGTACCAGCAAGAGTCATCTAATAACCCTGGAAGGTTATTTCATAAGTTCCAGTGGTAGGGTCTCTTATGTACAAACAAAATGAGCACAAACTCGGCATGCCTAGCTCCACTCACATAAGAGTACTAGTAAGACTCATCGAATAACCTTGGAAGTTTACTTCACTAGTAGCAGTGGTAGTGTCTCACTAAAACAAATAAAATGAGCCCTAACCTGCCATAACTAGGTCTACTCTTTTATGAGTTCCAGTCGCAACACTTGAATGGGATGGTATTTACTTAGGTACCAGATTTCAACGCAAGAAACAAAATAATATCTAAATCCCGAAATATATCCTGAATCAACATAATGGAAAAAATAAAGTAATAATGTCCATTTAGGTATATAAAAATAAGAAACTTAATTGTACGTAATTCGCACAGCCAGGCCTATAACACATAGATACATATCGCAAAAAATTCTAAGTCTCAAAGTATTTAGTTGAACTATGTACATTTCCGCAAGTTACCGTACGTAGTACGTACTGTTGCCGCCGTGTCGCTGTAGTGACGCGATTTTGTACCTACTAATTTTGTAAACGCGTCCTTAAGGAAAAGTCTCGAATAGAGCTGTTGACAACATGACTTATACTTAGTTAGTTGTATCACAAACTGATTACATAATTATTGTTCAAATCTTTGTCAATATACAAAGAAAAAAATACTATCACGAGATTATTCACATTGGTGAACAACAAATGTAATAGAACTCCTCAACTGCAAATGTTATGAATTGCTGATATTTTGTTCACATTATATTTTCTTATCAAGATGTCATTAAGCTTGCATCGATTTTGTTGCAAGCTTCATTTGAAATACTCTCCACTGATGGGATTAACTTATTTTTTTGGATGCTGACGTGATTGAGATAGTTAGTGTTGGAGATAACTTAAATGTTCAATAATTTATTAAGGTTTAAGAATAAGAAACCTCCAAAGGGTAAATCGCAATTGGTAAATCTAGTCATCTCTTAGTGAAATGCATGTAAGACTTATGTACAAATAAGATAAAAATCATGTACTGTTAATTTTGTTTACTGTCGAAAAGTTGTTTATATAATAAGATTCTGACATTTAATGTTTTTAATACATTGGATTTTATGTGTAGATAATTATGTTTATTTATTTTTAGTACTACTTATTTAACTAAGTTGACATTGTGATATTAAAATGTACATTTGAAAAATTAATTACATTTAAGATTATCAGTGTAACAGTTGTTGTTTTATTATATCTTGTGGTAATCGAACCCACAACATTCGGCTGAATGCTAAAAGCCGAGGCGACGAGCCATGCCATGCAAGCAGTCGAAAAACCTGTGATCTTTAGGTTTATCTAGGTAGTTTAGCTATCCTAGGAAGAAAGCCACGCCACAGGGACGTGGAGTCTCAGGGTAGGAGAAGTGGAGAATAGAAAGATAGTCAGAACCAACAATGAACACTTAATATTTTGCGAAAAATTCCGCCGTGTGGTTGACGGCATAGAATACAAGTGTCACCACCCCCTATCTTCCCGTGGGTGTCGTAAAAGGCGACTAAGGGATAACACGATGCAAATACCATCTTTGCGTAGAGACGGAAAACGCGACATCAAACCCTATACGACTGCCTCGTTGGTCTCGCGGCATAAATGTGCGCGTGGGATCGAGAGGTCCCGGTTTCGATTCCTGGGCCGAGCAGTGTTATTGGGTTTTTTCTGTCACGAAATTCTCAGTAGCAGCACGGAGTCTGGAAATGTGCCCGGTACGGCAATAGCCTCGCCCCTTATTACGTGGGACTAAAGTAAATCTGGCGAAAAGTGGGTGTAGAAATACACCTCTGCCTACCCCTTCGGGGATAAAAGGCGTGACGTTATGTATGTATGTTCAAATATGATTTAACTAGATAGTCAGGGCGTGGTTCTTAATAAGGCTTGGACGTGGCTCCTGCTTAGACAACAGCACTTGCATGTAGTGCCAGCCGAAAGAGGACGAGCTGACACCGCGCCTTTGACTTTATACTGCAACGCCGGCCTCTATAGGTGAGTGATAGACCAGTGAAGAACGCACGACATCATAAACCAAACTTTATGATCTCCGTGGTCCAGAGGATAACGTATGCGTTTGTTGATATGGAAGTCCCAGGTTCAATTCCCGGATCAAGCAAAAGTGTTACTGAGTTTTTCCGAATTCTTAGTAGCAGCACGGAGTCTGGCAAAGTGTCCGGTAACGGCAGTAGGCTCGCCCCCTATTATGAGGGATCAACATATCATGACGAAATGTGGGTGTAATGTTACACCTCTGGCTACGCCTTCAGGGATAAAGGCGTGATTTTATAAAAATAATAAATATGAATATTATGTAAAGAAAATGTAGCAACCCTAGCACAAAGAAAAGGAAATAGAAAATAAAAAAAAAACAATATATTACGACGTAAACCGATTGTGCACAGGATATTTCTTGAGTTCCCTATTTCCAGGAACTAACTTTGTTGCCCTAGTCTTTGTTCCGGATTAAAAATCCATACTATAATAAAACTGTAGAGGTGAAAAAGTCTGTACATTAAAGATATTTTGACGAAAATTAGCTAAAAAATCTAGGAAAATCCTAAAAAGCAATACTTGATATATTTTTAATTTATGTCTGTATGTCTGTCTTTCCCTATATTGCTAAAGATCTCTAAAATGGCGAAATTGATTTTAATAAAACATACACTCTTGTACAAAGGATACTCAAACCAATAAAATAGTGTATGTTACATCAAAATCGGTTGAGTGGTTTTCGGTGTACAGCTTGACCTCTCCTTTGTACGTAGTCCCAAACAAAACAGGGATCATCCAAAACTGGTTATATATATGTGGTGCTATCTATGATCATTATAAGTTTGTAAGTAAAAGTATAGTTAGTCTAAATAGGTACCTTCAAAGTATTTTATGGCTATTTACCCCACTTTAAAAAAGGAGGCGATTCTTAATTTTATTTCGTCAGTATATTTTTATGTATTTTCGATAAATAAATTACTGGAACCGAGCATAATTATAGTTATCCTTCCGACCGATAGATGTCACTATTTTCAAATAATTTTCTTTAAAAATAAATGTTTCATGCAAAAAAGACAATAATTAATTATGTGTCGGGTATCTTTCTGTTATTAAAAAAATAATAGAGAATAATATTCGGCACTTTCACAAACAAATAGTCTCTGTGTCAAAATATATTACAATTTCCACTTAATTGAAACGGTCAATCTCATTTATTTCAAATTATTATGTTTATATATCCCTATTTTGCGGTAAGCCATTCAGTAATGCCAAGGTGGAAATTTCACGATACCTAAGGCATAGATAAATATTTTAGAGGAGTTCGATATTGTCAACCTTTTTCTATTGCAATAGTTGGGGTGGTCAATTCGAGGCTGCGTGGTGGGTTCCTCTTTCCTTCCATTAGGTTACTCACGAGTTTGTCGGCAGAGCAAGGTGCCACCACATCGCTACTAAATAAGAGTTTGGATGATACCCTGACCACCTTCCCTTAGCTTGGAGTCTACACTGTGGTAAATGGGAAATTGCGGTGTGCTTTTGATATTGGTAAATGGTCATTTAGATTTGATCCCGAATGATTAAAATACAGTTTTCTTTCATTTTGTTGGCTACTCTTCCTGTGCATATTCAATTCTGTAAGGGAAGGAAAGTTGTTCCCAAGGCGTTATTGAATTCACCCGTACAACAAGACCTATGCAGTGCGTAAAATTTCGGGCTACTGAAGGCCTTGCGTCACGGGGAATTCGTTTCAGGATGTAAATTTATTTTTAGTTTACTAATATACTGCCAAAACGGGATATCAGAAGAGATTGTCAGCTCATTTGTTAAATTCTGATGCGTGAATCTGTTGGGACCAGAAAATACTTTCTGGCTTTTCTGGATTTGTCAGTTCAATGGAGGATATATAAATCGGGAAGCGGTTCACAAAATACATCTAACTACCAATTTTATTGCTTCAGAATAAAATCGTCTATAACATATTATGAACAAATTAAAAAAAGACGAATCTATAAAAGATCCGGTATTAGATTATTTTTGGCTACGAAACTCTAAAAAATATAACATTTCATTGGACTAATGTCATCACTTTTTTTGCGAAGATAATACTCAATTTTGTAATTTAAAATTTTATAGAATTTTTTAATCAAATTCAGTTGCAAAGTTACAAAAAACCGTTCAGTACTTTTCTTGATCTGTACTAATTAAGCTACTTGCATTGAAACGAATATGGGAGGTTAATCAACACACTTGTTGTCGTCACATGTTGTGTGTGGTCTTCACTTCTTCTTCTTCACGTTAACAGTAACGCGTATTCATTGCCCGTAAGTACTAGGAGGCCAAAGCACAGAGGAGGTCGAACACTTTTAACATTAATAACGTGACATCTCTGTCGAGCCATGTGAACCACTAAGGGCAATACTCAACTCTAAACAAAACCTAAACCAAACAGTTATTGAGGTTTGGACGTGGAGTCGGAAATATAGACTAGATGGCGTGTGGTACAATAAATAATTACTCTCGTATCAAATTATGAATAAAATATGAAACAAAGTTAACCTCTGTGTATTTTAATACAAAAATAATGGAAGTGTGAAAATATCCTTCTCTTTAAGTGTTAAAAGTACTTAAATTAATGCTAATAATAGACAGTTTTTAATAATAAATCCATGCAGCTGTTGTGCTAATTCACAATATTCAAAACAATAAGTCTCAATGCTAATTCTATTTAGTGCATCTACGTTTACTCAGAAATAAAATTTAATCTAATATAGGTACCTATATATACCTATTTCGTTTTTTTGCCAAGACACAAGACATAATGCTTCAGCATAATTTACGAACAATTTTATCAAATTGATATACTAAACCGTTTGTCGGTCTCCAAAGGTAGTTTAATTGACCAATGTGACGTTCGCCGTAAAGCGTATACATCGCCCGTAAGTACTTGGAGCCCAAAGCGCAGAGGAGGTCGAAAAATAGATTTTGCAAAACCTAAAATAAAGTACAATTTGGATCATTGTGGACCTAAATTCAACCTTACCTAAAAAAATAAAGTATACTATGGCATGCGGCCAACTGGACTTAAGCCAATAAGTCACACGAGATTTCATGCAAAACAGTGGGACTCTGAACTTCTTTTTCAAAAATCTTTTAAATTATGACATATAATCATAAAAATATCTGGCACAAGTGATTCACCATGAAATCTTTTTTACCCGCAAATAATTTTTCTTGCATTATTTTTTGGGTTTTATGTAATAAAATTCAGTTTAAAATGAACATAGAGGCTCAATTTCGCACAAACCACAGGACCCACCCCACTTAGGCAGCTGTTGTCATCACGCGACGAATACGAGAAACAATGAGAAGAGTAAAACACAGTGTTAGAAAGATATAATAACCGTCTCAACTTACTTTTACGCTATAACATTGTGTATCAGAAATGATTATTTAGTATTGATAAGTACTCGTAAGACAATATGTTGTTATATTGTTTCAAATTAATTCTATCAATTTGCGCCAATGCAGATAAGTGCGATTAAAACATAAACATGTAAGTGCGACATCTTTTCCGAACACTGTGAACCACTAATGGCGCATCATCTTAATACTAAACTGGAAAACAAAGCAAAACCCAACGGCTTTGGAAGTTTGACGCTGTTTGAAGCTTTATGGAGCAAGAATTAGAGCTAGATGGCGTGTGAAGACATAATGTTTGAGTGTTTTTTCTACTAGTAAGCGATGGTGACTAGTGGACTTTACTCTTGTATACGCAGTGGCGGCGCTAGACCACATGTGGACGTCGCCGACGCCTGGCGCCGCCACTGTGTATACGCTTAATGTTCATGTAAACAATACGCATAATTATCCAACAAGCGGGATATGTACGATGCCTAGCTATGTTCTTTATCTTTCCTTCTGGCTATAATGACTTCTTGGTTTACGTCTAAATTGATTTATGAGTAGATAACATTCGTACATGGACATTTGGCCAACCATCAAGAGGCAATGACTTTAGTCGGGCAAAAGTTGACATTGTAAACGATAACAGACGGTATATTACAATGTTTTCATACAAACTATGAGCCTTCTATAGCCCCTTTCGGGGTAATATATTGAAACGAATCATTCCACTTCGTAGGTAGAGTGACGGGCATACCTATATAGCGTCCACATTACAATAAAATTGCAAGCAAAATTAAAAAGGAGAATGACCAAAACTGGGATATTTTGTTGCACGTTTGCTTCTAAACTATTCATGTGTAGAAAATCTTCTTTTATTTTATATATTTTAATTTTTATGTTAAAGCAAATGGGGTATATTTATTTCTAAAATATAAATACTTACCTGCATTGTACCGAAATAAGCATGTAATAAGTGACATCGTCATTTGCCATTCATATTCAAACCTCATTTTGCATATTTCGGCTAATATTTACAGTTTCTTGCAATTTACTGCTTTTATAAGACAAAAATACAGATATGGGTGATGCAAAGAATATCCGCGCGCCTCTAGCGGCGAAATTAGAAGTTGAGTTTGGGGAAACCCCAGTCTTATTACTCCACACGCCATCTAGCCATATTTTGGATGCCACGTCCAAACGTCTAAAACCGGTGACCTGGGTACCAGGTTGTACCATTAGTGGTTCACATGGCTCGACAAAGATGTCGCGTTTGCAATGTTACACTCATATGTGGGGTGGGTGTCGTCGATGGTGCCCAATTGAGTCACTATGATCTTTAAAAACTGAATTTTATAACATAAAATCCAAGTAATAAGGGAAATAAAATTGATTGCTGTAAAAATGATCTTATGGTGAAGCACTTGGGCGACCAAATATATTAATTTTGTCTCATAAATTAAAAGATTTTTGAACAAGAAGTTGCGAATCCGACTGATTTGCGCGAAATTTCGTATGTCTCGTTGTCTTAAGTCCAGTTGGCCCCATGCGATACTATACTTTATTGTTTTGAAATAAGGTTGAATTTTGGTTCACAATGATGCAAATTTTACTATATTCTTATTTGGCAAAATCTGGTGTTCAACCTCTGCGATTTGGGCTCCTAGTACTTACAGGCATGTTAACTATTCTCTGTATACGGGGCGATGTTCATGTACTACTTCTAACGTCACACATAGCTGAATTACTCTCTGATAAAGCGGATTATCTACAGTCCGTTCACAGTTATTTTACCTCTGACAGATGTCGGTGTTTATTTTCTTTATGTTGGAATTGTACTCTGTGTTGACCGTAGGGTTACCCGTGCAAAACATTTTACCCAATATTAGTGGAAATGCTTCAAAAATCAAATGCTTGAAGCTCATGGCCGCAAAGTGGTTAGATTACCGCCATACCACTGCGAGCTAAACGCAATTGAACTTATGTGGAGTCTCATTAAAAGGCGAGTCACAAGCAAAAATTTAGGACAAGAGGCAACCAACATTGTGAATTTAGCTGAAGAAGCTTTTCAATCTATCACTGCATAAGACTGACAAAAACAATGCAAACATGAGCGCCACATTGAAGACAAGCTTCGTGAAACAGATGGGTCTACGGATGCTGAAATGGACAGGTTCATAATAGAATTAAATTCTGAGTCTGATACAGAATATGACAGCAGTTACGAATCATCATAACATTGGCAGTCCACATGGATCATTCTTATAGACTCACGCCTGTTTCCATGCAGGGGTAGGCAGAGGTATAATATTACACCCACATCATTCTTATTCAAAATAAATATGAAAATTAAATTTGCAGTTTTTGTATTTGATAATTAGGACCTCACGTTGGCGTAATTATGATGCGTTTACCTTTATATATTAAATAGACAACATTTTTATTATAACTACTTATCTTCATAGGAAATTAGTTATTTCGTAAGAAAATGAATGTACATGCATATAGCCATGCCGATATCAAGAGGTTTTGTTACAAACATTACTTCCAAATATTTAATACGATCGCTTAGGCAATAAAAAAATAAGTACATTTTTAGCAATAATGTATATTTAAAATGGGAGTATTATATACCAAATATAGCAACACAACGCCCAGGTTGGCCAATCTAACAGCTAGAGGTAAAATAACTATGAACGGACTATACTCATGTGGCGGTATTATGTCATTGGAGACCGTCAAGTGTTCTTGTATTAAATTGTGATAAAAGTTCTGTTTGCCTTTTGTTTTCGCACAAAATGAGAATAATTGGTCTTGGCCGTGTGGTTGACGGCATAGAATACAAGTGTCACCAACCCCTATCTTCCCGTGGGTGTCGTAAGAGGCAACTAAGGGATAACACGATGCAAATACCATCTTTGCGTAGAGACGGAAAACTCGACATCAAACCCTATACGACTGCCTCGTTGGTCTCTGGGCACTAATGTGCGTGTGGGATCGGAAGGTCCCGGGTTCAATTCCTGGGTCGGGCAGTGTTATTGGGTCTTTCTGTCACGAAATTCTCAGTAGCAGCACGGAGTCTGGAAATGTGCCTGGTACGGCAATAGGCTCGCCCCTTATTACGTGGGACTAAAGTATATCTGGCGAAAAGTGGGTGTAGAAATACACCTCTGCTTACCCCTTCGGGAATAAAAGGCGTGACGATATGTATGTATGTATGTGAGAATAATTAAATATTATAGGAGGGGAACCCACGATGCTAAATTGGGATTTACTCGAGCGTCATTGAGACCTATTGGGTTGCAAATCATATTATATTATCTATGGTTGCAAAGCTTAGATGATAACAAGATAAACATGTAAATATAAATAATGTATACAAATAATGTATGTATACCTTTTCATCAGTGGGGAGATCGGCTATTGATTATTAAGAATTAAAAAAACAAGCTGTTGCACTAATCCCTCCAGATAATAATAAAATTTTGAGAAAGCAGGTCGAGGACGTTAAGATAAAAGCGTATACCTACATCTTAATTTGACGCGCTTGAGTATCTCAAAGTAGCGAATTCTTTTTGCACGTTCTAATAGTGACCACGAGTTTGTGTCACACTCAAATCGTCAGATTATTCAATGAGAGCCTTTTTAACACGCTTTTATTAGGTCGTCGTGTATGTAACTAACTATGTAATGGAATCTAAGGTAACTAATTTAACCATCTTCCAAGGGTCGTAGCGTAATGAAAATTGGCAGCTGTATGTAGTTTTGATGATAATTTAATAATATGGTACTGTCGAACTGATCTGATGATGGAGCCGGAAGATATGACCTGGAACTTCATGATGGAAAAATGTATCATAGCTGTTTTGGATTTCTTATAAAAGTCTTGTAATGAACTTTGACTACAATTAGGTTTCAAGGTCTGATGATGAAGCCGGAAGATAGGCACTGGCATTCCACGATGGAATATCGTATCATAGTCGTGTTTACACTTGTGAGAAAGGCCTAAAAGACTTTGGACACGATCAGGTTTCAATGTTATAACAAACCAATTATATATTTTAGACCACGCAGTGGTGTAGTTATGGTTCGTACTTTTGCGGCTGGACAGGCGTATGTGGCCCTGAGCGGAGCAAAATCACTTAGTGGTCTCCTGATTGAAGAGCTAGATTGTTATAAGCTGACAGATAAAACACCATGTAATACAGACGCACAGGCGGAAATGGAGAAGATGCGGGCTCATTCACCTACTTAAAATAAATGTATAAATGTTAAAATTATTTCGTTATCAAAGCCCAAATAGTGTTAAACAAATTAATTTTAGGTTCACTTAACATTCCCTTAGAATCTGACACCTCTTTCTAACATTGCTACGATGTGAAAATATTCCGGTCGTAGCAATGTTCGACTCTGTTAGGCTCATTCCTTTGGACCTCATTGTAAATGGCATTAAAACTATACTGTTTTATGCTTAATAGGTAAATGAAACTCGGTTATTATGTTATTTTTTAATCTTCTTTGAAATAAATCATCTTGGTTGTCTGGAAGAAATCGCATTTTGCGATAAGACCGCCCTTGTACCGATAGTTTTAGGTTTTTAATTTGATCCCTGTATTCTTGATTTTACTGGTGTACAATAAAGAATTTTCTATTTATCTATCTACCATCTAAAACTTGTTATGTGTATATCGTATACCATATTGTGATGCAGGCATGACTACCATTCTAAACATAAGACTCCATTCAATTCCTGAAACAAAGAAGCTAAGTCTGTCCGCGTATTCGGTTAAGAGGATAGCACGATATAATTGTGAGAATTGAGAAGAAAATTAAACAATGGTGTTACTGGCTACACCAAATTAAATAATGATACATATTAAGTCCTTAGGCCGCATACTTGTTTCCACATACATTGTGTTTGTCTTATCGCTACGATAGCGCCAACGTTATGCAATTAGTCTAAGAGTTTGACAAATTTATAAGAATTATGTGACGGCAAGAAATGCGTGATAAAATTTGCTCTAAACATGCGGTGTCGCTAAAGCTTTTGAGTGTGAGAGCCATTTTTTTTTATGGTAATAGGCGGCAAACGAGCAGACGGATTGCCTGATGGTAAGCAATTACCGCCGCCCATGGACACAAGCAACACCACAGGTGTCACAAGTGCGTTGCCGCCCCTTTGGGTTGGGAAAAGGGATAGGATGAGCAGTGCGATGAGGGAGAAGGACTAGGGGATAGGGCCTCCGGCACTCTCCCTCACCGAACGAAACGAAACAGTTTAAGTACTGTTACTTTACGTCGATTTTCTGTGAGAGGGTAGTACTTCCCCGGTCAAGCCGGCCCATTCATGCTGAAATCAGGAAGGCTCTACTACCGTTAATAAGTCAACCGCCAAGCCATAAAAAAGGTTCTCCACACGACAGCAAGAAAGGGGACTTTCAGGTAGTAAGTGGTCAGAGGCGTTGGGTTGGTCGTGCTTGACAGGTCAGTCGGCCTTATGGCGAGGAAGGGGGAAGATCTCGGTAGCGGACTCGCGTGGTAGTTTAGGGAGTACGGGTTGGTGGTGTTGGGAGAGAGTCGATGTCAGAAAGCGAAGCTAGGCGGATCTCGGGCGGTTGACGTTTTAGACGATTATTAGTGTTTAGTGATATTAAACAACAAAGCGGCTTCAAGATAAGGTGGCCAGCACACGGCAAGTAGTAAGTTGGGCAGCTACGCAGCTAAAACTCCAGTGAGTGTCATTTATTCACTTTAATATAATTTGTTGCATGAACTGTCTAACATTAATCACTGTGTTGTGTACCTATGTCTATATTAATTACTTCATATTTATCCGAGGCTGACTAACATACAATGTACTCTATGAGATATTGTACATAGTTTTAATGTTAATAACCGCGTGTAACATTAGCAGGTGTTCGTACCTTGTTGATGATGGATGTGGAGGATGAGCGATGCATGATGGAAGTCTCCGTATTCGCGATCAGGTGGTAGAGCGCAGGACTCTCAAAATCGCTTTCGAAACCTTGCTCTACTAAACCTCGCTTTCAAAACCTTTCTAAGGCCAGCACAGAGCAGTTGACTAGGTTTTAAAGAGTGAAAGAAGAAGCACCTGTTGATAATAAGTATATATTATGAAAAAAAGAAAAAAAAAAGACGAATCTATAAAGGTGTCGGTTTTTGTCCATTTTTGGCAACGAAACTCTAAAAAATATAACATTTCATTGAACTAATGTCATCGCTCTTTTTGCGAAGATAACTACTCAATTTTGTAATTTAAAATTTTTATCAGGGTCTTCACTTCTTCTTCACGTTAACAGTAACGCGTATTCATTGCCCGTAAGTACTAGGAGCCCAAAGCGTAGAGGAGCTCGAACACTTTAAACTTTAACATTAACACCGCGACATCTCTGCCGAGACATTTGAACCACTAAGGGCAAAACTCAACTCGAAACCAAACCTAAACCAAACAGTTATTGAGGTTTGGACGTGGAGTCGGCAATATGACTAGATGGCGTGGAGTGAAATAAATAATCACTCTCGTATCAAATTGTGAATAAAATATTAAACATACTGTGAGTTAACCTCTGTGTATTTTATTACAAAAATAATAGAAGTGTGAAAATATCCTTCTCTTTAAGTGTTAAAAGTACTTAAATTAATGCTATTAATAGACAGTTTTTAATAATAAATCCATGCAGCTGTTGTGCGAATACATAATATTCAAAACAATATGTCTCAATGCTAATTCTATTTAGTGCATTCTACGTTTATTCAAAGATCATATAGATATTATATAAATATCGGATTTTTTTGCCAAGACACAAGGCATAATGATTCAGCATAGAGCAATTTTTACCCGACTACGGCGAAGCCAAAAGGAAGGGTTATGTTTTTGGCAGTCTATGTATGTATGTTTGTATGTTCTACCGTAGCGCCTAAATTATTGAACCGATTTTAATAAATGGGGTGCCAATAGATTCGTAATAATGGCACAGGTAACATCCAAATTTTTGACGTAGTCGGGTTATAGTTTTAAACACAAATATTTAAATAGGTTCAACATACTAAAGCTAAGACTTTACACGATCTTTCCACGCTTCCAACTCCAAATTATCCACATTTCGTCTTTAATCAAGTTTCTGAGTGTGATGTTAAAAGGTGCGTATTATCAATTTCTTCCAATGCTGTCGGTAATGATTGCGTCAGTCGTAAGATGATTCTTCCTATCTTAGACGAAATCCTTCCCATCCTTTGTCATATACTTAATTATTCCTTATCCTGGGGCGTATTTCCAACTGCTTGGAAAGATGCCCAAATTATTCCTTTGCCCAAAAAATCGAAACCTACTTCCTATTCTGATTATCGTCCTATTTCCGTGTTACCTTTCCTTTCTAAAGTGCTCGAGCGCCTAGTCCATGTCCAACTCACTACTTTCCTTAACAAAAACCTCCTATTCAATCCTCTACAATCCGGATTCCGTCCTGGTCACAGCACCGTTACGGCACTGACCAACATTACCGACGACATTAGGTTCGGTATGGAGAAAGGCAATTTAACGGTACTTTGTTTACTGGACTTTAGTAACGCCTTTAATACCGTTGATTTCCACACTCTACTCGGTATATTACGCTCTATTAACATATCTCCACCAGTGATTGATTGGTTTCATAGTTACCTGTTTGGTCGTCGGCAGCGTATACGGGTCGAAGACTCTTTCTCTTCGTGGTGTAATACGACAGCCGGCGTTCCACAGGGTGGCGTTCTCTCTCCATTACTCTTCTCAATTTTCATAAATTTCATCTCCTATCAACTTCAGTCATCCTACCACCTTTATGCAGATGATCTTCAAATTTACACACAGGCACCGGCGCATGAGCTGTTTGAAGCATTTCGCATCATGAACTCTGATTTAGAACGGATATCTGCTTGGAGCCTGAGATTTGGTTTGCAGATCAACCCTGTGAAAACACAGATTATCGTTGTTGGTAGTCCCAGGATGATCTCTCGCATCGACTGGAATCTGCTACCCCAAATTACTTTTGGTGGTATCCCAATACCTATAAGTGACTGTGTGAAGGACTTAGGTGTTTATATTGACAAAACTCTATCTTGGGGACCACAAATCACTGAAGTTAGTCGCAAGTTGTTTGCTGCGGCGGGGACTTTGCGAAAACTGCGGAACTTTCTGCCGATTGCCACTAAGATTGCACTTGCAAACTCTCTTCTATTACCTATCCTTGACTATGCCGATGTCAGCTATCTAGATCTCACTGAGGAGCAACTTGATAAGCTTGAGCGTCTTCAAAACTTCTGTATTAGGTTCATATTTGGATTACGTAAATATGATCACGTTTCTAATTTCCGCAATAAGCTCAAGTGGCTGCCAATTCGCCTTCGGCGGAATACTCACATTCTTTCCTTACTCTATAATATTCTTTTCAATCCTTCTACTCCATCTTATTTGAAAGAACGCTTCAAGTTCCTTAGTGACTCTCATTCAAGATCGGGTCTTAGGTCATCGGTAAATTTGAGATTGGAAATTCCAATGCATTCCACTACTTTTTACGATAAATCCTTTACTGTACAAGCGGCACGGTTGTGGAATGCATTGCCTGTATCTATCAAACTGGCTCAAAATATTACATCTTTCAAAAACTTAGTGAAAAACCACTACTTAACTCTTTAACTTTCAATAATATTGTCAAACTCACACTTTCTTTCTCTCCTTTTTTTACTATTGTCTATTCCCATTACTTAATTTATTATATTATTGTATGTATGTATGTATATATATTATAGTATATATATTAGTGTATTTGTATACTATAGTGTGTATTCGTATTTTGTTTGGTATAATTTCATTACTACGCCAAAACTGCCCTATGTCTGGCTCCTTACTTCTCTTTTCCTTATGGGTTGCCTGTAAGAGATTGCTTTTTAGCGATAAGGCCGCCGTTTGTGCAATATATACTTATATGTTGTAATTCCTATGTCAAATTTAAATTTGGTGTACAATAAAGATTATTATTATTATTATTATTATTATTTCTTTTTCCTTTTGTTTTCTCGGTTAACTAACCGGTGACTGACTGATGTTACGGGCCTAAGCCAAGTGAGCATCAGACATAGTTTGAGTGTTAGGCTGTGAGGTGTGTGCGGTGTTAATGTTGGTCAGAGGTTGAGTACTGTCCGGTTCGCATTGTAGGAATTTTCTTACTAGTCTGCAAGTGTTAAGTATTACTGCTTTTTGTAGCAGGTAGTAAGTTTTTGCTGGTAAGTTTAAAGTTTTAAGGGATTGGTGTAACTGTCTGGGTATGACTCCTGTTGTAGAAATAACAATAGGTACAATAGTTACTTTTTGTAAGTGCCATAGTCTTATGATTTCGTCTTTGAGCTCAATATATTTGGTGAGTTTTTCTGCTATAGTATTCTGAATGTTATGTGTGTTTGGTACGGCAATGTCTATTAGGTATCCTGTTTTAGTTGTTTTGTTTATTAGGGTGATATCAGGTCTATTATAATGGATGGTCCGATCAGTAAGAATAGCTCGGTCAAAATATAGTTTGGTAGTAGAATTCTCTAGAACAGTTTCAGGGTTATATTTATAGTAGGCAGTTTGGGAGTCAATGAATTTGTATTGTTGTGCAAGCTTTTGGTGTATGATACTGGCTACCTGATCATGTCGATGCTTGTAATCCGTCTGGACTATGGACTTACATGCGCCTGTTATGTGCTGGATTGTTTCTGGAGAACTATTACATTTTCGGCAAGAGTCAGTTTGTATGTTTTTTATAATGTATTTACTATAATTTCTGGTATCAATTATTTGGTCCTGTATTGCGATCATGAAGCCCTCGGTTTCTGGGAAGAGTTCTCCTCGGCTGAGCCATGCGTTTGATGCCTCTTTATCGACGTTTTGTAGGCCTAGGTCGTGCCGATGCCTCCCATGTAACGACTTTTGAGTCCATATTGCAATCTTAGTTTTGTCGTCAATTAATTTTTGATTTAACTGTTCGGTTGTATCTATCAAATTAAGAGGAGTACACTTTTTATCTTTATGGCATGTTGCTTTGTGGAGTTTGGATGTTGCTGCTTTGGTAAGAAAATATTGTCTGAGAGTAGTTATTTGTTTATTGTGTAGATTTGTAACGTCAATGAGTCCTCTGCCTCCTTCGTTTCGGGGTAATGTCAGTCTTTGTAAGCAGGATCTAGGGTGATTTTTACGGAATTTGGTCATTGTGGTGTTTATTTTGCGTTGCAAATTTTTGAGTTCCGTTTTGGTCCAGTTTATTATACCAAACGAGTAGGTTAATAATGGGATAGCAAAAGTGTTGATAGCTTTAATAGTGTTCTTAGAATTTAACTGTGTTTTTAATATTGTGTTCAGTCTATGTTGAAATTGTAGAGTTAGTCTTTGTTTTGTTTCTTTGTAATGTATTTGTTGCGACTGGTTGTATCCCAAATATTTATATGTGTCGTGTTCGTCTATTGATTCTATGTTTTCGTTTGTATTTGTCGTGTATTGATGGTGGTAGTTTTGTCCTGCTTTTATTGAATTTATCTTGCATTTATCTATCCCAAATTCCATTTGTATGTCTTTTGTGAACAATTCTGTGAGAGAGGCTAAGTCGTATAGTTGATTTTCGGTTTGGGCATAAAGTTTGATATCGTCCATATAAAGAAGGTGAGTTAGTGTGTAATCTAGTGTTTCGCTCTGTCTGTCGGTATCTGTGTATTTTAAAGTGTAACCTAGTGATGTAGAGTTCAAAATATTGGACAGCGGGTTCAGAGCAAGGCAGAACCACAGTGGGCTTAGCGTGTCTCCCTGAAATTGAGTACTAAAACGTTTGTCGGTCTCCAAAGAGTAGTGTTATTTACCAATGTGACGTTCGCCGCAAAGCGTATACATCGTCCGTAAGTACTTGGAGCCCAAAGCGTAGAAGAGGTCGAACAACAGATTTAGCAAAACTTAGATTATATTAAATTTTTTTTTATTTTTTCATTCAAGTAATGCAATTTTTATAGACTTTATTGAAGTAACAAATAACATATATTCAACAGAATAAAACTACTTATGCAACTAAACTATCCTAAACTAAACCAATTAAACTAAATAAATAAAAAATAAAAAATAGAAACTACGCGGCGTCAAAAAATTCCTCCGCAACGCTGTCGGCTGGTAGCGTGCCCAGAAGGCTGGCAGCATTGCCACGTTGTATGTCCAGACGGTATGTCCTTATTACCTTGGAAGATGGGCAGGCCTCTGGTATGGGACGCGACATGCGTCGATACCCTTGCGCCATCACATCTTCCAAGCACAGCTGGATCGGCTGGCGCTGCTGCTGCATCAGCGGAGACCCTCAAACGGCGCAAATACGCAAACCTATCTGGTAATTACGTTTTTGAGCCGTTTGGGGTCGAAACTTTGGGGCCATGGGGGCCTAGTGCACGCGCTCTGTACAAAGAAATCGCTAAAAGGCTGATCGACGCTTCCCGTGACCAGAGGGCTGGTTTATATTTTGCAGAGAGAATAAGCATTGCCATACAACGTGGCAATGCTGCCAGCCTTCTGGGCACGCTACCAGCCGACAGCGTTGCGGAGGAATTTTTTGACGCCGCGTAGTTTCTATTTTTTTTTTTATTTATTAAAATTTGGATCAATGTTAACCTAAATTTAACTTTACTTTAAAACAATAAAGTATACTATAGCATGCGACTGATGCGGCCAATTGGACTTAAGACAATAAGTCAAACGAGATTTCACGCAAAACCATTGCGAAACAGTAGGTCTCAGAATTTATTTTTCAAAAATCTTTTAAGTTATGACATAATATAATCATAAACAATTCTGGCACAAGTGATTCACCATGAAATCTTTTTTACCGCAAATAATTTTCCTTGCATTATATTTTGGGTTTTATGTTATAAAATTTAGTTTTAAAAGAACAAAGTGACTAAATTTCGCACAAACCACAGGACCCATCCCACTGTGGCATCTGTCGCCATCACGCGACGAATACGAGAAACAATGAGAAGAGTACCTACGATACGGTGTGTGAAAGATATAATAACCGTCTTAACTTACTTTTAAGCTATAACATTGTGTATCAGAAATGATTATTTAGTATTGATAAGTAATACAATATGTTATATTGTTTCAAATTAATTTAATCAATTCGCGCCAACGCAGATAAGTGCGATTAAAACATAAATATGTAAGTGCAACATCCTTGCCGAACACTGTGAACCACTAATGGCGCATCATCTTAATACTAAACTGGAAAACAAAGCAAAACCCAACGGCTTTGGAAGTTTGACGCTGTTTGAAGCTTTATGGAGCAAAAATTAGAGCTAGATGGCGTGTGAAGGCATAATGTTTGAGTGTTTTTTCTACTAGTAGGTAGGTACTAGGGTATTGTACTTATTGTCTGTGCTACTAGTAAGCGATGGTGACTAGTGGACTTTACTCTTGTACCTATGCGCTTAATGCTCATGTAAACAATACGCATAATTATCCAACAAGCGGGATATGTACGATGCCTAACTATGTTCTTTATCTTGCCTTCTGGCCATAGTGGCTTCTTGGTTTACGTCTAAATTGTTTATGAGTAGATAACATTCGTACCTACATGGACATTTGGCCAACCATCAAGAGGCGATGACTTTAATCGGGCAAAAGTGGACATTGTAAACGATAACAGACGGTATATTACAATGTTTTGATACAAACTATGAGCCTTCTATAGCCCCTTTCGGGGTAATATATTGAAACGAATCATTCCACTTCGTAGGTAGGGTGACCGGCATAGATAGCGTCCACATTACAATAAATTACCAAAACTGGGATATTTTGTTGCACGTTTGCTTCTAAACTTCTTTTATTTTATATACTTATTTTAATTTTTATGTTAAAGCAAATGGGGTATTTTTATTTCTAAAATATAAATACTTACCTGCATTGTACCGACATAAGCATGTAATAAGTGACATCGTCATTTGCTATTCATATTCAAACCTCATTTTGCATATTTCGGCTAATATTTTACAGTTTCTTGCAATTTACTCCTTATAAAAGACATAAATACAGACATGAGTGATGCAAAGAATATCCGCGCGCCTCTAGCGGCGAAATTAGAAGTTGAGTTTGGGGAAACCCCAGTCTTATTACTCCACACGCCATCTAGCCATATTTTGCATGCCACGTCCAAACGTCTAAAACCGGTGACCTGGGTAGGTACCAGGTTGTACCATTAGTGGTTCACATGGCTCGGCAAAGATGTCGCGTTTGCAATGTTACACTCATATATGGCCTATGTGGGGTGAGTGTCGTCGCTTGTGCCAAATTGAGTCACTATGATCTTTTAAAACTGAATTTTATTACATAAAATCCAAGAAATAAGGGAAAGAAAATTGATTTCTGTAAAAATGATTTTATAGTGAAGCACTTGGGCGACAAAATATCTTAATTTTATCTCATAAATCAAAAAAATTTTGAACAAGAAGTTACGAATCCGACTGATTTGCGCGAAATTTCGTATGTCTCGTTGTCTTAAGTCCTTTTGGTCTCATGCGATACTATACTTTATTCTTTTAAAATAAGGTTGAATTTTGGTTCACAATGATGCAAATTTTACTATATTCTTATTTGGCAAAATCTGGTGTTCGACCTCTGCGATTTGGGCTCCTAGTACTTACAGGCATGTTAACTATTCTCTGTCTACGGGGCGATGTTCATGTACTACTTCTAACGTCACACATAGCTGAATTACTCTTTGATAAAGCGGATTATCTACTCATGTGGCGGTATTATGTCATTGGAGACCGTCAAGTGTTCTTGTATTAAATTGTGATGAAAGTTCTGTTTGCCTTTTGTTTTCGCACAAAATGAGAATAATTACATATTATAGTACCCACGATGCTAAATTGGGATTTACTTGAGCGTCATTGAAACCTATTGGGTTGCAAATCATATTATATTATCTATGGTTGCAAAGCTTAGATGATAACAAGATAAACATGTAAATATAAATAATGTATACAAATAATGTATGTATACCTTTTCATCAGTGGGGAGAGCGGCTATTGATTATTAAGAATTAAAAAAACAAGCTGTTGCACTAATCCCTCCAGATAATCATCAGATTATGAGAAAGCAGGTCTAGGACGTTAAGATAAAAGCGTATACATCTTATTTTGACGCGCTTCAGTATCTCAAAATGGCGAATTCTTTTTGCACGTTCTAATAGTGACCACGAGTTTGTGTCACACTCAAATCGTCAGATTATTCAATGAGTGCCTTTTTAACACGCTTTTATTAGGTCGTCGTGTATGTAACTAACTATGTAATGGAATCTAAGGTAACTAATTTAACCATCTTCCAAGGGTCGTAGCGTGATGAAAATTGGCAGCTGTATGTAGTTCTGATAATAATTTAATAATATGGTACTGTCGAAGTGATCTGATGATGGAGCCGGAAGATATGACCGGGAACTTCATGATGGAAAAACGTATCATAGCTTTCTTATAAAAGTCTTGTTATGAACTTTGACTACAATTAGGTTTCAAGGTATGATGATGAAGCCGGAAGATAGGCACTGGCATTCCATGATGGAATATCGTATTATAGTCGTGTTTGCACTTGTGAGAAAGGCCTAAAAGACTTTGGACACGATCAGGTTTCAATGTTATAACAAACCAATTATATATTGTAGACCACGCAGTGCTGTAGTTAGGGTTCGTACTTTTGCGGCTGGACAGGCGTATGTGGCCCTGAGTGGAGTAAAATCACTTAGTGGTCTCCTGATTGAAGAGCTAGATTGTTATAAGCTGACAAATAAAGCACCATGTAATACAGACTCACAGGCGGAGATGGAGAGGATGCGGGCTCATTCACCTACTTAAAATAAATGTATAGGTAAATGTTAAAATTATTTGGTTATCAAAGACCAAAAAGTATTAAATAAATTAATTTTAGATTCACTTAACATCCCCTTAGAATCTGACACTTCTTTCTAACATTGCTACGATGTGAAAATATTCCCTTAATAGCAATGTTCGACTCTGTTAGGCTTGCAGCTACAAAACACCCGCACAACGCCATCTAGCCAATGACGAAAGAAGTACCTCGACACTCGCCACCTAACAACGCGGGAAAAATTCAAACAATCCTGAACCGTGATATCAACTTTCGCGAGCCAAGTGGCATATATACAAATTCAAAAGTATGTCCGTCAGCCTACAGGCCACCAAGCACGACCACCTAGCTTGGTTAGAGGCTCCTCCCTCTAGTTGGAGAAACACCACACCTTTCTTCCTCCACAGGCTCATTCCTTTGGATCGCATTGTAAATGGCATTAAAACTATACTGTTTTATGCTTAATAGGTAAATGAAACTCGGTTATTATGTTATTTTTTAATCTTCTTTGAAATAAATCATCTTGGTTGTCTGGAAGAAATCGCATTTTGCGATAAGACCGCCCTTGTACCGATAGTTTTAGGTTCTTAATTTGATCCCTGTATTCTGAGGTGGACAAACTGGTACTTTGAACAGACTGTTTAATGTAGAGCCACTTACTACTCGTGCTGCAACTCCAGTAAGAGCGCTAATCTGTGGAACCTCTTTCCCCTAACATTTGTTCACTTGATTTTTGAACAAGTTAAACAAGAACGTCTTTCCTGTTCCAGCGCCCAAGGGTCGTAGCGTAATGAAAATTGTCAGCTGTATGTAGTTCTGATGACAATACAATAATATGGTACTTTCAAACTGATCTGATGATGGAGCTGGAAGAGATGAACTGGAACTTCATGATGGAAAATCGTATCATAGCTGTTTCGGATTTCTTAGATAAGTCTAGTAATGAATTTTGGCCACGACGTTGTAAGTGGACTGCAGTTCAATTTGTTTGATCTACACATCAAAGGAAGTTAGGCACTCCAAAAAATTATTTCAACAACGAACTATTCATAATAATCGTCATTTATTTTTACTTAGCATATACGAATTTTAATATAATTATATACGTTAATGCAATGTTACAAACTTAACTTACAGCTGTAGTTACATTAAAAAATGCTCTCTAGATATTATATTAATACCTAAACACTTTTTATATGAATGAGCAGTAAAAACTGGCAGTAAGCGATGTCTACGATAATCGTAGCATTGTAGCACGATCGTAGACGACAGCCGTAAAACCGTAGTACAGTTGTAACCAGACTAACCAGTATGATAACCTGCAGCGTAGCACTGTTATTGTTTGTTTCTCGATTTCGATATAACTTGTAACAAGCTGAAAATATCAGAGTTCAGAGCTGATTAAATAATTTAAACTGGGCATTATAATTCGAATGTAGTAAATGTAATTCACTTAATTCGGGAATATATAGAGCAGCTATCTACAGGAAAAGATAAATAAATAGTTTAAAAAACACTAGAAAACCCGCTTTTATAAATGTATGTAAAAACAAACCAAGGAAAGGTTATTATACCATTAATGATTATTTCAGTGGTAAGGATAAATGGTCACTTACACTAGCCAACTCTTGATTATTTTGAATGATACCTTGCTTTTCAGTTTTTTTTTAATATAATATCTCTAGTTCTATTAATTTAATATTCATGTATTATTAGGTCATTCAACTTACTACATTTACATTTGCATTGTTGTTCCACTAATTTTATTAAAATTTGCTACAGTGTTAGATGAAGATAACTCGTTATGATGGGCTGGATACTAACTTTTTTGTAATTTTCGTGTATTCATATACCGTCACTTTCTGTAACATAATTTTCCACCATAGTTCTGAACATGATCGCGAGTTGCCTACATTACAAGGCGTAAGTGGATGCTCCTGTTACACAAGATTCACATTATAAGGCTACTACAGCACTTAATTTAGTAACTGCATGTTTGTTTAAGTATTATGTATGTTCTTATTTACTATTTACAAGTAATTAATTACAATGTGAAACAATTGCAGCTCCTTACAAAAACAAAATATGTACCATAACACTGGCGATTAAAAAGAGTGGCCACGAGTTTTATTGCCCGTTCTTTCTCGTGGTTCTCTACCTATTGCTTTGCGAAAGAGGCAGTAAATGTAAATGTAGAAGCATTAAGTAATTTACTTTCAAAATTTGACGTTCATAAGCGTCACCTTGTGACCTAGATGAATAAATGATTTTTGACTTTTGACTTTTTTTGAAAAGAATAAATTATGGATCGTTCAAGTTGTCTCTATTTCTGGGCTAAACTATGTGTTTTAATTACAAAATTGTTTGCAAAAGCGTGGGCGCTGCAACAGAAAGACGTTCTTGTTTAACTTGTTGAAATATCAAGGGAACAGATGTTACGGGAAGCAGGTAACTCAGATTGGCGCTCTAACTGGAATTACAGCATGACTAGTAGGTGGATCTACATTAAACAGTCTGTTCAAAGTATCAGTTTGTCGAACTCAGACAAAACATGCGCCAGCAGCAAGAAGAGACGACATTCCCCGACATACGCCTCTTTTTTCAGGAAATTAAGTACCTACATAAGAGTAATGCGTCAACAGTGGCAAAATGTAGAGTTCTCGTTCGTGGATGAGATATCTTGGGTTCCCTTTGGTAGCTCTTTGGCGGCATAAACGTTATGCTCTTGTGTGACCTCATGCAGCTTCCACCAGAAAGTTAGTATTAGTATTTGTTAACAAGAAAGTCTTTCCTGTTCCAGCGCCCCACGCTTTTACAATAAAATATTAGAATTAAAACACATAGTTTAGCCCACAAATAGAGACAACTTGAACGATCCATAATTTATTGTTTGTTTTTACCTACATTAAAAAAACTTGCTTTTCTAGTGTTTTTAAAACTATTTATTTTATACTTTTTAGTCTTTGATAATGAAATATTTTTAACATACATTTATTTTAAGTAGGCGAATGAGCCCGCATCCTCCCCATCTCCGCCAGTGCGTCTGTATTGCATGGTGTTTTAAATGTCAACTGAGAACAATCTATCTCTTCAGTCTGGAGACCACTAAGCGATCTTACTCTACTTAGGGCCACATACACCTGTCCAGTCGCAAAAGTACGGGTCCCTAAGTGCACCACTGCGTGGTCTACCGTACAGCCTTGCATCTTGTGGACGGTACATGCCCAAATTAAAATCACTGGGAGCATGCGCCTTTCCACCGAACCGTAGCTATACTTGGCCAGATACTGGATGCCTATTGGCCGAAATACGTGCTCACCGTCGTTTCCAAAATTAACTTTTATGGACGGTATGTCGGTTTCATTCATTTGGTCACGTCCAAAGTGCGGCCAGACGATGTCCGAGATGAATCCGATGCTCCGATTTACTAGCTTCTTCTCCACGTCTATATTTTTTTAATAATAATAATAATCGTTTATTTATCTCTTTCACAAAGGTTACATAGTAAGTAGGAAATACCATAGATATATATTAATACAACTCTCTTTCCTTTGTGAGAGACTGGTGTCTGTTAAAGGTAGAACCTGTGTTACAGATCACCAGGCTCCCAACTCTCGGACTAAATACAATAACAATATCTATAAATAACCAAATAACCAATGCATGTACATTATTTAAATTAAGTTTTGAGATAAAGTGATTAATAAGGTAAATACAAATAGTATTGGATATATTACTATTGGATCGCAACATGATTTTAGCCAGAAATCAGACCTAGAAACCTAATTGAAGTCAAAGTTCACTACGTGGCCTTTCTCACAAGTGCAAACACGACTATGATACGATATTCCATCATGGAATGCCAATGCCTATCTTCCGGCTTCATCATCAGACCTAGAAACCTAATTGAAGTCAAAGTTCACTACGTGGATTTTCTCACAAGTGCAAACACTACTATGATACGATATTCCATCATGGAATGCCAATGCCTATCTTCCGGCTTCATCATCAGACCTTGAAACCTAATTGTAGTCAAAGTTCAATAGGTAGCTTTTCACACAAGTGCAAACACGACTATGATACGATATTCCATCATGGAATACCAGTGCCTTTCTTCCGGCTTCATGATCAGACCTTGAAACCTAATTGTAGTCAAAGTTTATTACAATACTTTTATAAGAAATCCAAAACAGCTATCATATATTTTTCCATCATGAAGTTCCAGGTCATATCTTCCGGCTCCATCATCAGATCAGTTTGACAGTACCATATTATTGTATGTTCATCAGAGCTATATACAGCTGCCAATTTTCATTACGCTAAGAGTCTTGGAAGATGGTTAAATTAGTTAGCTTAGATTCCATTACGTAGTTAGTTACATACACGATGACCTAATAAAAGCGTGTTAATAATAATAAACGGTTTTCACGATTTTTAATCATCGTCATCTTAGCTTTATATCGGCTGCATCCAAGTCATTGGAGCCCGGGGTCTACGCACTTGAAGTAGAAACAGTCTGTTTTGACAGGAAGTCTTGCCTGCAGAGCGACTGCGTTCTGAAGGTCGAAACCAACAGGGTCGATGACACTTTTTCATGGTGTTGTGTCAGTTTATTAAGAGTTGTTGCACTTGTTCTCGCTTTACTAGCAATAGCAGTCATATAGTTGCCAAAAACAACTGCTCTGTCCATACACTGTTTAAATTTCTTTGGGATTAGACCACACAGAAAGTCCAGTTTGTAATATATCTAGAAACAGAGACAATGCTACGGTTTTACCTGATTGTCATCTTATCATATGGGATGAATGCACAATGGCAAACCGAAAAGCGGTCGAAACAGTAGTCACTCATTAAGGGATATCAAGCAAAATGACCTTAGGTACGTTGACAGAGCATGTATGGCGGCTTCACACCCACCTTTGCAGCCAAATCCAAATTACAGCTGTATACAAGCTGTATTTTATTACTGCCTAACATGTAGTTATAATGTCGACAGCAAATCTTGCCTGCCATACGCCTGTACGTAAACCCAACGGCAATGGGGCGAATATCACCGTCTTGCTTTTCCAAAACGCACAGATCTGTGCCATACAAAATGTCAACGATGGCATCGCTTCCATTGCTGAAAAGCATAAATTTAACTAAAGCCGTTAGCTTCCCTAAAAGTACGTCGGTGGTCCCGGTGCTTGAACACTCAAGATCTTTTAAGTGTTGTGGTGTTAATCGAGACCACCAGCAGACCTGCTTTGGAAGGAGCAAGCCGGTCCTCAGCACGTCCTTGGCTGTATTCCTGTGGCAATCTGAGTTAGTGTCATGTGGGTTAGGAAAGGAGAGGCTATCTTCTGGAGCTGGATGCTTGCTCTAAAGACTCACGAGGGAGTCGGCAGAGCAGGGTGCCACCACATCGCTACTAAATAAGAGCTTGGATCATACCCTGACCACCTTCCTTTAGCTTGGACTCTACACTGTGGTAAATAGTGATATTGCGATGTGCTTTTTAACATTGGTAAATGGTCATTTAAATTGGATCCCGAAATATTAAAATACAGTTTTCTTTCATTTTGGCTTTTAGGGTTATTTTTATTGGCTACTGTTCCTGTGCATATTCAATTCTGTAAGGGAAGGAAAGTTGTTCCCAAGGCGTTATTGAATTCTCTCGTACCACAAGACCTATGCAGTGCGTTAAATTTCGAGCTACTGAAGGCCTTGCGCCACGGGGAATTCGTTTCAGGGTGGAAATTGATTTTTCATCCCTTCTATTCGAAAAGTGTCGCTTTGTTCCTCTTTTAGCGGGAGCAAAATAGCTCTTTTCTGTTCAGAGCTTTTTAGCGGGGCGGCAAAGTGATTAGAATTTGGAACGTATGTCACACATAGAAATCGAACGCAAATTGTATGAATAACTGACGGGTACGTATTACGGTATTGGCTGCACGGGCGTGACGTAAGCTGCGTATCCATTATGCGCTCCTGGCGCGCGCGCCACGAACGCCCACGCCGAGAGCGCGTTCACGGAACGCGCTCCGAATATTTAAATGATATCAACTCCGCGCGCCATGCCGCGCGCGGCAGCTGTTCCAGTGTTCGGTCGTTCAACATGCCGGCCCGTCGTGCACGAGCAGCAGCTACGTTTGTGTTTATATTCACAGTATTATACAGAAGAAAAAACATAAACGTAAAGTGCGTTGGTGGATGAAAGAGTTGTTTCACAACTTATTTCCCTCCAAGCGTCTTCTCTGAGCGGCAACTTTGATTATCCATCGCTCGGAACGTAACGAACACACTAAATAATATCACGTCCGTCTCAACAGGCGCGCGCGCCGCAATTGAGTTGCCTTTGATGCGCGGTAAAAAACCGATTCTAGATGGAACGGAGCGCTCCATGTTTGAGCGTTCCAACAAACACATTGGCGCGCGCTCCAAAATGGTAACAATTTCGCGCGGCTGGAACGCGCGCCAATGTTCGTCCTTTTGGAGCGCGAAGTCGATACGCGGCTTTACGCTAACAAAAAAAAAAGCGCGCGCCGCGAATTACGTCTCTGTACTCGTAATCAGTAGGTATATACTTTATTGAATTTTGTAAAAATAATGAGTTCTGCGTCGAGTTATGAAAGTGAATGCTTCAACTCCTGAAACAATAACTACAGAAGCTAACAATGACGTACAAAAATGATTACCCACAGAAAAGAAAATTATTTATTTTCTCATAGAAAGGGGATGAAAAGTAGAGTATATGACTCGAGAGCAAATAATTTTTCCCTCGGGCAATGTACTTTGAATCACTCGCTGGGCTCAGGATTCTACGTTAGAATCCCTCGCTACGCTCGGGATTCTATTCTAGAATCCTTCACTTCGCTCGTGATTCAAAGTAGCGCCCTCGCCGTAAAAATACTATTTTGCTCCCTTGTCATACAATCTACTATTTTCAAAGATATATAACCTAAGGCATAGAAGTAACACTAAATAGCAACAGCGCACATACAGGTATTTACACGATCTACGCGGCCAAAAGTCCAAAATGTCAAAATAACACTATCATTCTTAAACAGAGTTCCACGAATAGATTACGAACCCGGGAACAATACCCAAGGTTTATCTACCTGCTAACCCACACCCCGCACCCGTGGGGTCAGTCGGAAGTTGACCGTGTTACCTAGTGTACGTATCTATTCTCGGCGCTTTTCTAAACATTAAACTTACAAAGTGATTTTTTATGTTATCAAGTTCTTTTAGGAACTGAAAGTAATGGATTCTGATGGACAAGATAAGAGACTTACATATTACATAAATAAAGTCATGATCAACTATCACACTACATTTTTTTTTTATAAATAAAAAACCCATTTTAATACTATGATTTTCTGCAATATTTTTTATTTGCTAGTGTTTTTGTTTATGTATCGGGGTAGATCGGGCTATTATTTTTAATATAGGTTATTATTTGATCCTTTTCCTTATAAGTACTATCAAAATCGTTTCCGCATATGTCCGGTTAGATACATTTTTGAGGGATCAAAGATATTTAGCGAAATTTCGTCTAAAATTGAAAATGTTTTCAGCGAGTTTTAACACAGTTTATGTTTGATTAAGGTTCACAGGAAGCATCAGGAATCAGGATTGTGACACCACAATACTTATTTGACCTCATGACGAACGAAAATTTGCCTAATTTAGATACCAAATTAAAATATATAAAGGATTATATTTTGTCATGTGAAGGTTACAATGATGACCAAATTGCTGTTCTTGTGGCAAAGTTGGACGAAAGCTCATTATCAAAAAGATACATTTATAAAAAACAAGCAGTGTTGGTTGGATGGTACTTTTGAAATACCTGTTGTTGATACACAAAAACGGCCAGGGCGACCATCCAAGTTGTTCGAAGACGCAAGTGAAAGGAGCAAGAGGCGAAAGACTGCAGAACTTCGTTCTAATTTTGAATCTGGTAAAAAGGATGCATCAAATGTCCTAAGAGATATTACTAGTTCTCCAACACGAGCAACTAAATATAAAAAGGCATTTTATCATTTGAAATCAGAAGAAGGGCAGCCCTCGTTGACACCAATGCAAGCTTTGGAAATGTTTGTAGATGCCGATTGGACACAAGGACAGTACGAAATTATAAGAACGAGTCATAAGAAGTTTTTTCCGTGCTATAGTGCCTTACAGAAAGCCAAGAAGAAATGTTACCCACTTACGAACGACATTGTCGTTCGTAAGTGGGTAACATTTCTTCTTGGTACGAAGAAAGCCAAAAAACTTAGAATTATTATTATGTTTTTTATGTTTATTTTTTTTTTGTTTTTGAAAATAATAGTAAAAAGTAAAAAAAATAGTTTGTTTGTTTATTTACAGTGTTTAGATACCAATTAAGCATTAAAATAATTTTGGCCGCGTAGGTCGTGAAAATACCTGTATGTGCAGCGGTTGCTATGATTGATATCTTCTTTCTAATGGCACATGCAGTATGATAGAAAGAGCTGTCGATAGGTTTAGCAGCACGCTCTTATAGCAGCCTCGTGGTAGGCAAACAGTAGACAAAACATAGAGTTAGGAAACCGAGTGTTGTTCGTAACAGTGATGATTTATCGATAAATATTTTTGGTCAAATGTCTAACTTTAGTATGTGTCGATATATTTAAGCCGTAGAAGTAAACAACTAAAATATTGAAATTGTAGTTTTTGCTGTTGACGCCGGACAGTGCTTTGCAAAGACTTGCCAGACAGACAGTACTAAAAAAATCACGTGTTTAATTGTTCGTTTTAGCCATAAAATCTATTGACAAAAAGTATTCATAAACTAATGAGCGATGCGTTGCGATGCGATGCTAAGAAACTGTCACTTAGATTATGTATTGTACGAATTATACCAGATTGGCTAATGCAGCACGGCAGGCTTTGGCAATTTGTTTACGTCGCATCATATCACGTTGCTTGCTATCGCTAACGTTGGACACTGCTCGATTTTTTCAGAGTTGTAGGTAATCCGACTGCCACGCCGAAGCTTGCGGGTTTGATTCCCGCTCAAGTCAAACATTTTTGTGCATGAATATGGATGTTTGTCTTGGTCTGGATGGTACTATGTATAATATGTAATATATTTACAGAAAAGTATATATGCATGTTTATCGATTGTCTAGTACTCGCAGTACAAGATATGCTTAGTTTGGGACCAGATAATTTTGTGTGAATGTGAAAGAATATTATATTTTATGGTAGAATATTATGTAGCGGACTACAAGGCAAGACGTCTTTGATCAGTCAGGATAGCACTAATATGATAAATAATATAGAAGTAGGTAGATTAATTAAAATCGTTGTAATTATTATATTTTATTAATATGTTCAAACTAAAATTACACACTTTTTGTTTAGCTTTGGATAAATAATTCTACCGGGTGTGCAATGTCCGGGCATAAATGTAATGTAGACACAGCTTTCGGTTTAAAACGACGCCAGGTGCTTTCTGTCTTTAAAAACAGTCTTTCTCAAAATGACGTGAACAAATACGATGGTACTTCTGCTAAATCAAACTAGGCCGTCCAACGGCATTTATCCAAAGTTTTCTTGTGACGTCATTAATAGGCATCCTGTAATAAAAAACACCTTCTTAATAATAAAAAATGCTACTCACATCCCTAATCCATCTACTATTTTATAGATGCAAAAATGTAAGCCTACACACATGCACGTACACTGGAACACTTGGCTTTAGGTTAATAGACGCTACTTTTAAGGCAGGTATCTAAGTAAATTATGTTCATTAAACTGCGCTTACTATCAAACGCGCGATAGAAAATTAGACCGCTGGACGTCTTTGTTTAGTGCCAACTTAGCAACCGCGGCTACCCGCTGTCGCTTCCAGCTACAGTTTTACATTCATGTCCGATAGTTAGTTTCCGTATTTATCCCTCATTCAAAAAACATCGATATCTCCTTTCAGTATCAAATCCCATCACTAAGGCTATTAAATCAATAAATGTACAAAATAAATATTTGTGAGTTAAATTCAAAGAAATATAACCTTAAGGCATAGAAGTAACACTAAATAACAACAGCGGTTGCTATGATTGATATCTTCTTTCTAATGGCACATGCAGTATGATAGAAAGAGCTGTCGATAGGTTTAGCAGCACGCTCTTATAGCAGCCTCGTGGTAGGCAAACAGTAGACAAAACATAGAGTTAGGAAACCGAGTGTTGTTCGTAACAGTGATGATTTATCGATAAATATTTTTGGTCAAATGTCTAACTTTAGTATGTGTCGATATATTTAAGCCGTAGAAGTAAAAAACTAAAATATTGAAATTGTAGTTTTTGCTGTTGACGCTGGACAGTGCTTTGCAAAGACTTGCCAGACAGACAGTACTAAAAAAATTCACGTGTTTAATTGTTCGTTTTAGCCATAAAATGTATTGACAAAAAGTATTCATAAACTAATGAGCGATGCGTTGTGATGAGATGCTAAGAAACTGTCACTTAGATTATGTATTGTACGAATTATACCAGATTGGCTAATTCGGCAGGCTTTGGCAATTTGTGTGCGTCGCATCATATCACGTTGCTTGCTATCGCTTACGTTGGACACTGCTTGATTTTTTTAGAGTTGTAGGTAATCCGATTTGTGATCCGCCAGCACAAATGATTCGCCTTTATTTAAATATTAGTACAGCAGTGAACTACTTTGACAACCCAGTTGGCGTGAGTGCAACCGACTGCCACGCCGAAGCTTGCGGGTACGATTCAGTTTTACATTCATGTCCGATAGTTTGTTTCCGTATTTATCCCTCATTCAAAAAACATCGATATCTCCTTTCACTGTCAAATCCCATCACTCCTTAATGATGGGATTTGACAGCACGGCTATTTAGAGAATGCAGTCAAAGATATGAGTCTGTAAGGAGTCTATGCCTCTTTAAATGAGACGCGTAATTTGACGTTATGCTTAACCAACTAAGACCAACTGACATTACATGTTGCACGTTCGGTATATGGAAATATGGCGAGCATGTTCTCTCTAGTCTAAACGTCCAACCTCTCTGGTTAAATTCATAACACATACGTATGCAAGCTGTTCCTTTGATTTGCAATACAATGATATTGTGTAAACTTAACACTCATTATAGCATTAATACGAGAAAAGTAAATAAATTTGTTGGAAAATTCCGACTCACTGCTAGAGGATAAAGTTTCTCCTGTTATTTCCGTTCCGAGAATAGCGGCATCCACATCCCGATATCACATACTCGATGTGTATTAATTATTGAGTACACTATTTAATTATTATAAGCTTACTTACTATTTAAATGCAAAAAAGTTATTAAAAATGTAAGCACAAACGTCCAACAAATTTTACACTGATGACAGATGACAGCATGGCTATTTAGAGAATGTAGTCAAAGATATGAGTATGTAAAGAGTCTATGCCTCTTTAAATGAGACGCGTAATTTGACGTTATGATTAACCAACTAAGACCAACTGACATTACATGTTGCACGTTCGGTATAAGGAACTTTATAGGGCATGTTCTCTCTAGTCTAAACCTAGTCCAACCTCTCTGACTATTTTAGTTTACTAATATACTGCCAAAACGGGATATCAGAAGAGATTGTCAGCTCATTTGTTAAATTGTGATGCGTGAATCTGTTGGGACCAGCAAAATACATTCTGGCTTTTCTGGATTTGTCAGTTCAATGTATGGAGGATATATACATCGGGAAGCGGTTCACAAAATACATCTACCTACAATTTTATTGTCTATAACATATTTTTTTTCTTTTTTTAAAGAGGCTTGATCACTCAGTGATCATGTCGCCTCTATAACATATTAGTATGAACAAATTAAAAAAAGACGAATCTGTAAAGGATCTGGTTTTTGACCATTTTTGGCTACGAAACTCTAAAAAATATAACATTTCATTGAACTAATGTCATCACTCTTTTTGCGAAGATGATACGCAATTTTGTAATTTAAAAATTTTACAGATTTTTTTTTATCAAATTCAGTTGCAAAGTTACAAAAAACCGTTCAGTACATTTCTTGATCAATACTAATTAAGCTACTTGCATTGAAACGAATATGGGAGGCTAATCAATACACTTGTTGTCGTCACGTGTTGTGTGTGGTTTTCACTTCTTCTTCTTCACGTTAACAGTAACGCGTATTCATTGCCCGTAAGTACTAGGAGCCCAAAACGCAGAAGAGGTCGAACACTTTAAACTTTAACATTAATACTGTGACATCTCTGCCGAGACATGTGAACCATTAAGGACCGTGACTAAGGGCAAAACTCAACTGGAAACCAAACCTAAACCAAACAGTTATTGAGGTTTGGACGTGGAGTCGGAAATATGACTAGATGGCGTGTGGTGAAATAAATAATCACTCTCGTATCAAATTATGAATAAAATATTAAACAAAGTTAACCTCTGTGTATTTTAATACAAAAATAATAGAAGTGTGAAAATATCCTTCTCTTTAAGTGTTAAAAGTTCTTAAATTAATGCTATTAATAGATAGTTTTTAATAATAAATCCATGCAGTTGTTGTGCTAATTCATAATATTCTAAACAATATGTCGCAATGCTAATTCTATTTATTGCATCTACGTTTACTCAATAAGTATAGGTATATACATATCGTTTTTTTTGCCAAGTCTCAAGGTACGGTGTGCTTCAACGCTTCAACATAATTTAAGAGCAATTTTATCAAATTGAGATACTAAAACGCACAGATGAGAGAATTAGTCTAAAATGTTTGTCGGTCTCCAAAGACATACGTATGACGGAATAAGTTTATTTAATAGTTCGTAATTTGGTTTGAACTATTTATTACTGAGGCTGCTGCGGCTAGGTCAGCGAGCGCGTTGGCGTTCTGAGCCATTGTATAAATTTGTAATAAATGTATATAATTAAAGCTAAGGTAAGTATGTGTAAGTATCTAGTGTCGATTTTAGATTACACAGATATACACTATATAGTTATTTGTATTACCTGTAAAAGCAATTATACACGCACACACAATATAAAATACAGAAAGAAAATTTGGAAAGGTTGGAAAAAGGCAAGAGACGGGATACTGAGTAGTATGAGAGTTTGATCTTAACCCCAGTAGAGCTCCATCTACCTGGTGAGTTGAGCGGTGACTGGTGACTGTGCTTCTTGCTTCTTGCTGCCCAGGGTTCGCGACGGGTTCTTGTTGGGATAGCGGCGCGGAAGCAAAGAGTTTGATTCGCTAGGACGACGACTGCCACTATCCTACCGACTGCGCCAGATATGTTCGTGGCGAACCGAGGGAGCTTTTAAAAAAAGAAACAATGTCGTCTCCTTGAGTCTTTAATCTCAACTGATTTAATACAATACAAATTTCTTAGAGCTAACTAATGGTACTACGGTTCTTATCTCTAAAGGGGAGTTACAGTAGATTACACTTTATTGCTTAATACTACGAATTTACTGTACGTAACTCACTCCAAAAACTTATTTCAACAACGAGCTATTCATAATAATCGTCATTTATTTTTACTTAGCATATACGAATTTTAATATAATGATATACGTTAATGCAATGTTACAAACTTAACTTACAGCTACAGTTACATTAAAAAATGCTCTCTAGACCTAAACACTTTTTATAATTATGAATGGGCAGTAAAAACTGGCAGCAAGCGATGTCTACGACAATCGTAGCATTGTAGCACTATCGTAGACGACAGCCGTAAAACCGTAGTACAGTTGCAACCAGAAGGCCAATTCTGGTAATTATATTTGTTCAAATTCCAATATCAATCTAGTCTTGGTGTCATAAATGGTATTCTCGTAACTTAATTGACACTTGAATGAGATCGGGACTACATCGAAAGTTGAACCAAGTGTGAACTAGTGTGGACGGTATTCTGCTTATTATTAACGTACAACAAACGTCAAACTGTAGCTAAAACCAAATGATACTACGGTTTGACAATTCACAGCTGACTATTGTTGACAATTGAGCAAAATAAGTGTTTGTTACTTTGTTATTGTTTTATATATAAAATAAGTATGAGTGGATTTGGGCTGCGATGGCTATACCTATTGAAAATAATCCACACGATCCACTGTGGTTCGTCTAGAACATGCTAGCTGGACAAAATTATTTATTGAGGTTTTTTAGTTCGTACGGCTTTATTATGATATTCTAATGGGGTATTAGCGCATATAACACCAAAAAACAGGAGGTAGGGTCACGTGTGCCAACAAAAAAAAATATAATAGCGATTAATCTTTTATTGTCAGACAGGTAAAAAATAACAATGAAAAAAATAACAATAGTCATAAAATATTGTGCTACTAAGGACTTGGCTTCTAATTACATAATAGGGCATTATTACTACCTACTCAATAACAACACTTTTTACTTAAAAAATATGCAGTTAAAAAACAATATGTTGACAACTAATAATAAAGTTAGATAAGGTACACAGCTTAAAAAAACATTAGTAAAATATTATTTACAACTTCTATTTATTCTGCATCACTAAATTCTTCTTCTGAAGAATCATCTACCATATAATCTGACATATTTTGATGAGAACTACAATGACTTACACTAGACCTTACATTTACATATAATTAATTCTAAAACCTCAGAAGGAAGTTTACTCGTCGGTTTTTTCGGCACTTCCCTAAGGCCATTTATTACAGGATCAGATGTAATTAGCAACATATTAAGTAAATCCCTATTCGTGGCAATACGTGAATATTTTCGAGTATTGTGCTCCCGGAACCTCCTATAATCCTTATTACGCGCTTCCTGAGCTTCTTCAGAAAGCTGCCCAATAGGTAAAAGCGCCGATCTCACAATTTCTACACTGTGCACAAGAATTTTGTGCACAGTAACAGGCATTTTATACCACGAATAAGATACAATTTTTTTGTGTTCTGTGTAAAAGAATTAAATTTAACAACATCAATATCGTAACTCGAAGCTAAAGTTCTAAGGATAGTGCCAAAGTTCTTAATTAGTGTCACATCTACACCTGTAATATCTGAAGCCTGTTCAGGATTCTCAAAAAACCGACGAGCAGTATTCCCATCATTCGTATTACCAAATCCTGGTTTTGGTTTATCTACAATTAAACCCATTTCAACCTTAAACCTTTCTTGGATACGAGCCGAACGTTGCTTCACATTTTTTTTGTCACTTTGACCTCGAAGTTGCCATTTCTTAACTTCAAGACGATAGCTTATGTGAAGCAAACATTCAAAAGACCGGATCCAAGCGTGAAGGGGAGATATACCAAAACCAAGAGTTTCCTTATTTACAACAAATTCCCTAGACTCATCATTCATAAATTTAGGAGTAGCTCCACAAATGTAACATTTAAGTGCTGACGAAGTTTCAGTCATAGCGTTGCACACTTTACCATCAATCATCGTGAACAGTAATTCGTGTTTGACCGATATCTCTTTACCATCTATATTACCTATTGTTGGCACCAATTGGTTTATTTCCTCCAAAATCTTATTGGTTTCTATTACAGTAAAATCTGTTGTTTCTTTGGAGAAAATAAACTTAATCGGTCGACAATACATGGTAGAAGATGGTCGAGGATTCTGCCAAGCAACTCTACCACTATTGTCACGTAACTGAAGTGGCACGAATGAGAACATAAACAAAAACTCATCTGTGTCTTCACTGTTTGAGAATTTTTGTTTGTAAGTGCTATGACCGGAACTTCCATCACACCCCCACTTGCTAACAAGGGAGAGTGATGAGCCAGAATCTACAGATTTTAAAACTTCACGCTGTGCAAAAATTAGACGTTCAGCTGTTTTATTTAAAACCGCCTGAAGTTTAATTTCTGCACGCGTTTCGCTTATAAAAATCTGTTCCTCGGGAGGGTAGCATTCAATTTTTGCCTGCCTAACACTATAAAATGATGGAAATACCTGGTGTCCTGCCTTGATGCTCCATTTCCTCGTTTGTTTATAAGAGTGGCTCGTGGATTTGGCAGCCACATAATATGCCAAAGCCTCCTCTTTGGACAAACATCTTGGTTGTTCGCGTACCTTTTCACCCACATATCTTTTCATTTCTTGGCACTTTTCCGGACTATGGCTTGCTTCTTTAATCACAGTAGCCAAATTCCGATGTCCGGATAATCGTGCCGATATTTCAGCAGCGGCTACTAGCTGGTTTACATCTCGCGTGTGTAGTAGGTCCTCCACGCGTCTCCTTTTCGTTTTTTCACTTGCTTCAGGAAAATCTATTGATGGACGTCCACGGATCGAACTCTTACTTGATGATGATGGTGTTGAGAGGTGGACAGATGCTTTGAATGTAAAATCCCCAGACAACCACTCAGAATTCTTAGTCAGGAAGCGATTACGGCATTTCCCACATTTTTCCCATTTTTCTGTGTATTTGGATGACAATCTTCCAATTGTCATTTTAATTTCCCGCTCAGATGCTTCCGTGATATTAACAAGATCATGTTTCATCACTATAAACTCATACAGTCTACTGTTGCGGTTCTCTTTAGCATGTTTTTGCCATTCATCAAAAAACTCCATTTTCGAGACTGAGAATTCGTATTCTAGAAAACAGACAAAATGACAAAGTTGTACTCAAGTGTGCAGGCTAAGATGACTAAAATTTAAAAGCTAACAGATATGGCTATGCTATATATAAAATCCAGCCCGGGTACAAGAGGGTACAAGTAGTTTCTAGTCCAATGAATTCAGAAAATCATCAAAATTTGACAAACTTCTTTAAACTCGAGCTATTTAAAAAAGATTGGGGAAATGTAAACCTATTTTCTTATTAGAAATAAAAAGAACATACCTTTAACTTGAAGATCCATCACTAACACTTTTGAAAAAACTTAAACTCACTGACATAGGATGTTACTTCCGTACACGCAAAAATGCAATTAATAAGTGGTTTTCTTACCCTTTCCTTATATACTAACCTCATTACCTTATCAGTAGTTGACACGTGTCCAAAACAATTCTCAGAATTGGGGCACCTGGGTATCTGGTAAAAGGCTCAGGTAATAAATTTCAGGTAATTAGACAATGACTTTTGTCCAGCTAGCATGTTCTAGACGAAACACAGTGCGATCCAAGGAACCAATACATTTACTTACCGAAATTTTATTACTTAGTTGTATATTAATTTTAATTTGGCATGGAAACGTAGTGGCATCCAATTATTACCATTCCTATTAATGTATTTTCCCATACAATGGCAACATTCATGTTTTGTTTTTGAGTTTTTGACATTACCTCTGAGATCAACAAGAGATTATAAATTGATTATATCGAAATTATACTTTAATGAGATTAAGTGTAGCAGAGTACCAATTGTGAGTCAATTCAAAATTAAATCTCAGTTCAGTCAAAATTCAGTGTCAGTGTCTGTTAAATACGAGAATTGGCTTTTAGTATGATTACCTGCAGCGTAGCACTATTATTGTTTGTTTCTCGATTTCGATATAACTTGCAACAAGCTTAAAATATCAGGGTGCAAAGATGCTTAAATAACTTATACTCGGCATTATAATTCGAATGTAGTGTATGTCAATTCACTTCATCTGTTTTCTATCCAAAAAATAAATCTGTAAGTGATCCATGTCTGTACATGGAAGATAGCTAGGAGATAACTATTTTAAGGGGTCTCTATTAAAGAAGACACCCCAAAAATATAATTATTAGAATTTTTGTCTGTTTTTCTGTTTATCTGTTTGTCTGTGCGTTTGTGCACAATTTCAGAAACGGCTAATCGGATTTGAATGCGGTTTTCACTGATGTATTGTGGTATATCTCACTTAACATTTAGTGTTTGCTTTATACGAATCGGTTCATAAATTAAAATATGTGTCAATTTAAAAATTAAGATGTATTTGTTCGGTTAAAATTTGTTCTGTAATAATGTATATGTTGCAGTCAAAACTCTTAACCAGTCAAAAGTACTTTTGACCTTATGCTTTAGTCAATAATACTTTTGACTAAAATAACAGTTAAAAGTACTTTTGCCCAATGGAGCTGGTTAATAGTATTTTGACTAACCTACCTACTTATTATGAAAAGTTCTGTCGCCCAATAAGCTAAGTAGACGGAGCCCTGCTTCACAGGGCTCCTATTTTCGAGTGCGGGGTCACAAGAGAACCTAACATAACTATTAGGTATTATGAAAAGTTCTTGTCCGCCCCAGATACTTAGTAATGTGGAGGTATTTACCTAATAGGTAATGTTAGCTTCTCTTGTGATCCCACACTCGAAAATAGGAGCGCTGTGAAGCAGGGCTCCGTCTACTTAGCTTATTGGGCGACTAGGTAATTTTTATTCACATCTAACGAGTCATTAGTGCTTTTGACTGATGCTTTATTGCAGTTAAAACTACTTTTGACGAAGAGCGTCAGTCAAAAGTACTTTAAACCGCAAACTTGCAGTCAAAAGTACTAATAACCAATAATTTTCAGTCAAAACCACTTTTGACCAACCTGTTCAGTCAAAAGTACCGTTTGACTGATTTTTCTAGTCAATAGTACTTTTGACTGGTTAAGAGTTTTGACTGCAACATATATAAGGTACTCTTTAGATAAATTGGTTGAAACTTAATAACTATTTTGATCTGTAAAATGTAAAATTACGACGGTTGAAAGATTAGAAATGGTAATTTTCGATAATTAAGATAGTTCCAATTTAAATGAAGTCTGATTTGTATGATTTATGATATTAAATAGGGTTCCGCTTAGGTTGGACTTTATCGCGCGTGTAAATTAAGTGCGCCGAGTTGCGAGTCATGCAGTTTGATGGTGTAAGTATTAATAAAGACTACGCGATGTATAATTTATGAATAAACTATTACCGACATTGTTAATTTTACTAACCGAAATCCTCCAAAATGATGTCTCGAGACCAACTGAAGAACAGCGTTTAGTATAATTATGATCGTGTGTGTTGTAACGTGGATTTTACTTTGAGCAAAATAATGTTAGTAGATGCTCCGGGTGAACTCGTAAGACTTTTCTTATCAAGATGATTTTGGTGAAGGAAAGAAGCCAAAGTAAGATTGCGATTGCTGTCGCTTTGTCGGGAAGTAGAGGATGACATCAGCTACGCCCGCACATTTTTAATACCGTAACTTCATAATTTCACGCCTTTGACACCAAGTGGTATACAGAATGTGTATTACACACTTCGCCAGTTATGTTTCAGTCCTAATGTAATACCGGGCATATTATTAAACGAGCGATGATTAACATTTCAAATACTTACATAACTTTAAAATACAGGGGTGTGTGCCCAGGGTACCTGGGGATCGAACTCAAGACCATCGTCTCGGCAGTGCGTTACGTACACTGGGCTATCGCCGCTTATTTATTTCACAATTTCTGCCCGATCCTGTGGCAATTTCGAAAAATCTCTTCATAGTGCACCTTTACCACATGAGTAAATAAATTTTACGGTGCCTGGGCAACATACATGCAAAATTACATCTTCTTGCTACCAATCGTTTTTAAGGTTAAGGTTTAAAGAAATTTATTCTCATAAAAAGATACAATATCCACTTACATGAGAACAATAAAATTATTTATATAATGTAGGTAGGTAAAAAACTCGTCGAATCACACAATACTAGTACAGTCTGTACGCCACGTATTGGCTTCGTTTAACAGTTTTATTTTATATTAAGTTTCTAATCTTCATTTTCTGTAATATATCTATATAATTGAGACTTAAAACTGGTAAACGACTTCAGATTTTTGATACATGCAGGTAATTTATTGTAAAGCTGGGCGCCCCCAAAGGTTATATTTTTTTTAGCATAGTTTGTACGTGCTTTTGGCAAAACCAATAGACTTGGTCGGCGTAGACTACGTTTAGTGAGTTGCGATTTATTTATAAACGATATATTTGTGTTAATAGTTTTATTAATAATTTTTCTGATTAAAATACATGTGTTATATTTATATAATTGGGTTAAATTCATTAATTTAGTTTCTTTAAAAATTTTACTGGTCGGTGTCAAATAGTGATAACGGAAAATTATTTTGATTACTTTGTTCTGAACTCTTTGAAGTTCTTTTAGCTTCCGGTTGCTAGCGCTACCCCAGATTTCAATAAGATACAGAAGATGTGATTTCACTAGGGAGTTATAGATATTATAACGTATTTTTTTCGGAATGCATTGACTAATACTCTTCAGTGACCCAATAAGTGAGGAAATTTTTCCTTTGACATGATCCAAGTGCATGTGCCAAGATAAACTATTGTCCATTATTAAGCCAAGGTATTTTTCGCAAGTTTTTTGTTCTAGTGGCGTATTATTAATGATCAGCGGGTCATGATGCGGTGTTTTTTTATTTTTTGCTTTAAAAATTACATAACATGTTTTAGAAATGTTTACCGTTAACAAGTTGTATTGGAACCATTCAATCAAAGTGTTGAGATCCTGTTGAGCCTGTGTAATAAGGTCTTGTATTTTAGTGCCAAAATAAAACAAACAGGTGTCGTCCGCGTATAGCGTTATATGACCATGTAGTCCTAGTTCTGTAATGTTATTGATATAGACTAAAAACAATAATGGGCCCAGAATAGAACCCTGCGGGACACCATACGAAATAGGTAACGCACTGCTTTCTAAATTACCTATTTTTACTACCTGGAATCTATTTTTTAAATAGGATTTTAATATTTTAAGAACACTGCCTTTGATACCTGCGTATTCTAACTTTTCTATTAGCAGTTTGTGACTCACAGTATCAAAGGCTTTTTTTAAATCTATAAATACACCCAATACAATATTTTTTTTGTCTATGTTTTCTTTGATTTTTGTTGTTAAGTCAATTGTTGCTGCAGTGGTACTATTTTTAGTTCTAAATCCATACTGTCGTTCTGTTATGAAATTAAAAGAATCGAAGTAGTTTGTTAATCTGACATATATTATTTTCTCAAAAATCTTTGATAGCACCGGCAACACGGATATCGGACGATAATTTCCAGGATCACTCTTAAGGCCCGATTTATAAATTGGTGTGACTTTGGCGACCTTCAAAGAATCCGGAAATTCTCCTTCAGTCATAAGTTTATTAAAACTTTCTGCTAAATAACACGATATTAGATTTTGCAAACATTTGATGACTTTTGTGCTCAATTTATCAAGACCTGTACTAGAGTTAGAATCGAGATTTTTAATAATTTTGGCAACTTCGTCTGTATCACACGGCTCCAACGCGATAATTTTGTGATTATAAATTTTAGGTGTCGTAAATATTGAGTGTGCAGAACCGGCGTGATATTTTTTAGGTATTTTTTCTGCCAATAACGATCCTATTGTTGAAAAATATCTGTTGAAGTGTTTACATATTTCGTTTGGTTCAGTTATCTCTTTAGAATTAACAATTAGCTTTGGGGGAGTACCACTTTGTTTTATTTTATTACTAGCTAAATTATTTATAAGGGACCACATTTTTTTCGGTTTATTAATACAGTTTGTAAATATTTTATAATAGTAATCATTTTTCGTATCTTGGATCAACTTAGCTATGGTTCTACGTTTTAGTTGAAATTCGTTCCTTAGGTTCTCATCTTCTTGGTTGTTTTTGTATGCTGTCCATATGTGATTTCTTTGACGAATCCCAGTTATTATATCCTTGTTGATCCAGTCTTCTCGAGGAGGGTACAGTATTTTTGTTTTCAAAACTTTGCTTTCTTCTACGTATTGTTTTATTTTTATTTCTAGTGTCTTGTAGTCATTTGATACATCCTCCAATCCATGCATTTCAATCGAGGAAAATAATTTCGTATAATTTATTGCTTCATATTGCGTGCGTACTTTAGAGGGTGTTTTAAATTTACTAAGTTGCAAATAAATTTGTTTATGATCTGTCATAGGAGAGTTGATAACTGCAAATTTGAAATATTCTCCATTTAAATTAGTGCTGACATGGTCTATGATAGATTTTTTCGTGGTAGAATCTCTGGTACAAAACGTTTTATTAATTTTATTATGTATTTTATATCCTGATTCCTGTATTGTTTGTTTGTATTTACTAAGAGTCTTATTTTTAGTGAGTAGGTCTATGTTGAAGTCTCCAAAAACTATTGCTCTCTTTCTTCCTTGTAATTGTGAACTATAAACATCTAGAAATTTTTCAAGATTTGTGTCTCCGGGATTGTAGACTAATCCAATATCTAAGGCGAATTGCTCTATTTGTATCCACAAATAGTTATTGCCATCTTGATATGTAGACTCTATTAGCTTATGTTTTAAATCGTTGTGTATATATGTCGATACACCACCTCCTCTGATATCTGTTCTATAACTATAGTAATGAGTGTAGTTTTCGATCTCTAGTCGAGCTACTTGCTGTTCATTGCGTATCCACGTTTCCGTTAACAAAATAAGATGTATAGTTGTAGAAATAGATTTTATTATACACTTTAGCTCATCTAGTCTCCCTTTTTTTCGTATACTGCGTGCATTTAGATAGAGAAATGAAAGACGTGATTTATCAGTATTGATTTGCTGGTAATCGTCAACTACTTGATATGTTATAGGGTCTTCTGAACTTACATTTGTCATTGTTTGCAGTTTTTTGATGTTATTTTAATAATGGTAGGTATGCCATTGATATATTTAATTCCAATATCATTTTCACCATCCTTAATCCGTTGTGTTAATTCATCTTTTATAGTACGGAAGTACTTTTGCTGAGTTTGTGTCTGGTCTGAAAAGATTTTGATATGATCTGGTAACTTATCTTTATTACGAAGTAGAAGTTTAGCCGTTTCAGATTTTTCAAAGCAAATTTTTACCCTGCGGGATCTGCCTGGAGTGTATTTACCTATACGATATATTTTTATGGGCTTGGAGATTTCCTTGACTAATGAGATGATATTTAGCACGTAATAAGGCACGTGTCAGTCATGCTTTGCTCTGGTATACCTACTAAAATAACGTTATTTTCTCTCTTTTTGCGCTCTTGAACTTCACGTATTATTTGTTCATTTACACTTGGCTGATCTATGTGAGCAGGTAATGTTGTTGATTTTATTTGTTTCAATTCTGTTTCTAACGTTTTTATTTTTTCTTCATTGTGCGATAGTTTAACTTCCATTTGCGATAATTGACTTGTTATGTGATCTTGTTGGGTAGCTATGTTTGTTGTTGCAGATTTTATTTCATCAATTTGGGTACTAATATTTACAGCATTAGAGCTGATTAGATTTCTTGTTTGCTCGTATGACGCCTTGAGATCGGTTATTTCACTTTTAACATCACCGATACTATCCTTCATTTGATTCATTGTTTGCACATTTGAACCTGTATAATTTTCCAAAAGAGCCGTTATACGCGATAGTTCATTTCGCATTTCTTTAATCACGTCAGAGCATGGACATTCCTGTTCTGGAGGTTGTTTACGCTTCCGGAATGTTATTTGTGCCGCTGTTAATTCTTCACTTACTTTCGATAAATCTGGTTGTGAACCTCCACCAGTGGCGGTAGTCGGTGGCGATCTCATCAAATTGTTCATTATCGTTTGCTATCACGTGTTATAGGTATATTAAACTCTTATATATAACTAATCTTGTTATGTAGCTGATTACGCCAATGCGCGGCCGCCGCACTGTAGTCTTTCTGCGCTGGCTGCGGGGTATGCGGCAAAAATGCCGACCGCTCTGTTAGCTTCTTGCCGTGACTTACCGCTTGCTGGTTAGATCTTTATACACTTTTATTATAGTCACACATTTTTGCACTCAGTAATTAAAGTTATTATAATTATAGTTTTAGGTGTTAGATATCAACTGCAGTAATTATATATATTTGCACACAGACTGATACACGTCTACTCTGGTCAACGTTCGACGACGACTATACTACTACTTGCTGTGCGTTGTCTGTCAGTCAATCACTAACGCAAGAATTTTAATCGTATAGACCGATAGCAGCCATATTGTTACTAGGAGGAAAAAGTGCCTACTTACAATGTTTAAAATTCCGATCGACTTTGACCACAATGAGAGCTTATGGGATGTACCATATGGGATGAATGCACGATGGCAAACCGTGACGCGGCAGAAGCATGTAGATCCCACATTAAAGGATATCAAGCAAAATGACCAACCCATTGGCGGCATTTTTTGTGGCGATTTTTGTCAGACTCTGTCTGTTGTGCCACATGGGATAAGAACCGATTAAGTTGGAGCCTGTCTAAAGAGTTCTAAACTGTAGTATTGTATTATCGCTATACATTTGAGATTAAATACGCGAGCGCGATTCGGAGGCAACAAAAATGTACAGGAATTCTCTAATCTATTACTCGCGATTGGTAGCTTCGCGTTGTGTACCCACACGAACAAGATAAAGTCATTCCATATGAAAACAGTACAGTATTGCACAGTTTCTTTGTTTTTGTTTTTTATGAAAATTTCTAGCTTTGCGAAAGAGCTATTTGTATACACAGAAATGGAAACGGGATAGTGAATAATTGTGTACACCTACTTTTATCAACATAACGAATTATGGAAGACAAAGAATCAACCAACTATTGAAATACCAGTGGAATTTTGGAATCCATCAATACTCCTGGATTGACATGTTAAAAGACATAACATAACATAACTTCACACCTTTTTCTCTGAAGGAATAGGCAGATGTGTACCACACACGCCCAGCCTATTACCATCTATCGGGCCCATTACTAAGCGAGCGATAATTAACATTTTTGATGCAGACGTAACTTCGGAGATGTATGCCGCGGGTACCTGGGGATCGAACCCAAGACCAGCGTCTCGGCAGTCCGTGACGTACACCACTGGGCTATTTCAAAAGATAAATTTAAAAAGTAACCCTACTAAAGCTTTTTGATTGCACCAGAAAAGTGACCAATTTACAACGAAACGTGATCGAAGCAGACATTTTAACAGTGTGCGGAGCAGGTGATAATGTTTGTATACCCCGGATGTATTCCCCTAATTCAAAACAATTTTTCGTTTAGTTTGAAACGAGTCCAGCTTCCAGTAAGCTTAAGGCCAAACGCTGAAAGTTGCGGGCAATGTTGCGGGTATGGATCTAAGTAACAGCTGTTTTGCGCACGGTCAGCTTAGTGTTGCTCGGTCACGTGTTAGCGAGCCTAGGCACCTTTATGTTTTTATTCCCGAGGGCTATACGTCTAATATAGTGTACGCAGAAGCTTTAATGTAGATTATTAGATACTAAATTTGTAATTTATGTCTGTCTCCTTTAAAGTTATACCTAATATTTATTATTAGGATGACCTGAGAAGTTTCTGCTATTATACATATGTATACTTATTAATTGTTATTTCAGTTGTTTTGAAGATATCTAAATCTACACTATTCAATATAGGTAATAGGTATATGCAACTTAAAATATTTTGGTTATCATTTTTGTAGCCTTGAAAATCAAAAAGCCCACGCGAAGGGAGTCGCGGGCACAGCTAGTTCGGGAATATATAGAGCAGCTACCCAGCTACCTACAGGAAAAGATAATAAAAGGGTTTTCTCGATTTTAAATCATCGTCATCTTAGCTTTATATCGGCTGCATCCAACACATTGGAGCCCGGGGTACACGCACTAGAAGTAGAAACAGTCTGTTTGGCAGGAAGTCTGTCCTGGAGAGCGACTGCCATCTGAAGGCCGAAACCTACAGGGTCGATGACACTTTTTCATGGTGTTGTGTCAGTTTATTAAGAGTTGTTGCACTTGTTCTCGCTTTACTAGCAATAGCAGTCATATAGTTGCCAAAAACAACAGCTCTGCCCATACACTGTTTAAATTTCTTTGGGATAAGACCACACAGAGAGTCCAGTTTGTACTATATCTAGAAACAGCGACAATGCTACGGTTTTACCTGATTGTCATCTTATCATATGGGATGAATGCACAATGGCAAACCAAAAAGCGGTCAAAACAGTAGTCACTCGTTAAGAGATATCAAGCAAAATGACTGTATTATAACTGTATTTTTTGTTGTGATCTTCGTTAGACTTTGACTGTTATACCACGTGGGACAAGAGCTGATGAAATTAGAGCTTGTCTAAAGATTTCTAGACTAATCCACCCTTTAGCCAAGGTAAGTTGACATGGGCATATATGGGGGCATCACAGCAACCTTTAAAGCCAAATCCAAGTTGTGAGTAGGGCTGTAATTTACTGCCTTACATGGAGTTATAATGTCGACGGCAAATCTTGCCTGCCAAACGCCTGTACGTTCACCCAACGGCAATGGGACGAATACTACCGTCTTGCTTTCCCAAAACGCACAGATCTGCACCGTACAAAATGTCAACGATGGCATCGCTTCTATTGCCTATATAGCTAACGCTAGGCAAGTATAGCCGTTAGCTCCCCCAAAAGTGCGTCGGTGGTCCCGGTGCTTGAACACTCAAGATCTTTTAAGTGTTGTGGTGTTAATCGGGACCACCGGCAGACCTGCTTTGGAAGGAGCCAGCTGGTCCTCGGCACGTCCTTGGCTGTATTCCTGTGGCAATCTGAGTTAGTGTCAGGTGGGTTAAGATAGGAGAGGCTATCTTCTGGAGCTGGATGCTTGCTCTGAAGACTCACGAGTGTGTCGGCAGAGCAAGGTGCCACCACATCGCTACTAAATAAGAGCTTGGATGATACCCTGACCACCTTCCATTAGCTTGGACTCTACACTGTGGTAAATAGTAATATTGCGATGTGCTTTTTAATATTGGTAAATGGTAATTTAAATTGGACCCCGAAATACATATTAAAATACAAATTTCTTTCATTTTTGCTGTTAGGGTTATTTTTATTTGCTGGTCTTCCTGTGCATATTCAATTATGTAAGGGAAGGAAAGTTGTTCCCAAGGCGTTATTTAATTCTCCCGTACCACAAGGCCTATGCAGTGCGTTAAATTTCAGGCCTTGCGCCACAGAGAATTCGTTTCATGATGGAAATTAATTTTTAGTTTACTAATATACTGCCAAAAGGGGATATCGGAAGAGATTGTCGGCTCATTTGTTAAATTGTGATGCGTGAATCTGTTGGGACCAGCAAAACACATTATGGCTTTTCTGGATTTGTCAGTTCAATGAATGGAGGATATATAAATCGGGAAGCGGTTCACGAAATACATCTACCTACCAATTTTATTGTTTCAGAATAAAATCGTGTATAACATAAATATTATGAACAAATAAAAAAAAGACGAATCTATAAAGGATCCGGTTTTTGACCATTTTTGGCTACGAAACTCTAAAAAATATAACATTTCATTGAACTTATGTCATGACTCTTTTTGCGAAGATTTCTCAATTTTGTTATTTAAAATTTTAAAGATTTTTTTTATCAAATTCAGTTGCAAAGTTACATAAAAATCCGTTAAGTACTTTTCTTGATCTGTACTAAAAGCTACTTGCATTGAAACGAATATGGGAGGCTAATCAATACAATTGTTGTCGTCACGTGTTGTGTGTGGTTTTCACTTATCCAATCTCTTTGGGTTTTCACTTCTTCTTCTTCACGTTAACAGTAAAGCGTATTCATTGCCCGTAAGTACTAGGAGGCCAAAGCACAGAGGAGGTCGAACACTTATTGTAATAACGTGACATCTCTGCCGAGCCATGTGAACCACTAAGGGCAATACTCAACTCGAAACCAAACCTAAACCAAACAGTTATTGAGGTTTGGACGTGGAGTCGACAATATGACTAGATGGCGTGTGGTGAAATAAATAATCACTCTCGTATCAAATTATGAATAAAATATTAAACAAAGTTAACCTCTGTGTATTTTATTACAAAAATAATAGAAGTGTGAAAATATCCTTCTCTGTAAGTGTTAAAAGTTCTTAAATTAATGCTATTAATAGATAGTTTTTAATAATAAATCCATGCAGCTGTTGTGCTAATTCATAATATTCTAAACAATATGTCGCAATGCTAATTCTATTTATTGCATCTACGTTTACTCAATAAGTAATAAGTATATACATATCGTTTTTTTTTGCCAAGTCTCAAGGCACGGTGTGCTTCAACGCTTCAACATAATTTAAGAGCAATTTTATCAAATTGAGATACTAAAACGTTTGTCGGTCTCCAAAGAGTAGTTTTATTCACCAATGTGACGTTCGCCGTAAAGCGCTCGTAAGTACTAAGAGCCCAAAGCGCAGAGGAGGTTGAACAACAGATTTTGCAAAACCTAGAATATTGTAAAATTTGGGTTATTGTGAACCTAAATTCAACCCTATTCGAAAACAATAAGGTATACTTTAGCATGCGGTCAACTGGACTTAAGACAATAAGTCATACGAGATTTCGCGTTAAACAGTCGGACTCTGAACTTCTTTTTCAAAAATCTTTTAAATTATGACAGAAAATCATAAAAAAATCTAGCACAAGTGATTCAACATGAAATCTTTTTTACCTCAAACAACTTTCCTTGCATTATTTTTTGGGTTTTATGTTATAAAATTCAGTTTTAAAATAACAAAGTGACTAAATTTCGCACAAACCACAGGACCTACCCTACTGTGTAGCTGTCGCCATCTGGCGACAAATACGAGAAACAATGAGAAGAGTACAACACAACACGTTTTTTTGTATCAGAAATTATTATTTAGTATTGATAAGTAACACAGTATGTTATATTGTTTAAAATTAATTCGCGCCAATGCAGATAAGTGCGATTAAAACATTAACATGTACTGTGCGACATCTTTGCCGAACACTGTGAACCACTAATGGCGCATCATCGTAATACTAAACTGGAAACCAAAGCAAAACCAAACGGCTTTGGAAGTTTGTCTCTGTTTGAAGCTTATGGAGCAAGAATTAAATAAGAAGAATGGCGTGTGAAGGCAAGGCAAGGTTTGAGTGTTCTTCCTACCACCTTCCTACTACTGATGGTGACTAGTGGGCTACATCTTGTATACGCCCAATGTTGATGTAAACAATACGCGTAATTATCCAACAAGCGGGATATACACGTACGATGCCTAGCTATGTCTTCATCTTCAATAATATTATAAAGAGGAAAAATTTGTATTTTTGTTTGTTTGTAATAGATAAACTCTAAAACTACTGGACCAATTTTAAAAAATCTTTCACCATTAGAAAGCTACATCATCTGCGAGTATTATAGGCTATATTTTATTTTCGAAAAAATAGGGGTCTGAAAGATATTTGGGTTTTTCGGGTACGCGAAGTAGTTCCCTCAGGACGCGGGTGAAACCGCGGGAAACCGCTAGTTCTTTAAATTTCCTTCTGGCTATAATGGCTTCTTGGTTTACGTTTACGTTTAATTGCAAGCAAAATTAAAAAGGAGAATGACCAAAACTGGGATATTTTGTTGCACGTTTGCTTCTAAACCATGCATATGTAGAAAATCTTCTTTTATTTTATATATTTTAATTTTATGTAAAATCAAATGGGGGATTTTCATTTCTAAAATATAAGCACCTGCATTGTACCGAAATAAGCATGCAATAAGTGACATCGCCATTAGGTAGGTCCACACAGCGAGCAGCCTCGCGAGGCATTTGCCGCGCGAGGAAACGGCCCCCGAATGAGCGCGGCAGCCTCATCATTCAGTGTTGCTGCGCATATAAGAACAATTTCCCCGTAGTTGAGATTTTTATAATGGCAATGTATTGTTATTGTATTTCATAATATAATGTATTGTATTTATCCTACTTTATTATTTATTTTATATATTTCTGTATTATTTAATGTTTACATTCGTCATTTATATATCTAAAGCGTTGAGGTGAATATATAAGGAAGACACCTCGAACTAATGTGAGGTCATATTTTTTTACAAAGTAACAGTAGTGACAGTTCGCGCATGTGTTTGGACTTCATTGTTAGCAATAATTAATACGCGAAATATACAACATTCCCTTTAAGTGACTGGTTCAGAGAAACCTTAAAAAGTAGTTTTAAATCTTTTAACAGAATTTGGAAACAAAATTTGATCTATTTTAATTATTTGTAATAAAACTTCACAAGGTCAACGGTTTACGACGTATCTTCTCGTGGTTAGAGAATAAATATGTTTTGAACCTCAAATTCAGCTTATCCTGCTGCCTCTAATTTAGCCATAGAAATGTCTATAGCTAAATTTATATTAATTTGTAAATAACGTAAGATTAGTTTGAATACGTAATAATTAGTAAATATTACATGTAACAAACTACTTAAATGCAACCAAGTCATTGGATAATATACTCACCATTTTACACGAATAAATTCATGCATTTAAATAATAGTTAATTTTATCCTGCATTTATAACCAGTTGCTTATCCAATAGACCACAGTATAAAATATTTTCCCATTAACTTGGGTAACGGTTGAGCAGCTGACAACACAATTCTTCACGCATGCGTCTTGTTGCTTTTGTTTAAAACACACTGTCATAATAAGATGCCGCTTTTACGGACCTATTTTTCTTAGGCAGAGTGGTATGTAGGTAGTATAGCGAAGCGATATACCTATCATTTATCTAAGGATTGCTTAAATTTAAAATCGTTTGTAATTTAATATCGTATTTTTGTTGAAAATCTATTATTGCGCAAGTATTGCGCTATTTGTGAATAAGAGTGAAATAGTGGGTTCATCCATTCTATGGCATACATGCCATTTATCGGTTTTACTTATCAACGTGATATCGTTGGTCTCTCTCAATTTAAAACTTTGTTTATATGCCATTCATATTCAAACCTCATTTTGCATATTTCGGCAAATATTTACAGTTTCTTGCAAACTCCTTTTATAATACAAAAATACAGCTATTGGCGCGGATAACCTATCCGCGCGCCTTTAGCGGCGAAATTAGAAGTTGTCTACGTACGACACTTTTGACAGCTTTCAATACAACTTTGCTTTGAGGTTATGGTGGTAATTGTATTGAGAGCCGTCGGTTTTATACAACTTCAAATTTGTGTCGGTCTTAGACAACTTCAAATTTTGCCGCTAGAGTCGCTAGTTAGAATCTTAGCATCGCCAAGGTGATGCTAAGATTCTCTATATTATATCCCATATTATATATTGCCTACGAAATCCCCTATCCTATATTCCCTACGAAATAATATTTTGTATTTATTGATCCATATTATATGGGAACATATTTTTATTACACTGCCATCAAAAATGCCCTACGCTTAGGTCTTACGTCAGTTATTATGACGTCAAATTAGTGCAAATTGTTTTTTCACCTGAACGTTGCATTTGTGTTTCGATCATTATTGTGAATATTAAGTAATATCTTGAGGTTGACATTGAGTTGAACAATCTTCTGTAGAACAAACAAGTTTATTGCGTGTTGTCAAGACTAGTGTTTTTTGTCAAAATTTTGAGACAGGGCTCTATTGGTAATGATTGGTAACATTAGTATTATATATTTATTATATATTTATTATATATTTAGTATTATATAGTAGTAGTCTAGACGTAAAACAACTGAACTTAATGAGGATAACCTTTTTGCTAACTGAACCATTGTGGTATCTCGGCAGCAATACGTCCATTCTTTGGACGAGCTAGATAGCTCAAAATATTGAGCGCCGAATCACATAATTCAGCGCTCAATATTTTGACACCATGGACAGCGCCAGTCTATGTAAGTTTTGTTTAATTTTCTTCTCAATTCTCACAATTCTATCGTGCTATCCTCTTAACCGAATACTCAGACAGACGTTAACTTCTTTGTTTCAGGAATTGAATGGAGTCTTATGTTTAAAATGCTACACATTAATTGAATCTGGTGTAACAACTGACGTCATACCTGCATCACAATAATTATTCAAATTCAAATTCAAAATCCTTTATTCATTTGGGTCACAATGTGACGCTTATGAATGTCAAAATAATAAATTTATAAAATAATTACTTATACTCAAATTTAAAACATTATTACTGTATGCTTCTACATTTACATTTACTGCCACGTTCGCAAAGCAATAGGTAGAACCATGAGAAAGAACGGGCAATAAAACTCACGGTCACTCTTTTTCATCGCCAGGTTTTGCATAATACACAATTTACATTTTGTAAGGTGCTGCAACTGTTACACCTTCTATATCACTTGTATATATTTACTGTACATAATAATACTCAAGCATAATACTTTTGGTAAGCCTCCTCAGAATAGACATGGTGAACAGGAGCATCCACTTACATTATATATACCTAATAATGCAGGCAATCCGCGAAAGTGATCAGAACCATGATGGAAATGATGCAGTTAAATATTAAAATCTAATACCAGCCCGCAAGACCGTCATCGACCAGTCATCGCAAGTAGCACCCGTTCACGAGTATGACGCATGTGCCAGCCATCATCCCTCTCGCCATATTAGAGGGACAGGGATGACCCGACACACGACGCCACCACAAGAAATGACATTTTAGTGAGCATGACGACAACGGTATACGAACCAGCAGTAAGAAACAATCTATTGGTATACTGACCATGACCGCCAATTACCTCCATTTTCCAGATCGTTATTATTAACATAAATTAGTGGAACGCGTGAAGGAATGCAAATGTAGAAAGAATTTTGTGAAGGTGACAAGTGAACAACGATATGATCAGGGATAAATAATGTTAAACTACATTAACAAATCATAAAATATCCAAATCCTGCAAAAATCATGTGTTCACGAGGCACCTCCACTTAACATGTAAATAAAATAATCGTGAGTTAAACAAGCCTAAGCCTATCCCCACGGTGTCTTATCATTTAAAAATTCCTTAATAGTGTAATAACCCCTTTGTAAAAGAAAGTTCCTAATTGTCCGTTTGTATTTGTGCATGGGTAAATTCATTATTTCAAGAGGCAATTTGTTGAAAAATCGTATACCAATCCCCGCAAATGAGTTCTGAACTTTATGTAGACGGTAGTTAGTTCCCACCAGTTTATGCTTATTCCTTGTGTTCAATTTGTGCAAATCACTATTTTTGCGGTATAGAATTAAGTTTTTCTTAATGTACATTAAGTTAGCAAATATATATATTGCGATGCAACTGTCAATATATCTACTTCTTTAAATTTATCACGTAAAGAATCTCTAGCACCTAACTTATAAATTGCACGTATGGCCCTTTTTTGAATGAAAAAAATAGTCTGTATATCAGCAGCTGTACCCCATAACATTATTCCGTAAGACATTACGCTGTGAAAATAACTAAAGTAAACTAGTCTAGCAGTATCTTTATCTGTGAATTCCCACTGAAGCTTACAATCTAAAGTTACACCTAAGAATACGGTTGATTCGACTAGTTGAATTGTTTCCTTATTTAAAATTATATTAGTAGGAACACTTTTGACATTAGGCAAAGATAATTTAACACATTTGGTTTTGCTTGAGTTGAGTACCAAATTATTTGTCGAAAACCAATCTAATTTTTGTGCAAGAGTGTTATTGACGGTATCAAAGTTACTTAAATTACGATCAACTTTAAAAATTAGTGACGTATCGTCGGCAAACAAAACAATATCACATAAATTTTGTACAAAGAACGGCAAATCATTAATATATATTAAAAAAAGAAATGGACCGAGAATAGAGCCCTGTGGAACGCCCATTCCTACTGGCAAAACTAGAGACCTACTCCCATTAACATCTACATACTGAATTCTATCACTAAGGTAGCTGGCAACAAGATTGAGTGCGGTATCTCTAATACCATAAAATTTCAATTTAAGTAAAAGTGTATTATGTTCCACACAGTCAAAGGCCTTTGATAGGTCACAAAAAACACCAATGGCATCCTTCGAGTTTTCCCAAGCATTAAAAATATGCTTTAACAAAGTTACACCGGCATCAACGGTGGAGCGACCCTTAGTAAAGCCATACTGTTCACTGTGAAATAAATTATTTGTGTGAAAGTGGCTCTCTAGTTGATGCAAAATAATCTTTTCAAAAATTTTACTAATAACAGGCAAGATAGAAATTGGCCGAAAATTACTAGGGTCGCTCTTTGATCCCTTTTTGAATAATGGTATTACTTTACTGTGTTTCATTAGATCAGGAAATACTCCTGTATCTACGCATCTGTTGAATATTGCAGCTAAATATGGAGCTAAGCTAGAAATAATTTGTCGCACAAGTTTATGGTATACGATATACACAACAAGTTTTAGATGATAGATAGATAAATAGAAAATTCTTTATTGTATACCAGAAAAAACAAGAATACAGGGATCAAAGAAAGAACTTAAAACTAGTGGTACAAGGGCGGTCCTATCGCAAAATGCGATTTCTTGCAGAAAACCAAGATGATTTATTTCAATGAAGATTCAAAAATAACATAGGTAATAACCGAGTTTTATTTAGCTATTAAGCATAAAACAGTATAGTTTTAATGCCAACTTTATAATGAGGTCCAAAGAAATGAGTCTACAGAGTTGAACATTGCTAGGACGGGAATATTTTCACATCGTAGTAATGTTTGAAAGAAGTGTCAGATTCTAAGGGGATGTTAAGTGAACCTAAAAAAGGCTCTCATTGAATAATCTGAGGATTTGAGTGTGACACAAACTCGTGGCCACTATTAGAACGTGCAAAAAGAGTTCGCCATTTTGAGATACTGAAGCGCGTCAAATTAAGATGTATACGCTTTTATCTTAACGTCCTCGACCTGCTTTCTCATAATCCGATGATTATCTGGAGGGATTCGTCATGCAACAGTTTGTTTTTTTAATTTAAAAAAATCAATAGCTACTCTCCCCACCAATGAAAAGGTATACTTTCATACATTATTTGTTTACATTATTTATATTTACATGTTTATCTTATTATCATCTAAGCTTTGCAACCCAATAGGTCTCAATGACACTTGAGTAATTCGCAATTTAGCATCGTGGGCTCCCCTACTATAATATATAATTATTCTCATTTTGTGCGAAAACAAAAGGCAAACAGAACTTTCATCACAATTTAACACAAGAACACTTGACGGTCTCCAAAGACATAATACCGCCAATTGCATCCGCCTTATCAAAGAGTAATAATTATTCACCTATGTGACGTTAAAAGTAAATTATCAAAGAAATATAACCTTATTAAACCTTGTCCAACCTCTCTGTAAAGTATGAACATCGCTCCGTAGACAGAGAATAGGTAAATGTCTACGACATCGCCCGTAAGTACTAGGAGTCCAAATCGCAGAGGAGGTCGAACACCAGATTTTGCCAAATTAGAACATAGTAAAATTTGCATCATTGTGAACCAAAATTCAACCTTATTTCAGAACGATAAAGTATACTATCGCATGAGGCCAACTGGACTTAAGACAACGAGACTTACGAGATTCCGCGCAAATCTGTGGGATTCCCAACTTCTTGTTCAAAAGCCTTTTGATTTATGAGACAAAATTAAGATTTTTTTTGCACAAGTGATTAACCATGAAATCATTTTTACAGGAATCAATTTTCTTTCCCTTATTTCTTGGATTTTATGTTATAAAATTCAGTTTTAAAAGAGCATTGTGACTCAATTTGGCACAAGCGACAGCACCCACCCCACATATGAGTGTAACATTGCAAACGCGACATCTTTGCCGAGCCATGTGTACCACTAATGGTACAACCTGGTACCCAGGTCACCAGTTTTAGACGTTTGGACGTGGCATCGAAAATATGGCTAGATGGCGCGTTGAGAAATAAGGTTTGGGTTTTCCCCAAAGTCTAAGAAGGGTAGGTGATCGTGGTTGGTGAACTACAGTACGACAGATGTATTTAATAGTACGATGCAGGATCACGACTTCGTACGATTAAAAGTCGCCAATGTTGGTTGTCTTCGCAGTTGTACGGTCATGAGTACGGTTGATGCAATCGTTTGATTGTTGTAAAATGTTGTAGCGGCTGCTGATGCTACAAATTATACACAAAGTGCATTATAATTGTATTACCGCAGCGGTCGTCTCTTCGCACTTAAACGGTTAGCTCGTAGTTATGTAGTTTATTTATATTAAAATGTGATAGTAAACGTATACATTGCAGTACTTGGACTATGTTTTAATCTCACACAACACATCTTTCATACAAGGGTATGAAAGAGGTGTTGTAGGGAGAATGTTTTGAAGTACCTATCAACATACTTTGACTAAATGTATAATTATTTAATTATGGGTGTAAAGGAGTTAAACAATAATACAAAGAATTTTTGTACAATGCCTCTTAACAAAACCAGCTGTTCCACATTTTATCGAAGTTGAAGCTCCATTTTCTATGGCACAGCCGATTTCAAAACCGGTCAGTCCCTTTTGTACTAACGTGTTCGTAATGTACACAGGGTAAACAAAGTGTAGAGACAACGTTTTTTTCTTAGTTCATATAATTAAAATATTATACCTTCAGACATAAGTATGATACAAGTAGAGCTTGTTGGATATATACTCAATGTTTACATAAGGCACGATACGCATGTATGTTCTCTACCTTTCCTACATACAAAATTTGGTATTAGCCACTAAAGTTTCGTCAAAATTTACGAGTAGATAATATGATTATATTTCAAAAATGCTCAACCTAGACCACGGTTCTAGATTAAGCATTTCTGTACTTATATGTTTCTGGATTTAAATCAGAATGAGCTATTTTCTAGTTTTGTCCTTTTCCCTTTCTTACGATGGGGCATGTAAACTAACCATGCAATATTTACATTGTCACATAGAAAAATAGGTAACTCAAAGCGTCTGAACCGCGCGAATCGCAAGTACAGCCACGTTTTTAACTTATATTTTGACTCAGTGTAATATATTATGTACATATTTGTAATGTGCTCACCAATACTTTTATGTTGGTACCAAACACGTAATGATTGTCAGTTTTTTTTAAGGTTGGAATCTGAGGTATTGATTCCGTAATAGAAAATTTTGATAAAATTTATATGGTCTATGTCACCCGGGCTATTATTACAAATCTATTGACACCTCATTTATTAAAATCGGATCAGTAGTTTAGGCGCTACTTTGGAACATATGTACATACATAGACTGCCAAAAACATTACCCTTCCTTTTGACTTCGCCGTAGTCGGGTAAATAGAGATTATTCATTATACCTACATGTAAGCCAGAAGTGGTTGGAGGGGGCTATTCAAGATCGATCTGTATGGAAAACTTTGAAGGAGGCCTGTCCTGTCCAGCAGTGGACGTCTCAAGGCTGACATGATGGTACCTATTTTGAATACCTTTAATGATAATACCCTATCATACTGTGGATTTATAAATTGCCCATTGATTTGTATAAATATTTAATTGTAACGTATAGAGTCTGCAAGCATGCATATTTCAATAGCTACCGTAGTTAAGCGTCACGGATCGATAATGATATCAGTCTGCCGACGCGTCCGATACGATGGCACCCTCCTTGCGTGGCTCCTTCCCGTGACGTCACGCGATACTGAGACCAACACCACTATGCTTGTAATGAAACGACGATCAAAATGAGTCCAAACACGATGTGCCTACTTCGAACTATTGCCAAGTTTTGTATTAAGGCAGTCGGCGTATCTACCGCTGAAATAGCACCATAGATATTTGAGTATTATAGTAGGGGAGCCCATGAAGGGATTTAAGGATTTACTCGAGCGCGACAGGTATTTATAACATCCATGCCCTGCGTATTTTTATTTAAGTGTAAAATGTTAATCTGATCGTTTGCATAATGGAGGTGGTCGTACGAAAGATTTTAATATGCAGAAAAAAGAAAATTAATCGAGCGAGTGAGCGAGAGTGCCAGATTTTCTAAGGGGATGTTAAGTGAACCTAAACAAGGCTTTAATTGAATAATCTGACGATTTGTGTGTGACACAAACTCGTGCTCACTATAGTATTTTCGCTGTGTAATGATATGCGTGACAGTTCATGACTGACAGTTATAGTGATGTAACCTAAGGAAATTTAAGCGATTATTTATAAATATCGAATTAATTGGCAAACGACATGCAATCGTACGTAGTTACCGATTTTACATCTTCGAAATAAATTCATATTAAAAGTGTTTTGGCAAATACATTCACAAATAAAACGCATCAATTTAAAATTATTTTTTTTATTATTCGTCACTGTCACTCGAAATAAAACCTCATATCTGAATCGGAATCTTCTCCGACTGAGATAATTAATTGCTGATCTCAAATTCGGTCGAGGTGGACATGCTTATCCCAAGTCTGTAAATATTGTCGATTATGTTATTTCTACGACTGATTAATTTTATCAATGTGTGGATTTCGTATTGCCAACACATCGGAACTATCTACGTCAGTTCTTGAAGCTTTACGCTCACGTTTCTTCGGAGTGGACAGCTTCTTGTCTTCAAAACTAGTTTCTTCAAATTTTTCTTTGGTTATTCGAGTAACTGAAGCCTTGCTTGCCAATGTCCAGAGCTGCCGCAACTCTGTACACAACAGTGTCGATGGGTATTACCGGGCCCCCGTTTGCACGCTCTCGTTCAAAGAAGGTCCTCAAACGAAGCACTAACTCACGGCTTTGAGAGTTTAAAACTATATTTTTTGTTGTTTTTGGCAAAACAAAAAATAAAAAATAACACGCCAAACAGGCAGAATCACAAACCGCATACAAGGCGCTCGTACTGACGTATTCGATCAGAAGATGGGCGCTCCTATTAATCGATTTTATGTCGATTCAATGGTGTCAATCTCTACTGACAGAGGGTTCGTTCCATGCATCTGACATTTTGAGGATTATAGTTTATTATATTTAAATTATTTATTTACCGTTAATAATAATTATAAAAATAGAGAGAGACATACTAGTATCAATTTACTTTGTAATTTTTAATAGATATTATTTTAAACATTTGTTTTTTTTTGCCAATTTATTTTCATAAGTTGAAAGTAGTATGCGTAATATGTAAAATGAGAACTGTCATGCATTTCATCATACAGCGAAAATACTATATTAGAACGTGCAAAAAGAATTCGCCATTTTGAGATACTGAAGCGCGTCAGACTAAGGCTAAGAACTCACGGAGCGATTTTCACCCGCGACCGCCGCGGTGGTGGAACTGCGGTTTTCTGCGAAACTCACGAGACCGGTTATTTGCGCGGCTTACGCAGCCATCGCGGCTGCGATCATCGCCCACAGACGTGGCGGGCGATGATCGCAAGACGGGCGGTTGCAAAATGGCGTTGGATTTCTGTACCCCCGTCCTCCGCCGGCCATGGCGGTCGCCTGCCACCCGCCGAGGCTGCGAGTGACCGCGGCCCACGCGATTCCACTAGTTGCCCGCCGGTGCAGCGGGAACCGCAAACACCCGTCCGTCGTGAGTTGTGCTTTAATATTTTACATATATATCTGCATTCCACAGCAGTTGCGGGCCCGCAACTGCGGCGGTCGCGGGTGCAAATCGCTCCATGAGTTCTTAGCCTAAGATGTATATGCTACATCCTAGCGTCCTAGAAGTGTTTTCTAATAATCTGACGATTATCTAGAGGAATTAGTACAACAGTGCTTATTTTTTAAGTTTTGAAAATCAATAACCGCCAACGATGAAAAGGTATACATTATTTACATTTTTATCATTTTATCAGGTTTGCAACCCAATAGGTCTTAATGACGCACGAGTAAGGGCCGGAACATATCTGACGGAAGATCCGTCGCGTTTTATCGGTCGCGTAACGCCAATACATACAAATGTATAGAAAAACGTTAAACCATTCACACCTAACCGATAATCCGTTAGTACGTCGAGCGTACTAACGGATTATCCGTCGACGTCGCGCGCACCACGCACCACGTGAATTTTGACCTTTGAGTTAGGAATATAAATGGAGAGGGCAAATATTAGGTACATATAGAAAAATTACATTATTCACATATATTATTATATTTTATATTTTTATAGACTCACGACTGTATCCCCGGAGGGGTAGGCAGAGGTGTAATATTACACCCACATTTCGCCATGATTCTTTTATACACATATATACGAAATCGACATAAAGCCACCAAACATAGTGTTGTCTCGTTTTGTCTTAGGGATATCTCTGTCAGAAAAAAGAGATAGCCATATTTTACTGAATAAATTAATCATGACGATATTTTATTAGAAATGTCATTCGTGCCACTGTCGCCATATTTTTCGCCAAGGTTTGTGGTACATCTGCTGTGAAATCATTGTCTATCAAACATAATCATTTTGTTTTTGTGCATAAATATGTCTAAAAAAACGATATTGGCTCTCAGAGAATATTTTGTTACATGTTTCATATAAGGGTCGTCTTTCGCTTTGCCATGTTCGCCCACATTTGCATTATGGAATAAACGAATCTGGCAAAAGATTTAAACTAACAAAGGTAACTTACTACAAAAATGTATTATTCTCCTCTAACCGGCTCCATATCGATATCGATTACATTCTGGAGAACAACTCAAATGGCTGCCATTTTATTTGCCCAACGTTTCGTAGGTGTGCACGTTAATTTCTCAGGTGTGCACGCTAAATTCGTAGGTATTGGACATACCATATCCATGTCATTCCCAGATCGGTGATTTTAAGATCGTAAGATTCCAGGGCCGCCAGACCTTACTTATTTTTTCAGAAACAAATTGTGTAGAATAATGTAGTGTTAGTATGTGCTATGAGTGTACGCATATTTGCTAGCTTGGATCGAGGGCCAATTTTTGGGTATGAGGTGCTAAAGGTCCACGGGAACAATTTCCATACATACCTATATAGAAAACATTTTGTGTCTTGCTCTGCAACTGTAGTCTGTAACCCCCCTTCTATATCATTTGAATAAGTTTTGTGGAAAACCGTAACCAAATCGTATTATCGTCTTTTATTTTTGAACCTCCATACCTAAATAGGATATATATTCAAATAACGCTTGTTGGCTACTATAAAAAATCTTCGAAGTCCGAAATATTTTTAAGTCAAACTCGAATTGCAATATAAATAACTACTTCAGTGACTACATAACATCAGGGAACACGAAAAATGATTAAGTAAAAGAATATGACAGTAAAATATTGAGCTGCCCTGAGTACGGCCCTGCACGAACAAACTTATATGTGTGCATAATAGCCACGCTTTCGGCGAATGTGTGCAGATACGCTCGACGCATTTTCCGTCAGATGTGTACCGGTTCATTTGACGGAATAGACGCGACCGAAGATACGTTCGACGCATCTTCGGTCAGATATGTGCCGCCCCTAAATCCCAATTTAGCCTCGTTGGCTCCCCTACTATTATTAACAAGCTTCTACTCTTGTAAACGCGACGGTGATGAACTGAGAGTGGGGCAATTTGGTTATGGGCATCGGAATTCCCGGGGTCACTTGCTGGCTAGCTTTATGGAGAAGGAAGGACTCTATATGATGAATTCCTTCTTCAAGAAGCGAGAATGCCGCAAGTGGACCTGGGTAAGTCCAGACGGTGCCACCAAAAATGAGATCGACTTTATCATGTCGACGAAGAGGCAGATATTCAATGTCCGTGATCAATTCACTTAAAGTGGGGAGCGATCACCGAATGGTAAGAGGCACATTGAATATCTGTACAAGCCTCGAACGGTCGAGGTTGATAAAGTCCACGCTCCGACCGGCACTGGTTCATATCCAAAACCCCGAGAGCTTTCAGCTCGAACTCAAGAACCGTTTCGAATGCCTGGGTGAATGCGTAGATGTGGACGTGTACAGTAACGGGTTCGTGGATGCTGTCCATACAACAGGGGCTAAATTCTTTAAGCCCCAGAAAAGCCAGAGAACCAACAAGATCTCGGATCCGACCCTCGAGCTGTTAGAGGAAAGGCGCAAGATGGTTCTGCTATCCTCCGATGACATGCCGAAATATCGGCACCTCAACAGACAGATCTCTAAGTCTCTGACTCGCGATCTCCGCCAATACAACACAAAATGTGTTCATGAGGCGATCGAGCAGAATAAGGGATCCAAAGTGTTCCAGAGGGATCTGTCTGTTGGGCAGAGTCAGCTGACAAAGCTGAAGACGGAGGATGGCAGAATCGTATCGTCCAAGCCTGAGCTCTTGGAGGAGATCGAAAGGTTCTATGGACAGCTATACACGACAACGCAACAACCCGCAAGCACTCCAGCGTCAGACCCTAGAGCTGGATTGACCCGACACTATACCGAAGATATCCCAGACGTCAGCATGCACGAGATTAGTGTGGCTCTCAAACAGCTCAAAAACAACAAGGCGCCGGGTGATGACGGAATTACGAGCGAGCTTCCGAAGGCCGGCGGTGCACTCGCTAGAGAAGCCCTCCGGAAGCTATTATATTAATTCCGTCATTCTCGAGCATTGTTCTCGAGGGTAAAACGCCACAGGCGTGGCACAGAGGTGTGGTGGTGCTTTTCTTTAAGAAAGGGGACAAAACCCTCCTGAAGAACTACAGATCCATCACGCTTCTGAGCCACGTCTACAAGCTGTTTTCGAGGGTCATCATGAATCGTCTCGAGAGCAAGCTAGACGACTTCCAGCCTCCCGAACAAGCCGGTTTCCGTAAAGGCTATAGTACCATAGACCACATACATACGCTGCGGCAGGTTATACAGAAGTCCGAGGAGTATAACCAGCCCCTATGCTTAGCGTTTGTGGGCTATGATAAAGCCTTCGATTCGATCGAAACCTGGGCGGTGCTACAGTCTCTCCAACGGTGCCGGATTGACTACCGATATATCGATGTGCTGAAGTGTTTGTATGAAAACGCCACTATGTCAGTCCGCCTCCAGGACCAGAGTTCGAAACCTATTCAACTCCAGCGAGGGGTGAGACAGGGGGATGTCATATCCCCGAAACTGTTTACCACTGCGCTGGAGGATGTTTTCAAGCTTCTGGACTGGAATGGACTCGGCATCAACATCAACGGCGAGTACATCACTCACCTTCGATTCGCAGACGATATCGTAGTCATGGCTGAGACCATGGCAGACCTAGGCACAATGCTCGATGGCCTCTGTAGAGTCTCCCAACAAGTAGGTCTTAAGATGAACATGGACAAGACGAAAAGCATGTCGAACGTCCATGTTGTACCTGCTCCTGTTCAGGTTGGGAACTCTACGCTCGAAGTCGTTGACAAGTATATCTACCTGGGACAAGTAGTCCAATTAGGTAGGTCCAACTTTGAGAAGGAGGTCAATCGTCGAATCCAACTCGGTTGGGCAGCGTTCGGGAAGCTACGACATATCTTCTCGTCCGATATCCCGCAGTGTCTCAAGACGAAGGTCTTTGACCAGTGTGTGTTGCCAGTGATGACTTACGGATCAGAGACGTGGTCGCTCACTATGGGCCTTATCAGAAGGCTCAAGGTCACCCAGAGGGTGATGGAGAGAGCTATGCTTGGAGTTTCCCTGCGAGATCGAATCAGAAATGAGGAGATCCGCAGTAGAACCAAAGTCGCCGACATAGCTCTCCGGATAGCCAAGCTGAAGTGGCAGTGGGCAGGGCACATAGCTCGAAGAACCGATGGCCGTTGGGGCAGAAAGGTTCTGGAGTGGCGGCCACGTACCGGACGACGCAGCAGAGGTAGGCCCCCCGCAAGGTGGACCGACGATGTTGTCAAGATCGCGGGAGGAGGTTGGATGCGGGCGGCTCAAGACCGGTCTGTGTGGAGAACCTTGGGGGAGGCCTATGTTCAGCAGTGGACGTCGTTTGGCTAATATGATGACTCTTGTATTATAAAAATGTTTTTTAAAGCAACACCAATTTATTTCGCTTTTTGACATCAAGTGTCATAATTATTACCTTTTTACCAGAACAGTGTGGTACACAAATATTTATCTAAGATAATAAGTTTTTAGCCATAATTATGTGCTGTCTCATCTTCTGACCATTCTCATAAATAAAGTATGATCAGTTTGCGCAATGTATATATTAAAAGGTAATAATGACGGGCGTTACTTGTTATTCCTCCCATACATAGTTACCTCTCATATAAATGAGTGTCTAACTTCTCCGTCTGGTATCTATAAATGGGTTGCCTATACAAGCCAGTAACTATGCATAGATACTTAATATGAGTATAAACTACGTAAACGTTATATCAAAAACAAAGAATTTGTCTAAACGAGAACACCTACAGGTTTAAAGAAGTCATATTTAAAAAGTAATAAAGGTTTTTGTAGGAAGGTAATAGCTACCCAAAATAAAAGAGCGTTCCGAAATAGTCAAACTAATATATTTGACAGACAGACACACACTTTGCGAATTTTTTTACACTACTAGTGTTAGAACAAATATATAGTACAAGGCAGCTAAACAGTGTGCGAGAAAGAACCTATCAGATTATTTTGCTGGCCTCACTAAAGGAAACATACTCTCACCAATACTGTTAGGGCCCGTGTGATGAGGAATACTGGACACCTTCTGTACGCAGTTGTAGGGTGTCTTTGGCCGGCAGTCAAGGTGGTTTTTAGTGGTTACACCACATACTCCAGCTCTCATTTCTCCAAGAATAGGGGCTTCAAAGGGATTTTCCACCGAAAATAAATGGCCTCGTGTGATGACGGATTAAGAATAGTGTCACTATCCCATTTCATAACATTGATACACAAAGGTATTGTTAGGCAAATTATAAGTTGGCGTTGCAGAGCCCTATGATGATGATAATGATAGTATGTTTTCCTACCACAGTGCTGAGCTGGCTCGCTCATCTCTTGAGTGATACGAGGCCATTCGTTGGACCAGCATGTTGTGTAGCTGATGATAGTATGTCTCTCGCACAGTGCTGAGCTGGCTCGCCTAAGTAGAGTGTGTGTTAGGACGCGGGTCGTTCGACGAGCGTGTTGTAGTGCGTGGTGTCGACGGCTCGGTTGAGGCGAACGATGTGGCGCAGTTGTCGCAGCACGAGGCGCAGGTGGCAGTCCCTCAGCGCCCGCACCTCGCGCGCCCACTCATCCTCGGATGCGCCACCACCCGCCGCCACCAGGCCTGACTCCATGACCCGCGGGCTGCGGCGCCTCATACTGGAACACAATAGCCAACATGTTGGCTGAAGACCGTGCGAAGTGGAGGACATACAACCGAAAAGTGGACCCCGTGCTCCAAGGGGTAGGCTTTTAATCGCAACCGAGACAGCGCCAGGATGATGATGATGATCCTTAGCCCTTAACTTTATCAATATCGTCTTAGCGTTATCCCAGTTACATTCAAGACGCCTTAAAGCCCGCAGTGCACTTACTAGTCTAATCAGATATATACGTTCATATTACTAAGCCGTAAGACTCATCATCATCCTAGCGCTGCTCCGGTTCCTCTCACTAAGCTTCCAGACCTTCTCTAAGGTCCTCTCATAATTAATTGAAGAATTCAGTTGGTAATCTAAGCAGTATATTTTGTTTTGCCTTTCGCTTAGACAGTGTGACCATGTGCCAACAATACAACTGTGTTTTTGACATATTGTCAGCAATTTACGTGATACGCGCATTCTACATTTTGTATTCTAAATCGTTTTAACGACTGCAATCGTCAGAAAAGCTTATCTACTTTTCATGGAAAATCTCTTCAGCTAAGCAGGTCCCCCGCCATTTGCAGTCAGTTTACCGTAAGAAAAAGCCTCTTTCCTTTGTCTGCAGAATTTTATAAAAGTTCCGACAAGGAGCAATGATTTCCGATGTATAACTCGAAGCAGTCTAAAAATGTCACTAATACAATTTTAAATAGTAATAGTAATCTGTCGTAGGGTTTCGGACTACCGAGTATAATAAGTACGTACGATACTGGTGCCAAACCCTTAATAAAGTCAAGTCAAGCGAACTCAAACATGATACTGTTTATACCCTGTTTATAATAGATGGCGACCTTATACAATCTTGGTGATTATTAAGGCCGAATTAAACCTTCTGGGCTTTATTACAAAACATGGTTTATAGGCGTATTTTTAATTAGACGAAGCCAACTGACAGTAGCTAATGTCACTTTGTAAAATAATGTTGTCATATTTAAAGTAATAGTGATGCGTTTAGTTCTCGTTCAATCAGATGAACGAACATTGAGTGTGAATAGTTAATCATTTCAAACTATAAAAGAATATTATTTCTATATTACAATAAAAGTGCTCTGATATAAGTTACTAGTAGTTATGTAAGTAGTATAAATTGTTATATTTTATACATCTACAGGGTGTAAAAAGACCCTTAACGAAAACTGAAATCACATGTTGTACCAATCACTACGAACATTTTTACTTCGGCACCATACCTGGGAAATTACTGGTTCAGGAGATATTGAGGCTCAAAGTTAGTATGGATTTTTTCTAATTAAGTACAAAATCGATGCATTTACCCCGCCAAGATGTTCGCTAGATGCCCTATGACTCCATGGATAGGTAGATATTTCGAGCATTGCACGCGCGCGCTTTAAATTGCGGTTTAAAAATGTGAAAACTTAAAAAAAATTCGTTTCCCAGGTATTATTTTTGGTTAGTATGACTTGGCATGATGTCCACAACGAGTAAACTTCGGCTTGGTGATGGGTCTTGTGACATCCTGTAGGTATAGTTTCAACTACATGATGTATTGAAAATAGAACAGTCTTACAAGTTTCCTCGCAATGTTTTCCTTAATGTTTAAAACACTCGGTATTCAGTATAGGTAAATACTATAGGAACATAGTCTTCGAAAACTCGAACACCGTACCCGATATCGGCCGTTCGGCACACTAACTATTCACTAGACAATCGATGCAATTTCATTCATTCAAGAGCTTTTTCAATCATTCACTTTGTCACAACACTATTTTGATTTCATCATAAACTGACAACACAGTAAACGTCAGTTGACTTCGTCTAATAAAAAATACGACTTTAAATATAAAACCAGGTTTAGGTATCGATAGAGAATTTTTAAAAGGACTTTTTGATGAAAGTAGTTATTTATTTTAATTTGACATTTGTTAGAAATAATTTTAGTGGCAATAGTTTTACAAAAACGTGTTAATTGTGCACGTATGATCAATTTTACACAGTAAAACTTAGGAGTAAACCTCGATTTATTTTTAGTCCATGTTTTGTAATAAGGTGCTCTCAGTTTTTAACACGCTTTTATTAGGTCGAACTATGTAGGTAATGGAATCTAAGGTAACAAATTTAACCATCTTCCAAGGGTCGTAGCGTAATGAAAATTGGCAGCTGTATATGGCTCTGATGAACATACAATACGAGTAATATGGTACTGTCAAATTGATCTGATGATAGAGCCGGAAGATATGAACTGAGGTCGACCTGTGTGTAACTAACTATGTAATGGAATCTAAGGTAACTAATTTAACCATCTTCCAAGGATCGAGCGTAATGAAAATTGGCAACGGTACTGTTGAATTGATCTGATGATGGAGCCGGAAGATATGAACTGGAACTTCATGATGGAAATAGCTCCTATTAGTAAATAGCACATATAAATAATAGGTAATATTTAATTAATATTAAATCTTTATTATTTTGAACTTTTTAATGTTTCAAGTCCAATTTTTTAACGAAGTTATTTTTGTTTAATACTTTTTAGTGTATTGTTGTATTGTCAACTAGTTATAAGTAGACCTACTAAAGGTGTTGTGCGCCTTAAATAATATAGATCTCAAAAAACGGCAACGGATAAAATTAGTCGTCCGTAAAAATTGTTCTTAGAAACAACAAAGATCATTAAAAATGTTTGTTGGCCATGAAAGCATATATGTATGAAATCACGTTTACGTCAAGAAACTCTTGAACAGTATAATTCTAGACTCGGTAAGATCCGTAGTAGAAGAGAGTATAATTCTAGTCTAGCGAATAAGTATTTTGAGTAGAGCTAATATAGTTCATTTAGAAGAATAAACCGTACAAAAAAACTGGCATTACCGCATGATTTACGTCCTTGAAGTCACCATTATCATCATTGTGTAAGTCAAATTCTTCTTCTTTCTCTTAGCGTTATCCCAGTTTCAATCTAGGGTCCGCTTACTAGCCTAACCGGATTTGGCTGAATATTAGCTTTTCCACAGAGCGACTGCCTGTCTGACCTCCGCAACCCGAAGGGATAGCGATATTCCATGGTTTAGACTAGTGTCAGTTAATTAAGAAGGTACTGACGCCCTGTAACGACTGTCAAAGATCTTCATGACAACCGGGACCGACGGCTTAACGTGCTCTCCGAGGCACGGGACAAGCGATAATTAATAATTCCATACGCACATAACTCTGTAAAGTCATTGGTGGACAAGCGATAATTAATAATTCCATACGCACATAACTCTGTAAAGTCATTGGTGGACAAGCGATAATTAATAATTCCATACGCACATAACTCTGTAAAGTCATTGGTGCGCGCCGTGGATTCGAACCCGATAACCTCTGCATGGCAGTCTATTCGTATTTCCACTCGGCTATCGCTGCCGTTTCGTTTTAATAGTGACACTAAGAAAAGTGTTTCTTCGTCGGAGTCCATCGTGAAACTAAGTGTACAACACTACGAATCTCAAACCTAGCGACAGCAGCGCGTCTGCATAATATGTATATATAATATAATATGTATATATCATCATCCTCTTAGCGTTATCCCAGTTTCAATCTGGGGTCCGCTTTCTAGTCTAACCGGATTTGGCTGAATATTAGCTTTTCCACAGAGCGAATGCCTGTCTGACCTCCGCAACCCGAAGGGATAGCGATATTCCATGGTTTAGACTAGTGTCAGTTGATTAAGAAGGTACTGACGCCCTGTAACGACTGTCAAAGATCTTCATGACAACCGGGACCGACGGCTTAACGTGCTCTCCAAGGCACGGGATAAGCGATAATTAATAATTCAATAAGCACATAACTCTGTAAAGTCATTGGTGCGTGCCGTGGATTCGAACCCGATACCCTCTGCATGGCAGTCTGTTGGTATATTCACTCGGCTATCGCTGCCTCATTGTATAAGTCAAATAGATTTTTGTAATTACTGAGTTCGTATGCCCACCTTCTGACTCCTTCAACGGACCCTGGAGGATCCTAGTTACCACCCGCAATAAAGTGCTCGTCAAGACGAATCAAACGAGCCCGATAACCTAACTCGATATAGTTTTGTCATTTAATTACTGAGTTCCTATGACCACCTTTCGATTCCATCATCAGATCAGCTCTATGTCATAATAATTTTTCATTGTCATCCAATTTACATACGTATACAAAATTTCAGCTCAATCAGTAATCGGGAAGTGGATCAAATTTACTTGTGAGATTTGATTTCAGACATCGGGATAGGTGAAAGTAAATAAAAAAATGCTCATAAAATAAAAACTACTGGGCCTACCTGAGTTAAATTCTTATGGGTCCAATTCGAAACTATTCCGCATCAAACAAAAAATAATCACGTAAGTAAATCGGTTCAGAAACCTCGGTGAAATCCGTGTACATACATACAAAGAAAAATATATACCGGCCGAATTGAGAATCTCCTCATTTTCTCGAAGTCGGTTAAAAAGAAGGTCCGCGCGGAAGGAGCCATTAAACGAGTGACTCTGAAACCAGCCTAATGAGCCTAAGGCATAGGTCTGCTTGGCGCACGCACTCCGACGCCACTGTTGCCTACGAATGCTATATATTTTCTAAAGAAAACGTGACCTTCCACTTACCACTCAGTGACTCGCGAGAGAGTCAATTGTACTTACTTGGTGCGTGCCTGTGTGGCGACGCTGCAACGGGTCACTCCATCACCATTCACCGACGACACTGACGACAATCTGTACCACAACAATTACCATTATAGAGTTCATCTTACAATGAATAACATCTCACGCATTCAACTGGACGTAACCGGTCAACGTCGTGAATAGATAGCTTTATAATAAGCACACAAAAGATATTGATCCCCTTTATTTATAGCCCAGCATTCACAACTCGGATGAATTGTACAAGACCACGTCTTAATATTGACAAAAAAGATCTCAGTTGTTAAACAAATACGAAATAAACTTGTATGCGAACTATTTATGTATTTAATTCAATATCAGGGTCTCGCGCTAAGGAGCAGTTAATTTTTTGTATCCACAATGCATCTTGTAGCTGGTCTGTACCCTCGGTTCTGCAGGTATGGGCATTGTGCATGAACATGCAGTAATTATTGGCGCCAATACATTTAATAAGTTGTGATGCTATTTTAAACACACCTGCAGTATAAATGCTATGTCAAAGAAACTAACCTAAGCTTCAAAAGACTTAAAGAAACCTTTCTGTCATCGTCGATCTCCCACAGCGATTAACATAATTGTACTTACCACTACCTTATGTCAATATTGTTAGTGTTTGAATAACCTAGACATCTCATACACTGATTATGGCTTAATACTGCTCTCGGCAGATTCATACCTAGAAAACGTAGGAGTAGCATTCATGCGCGCGGCAGGCGTGGTGGATGAGTACTGAGAGGCGCGTTCTGTTTGTTCGGAGCGCGGGGGCCGCACGGCGCGAGCGTGCCTCCTTGGGGCAGCCGGCACATCTGGTAGAGATGTGAGAAGGTCGTGTAGGACACCCTGCACCACCCCTGCACTCGGCTCTAGCACCTGCATTATATCGCATAGCTTTATTTACTTTATATTTGTTGTTATATGAACACAGCGTAGGCCTCTGAGAGAATTACTACTCTAAGCCGCAGCTGGTATTTGAATAGATGCTGATGATCTTGGATGATGTGCTTGCGAAACGAATGTAATTTATCTGTCAACTGTATCTGTAACAGTCTTCCGTTACTGACTCACATACAACTTTCTTAGTCGCCTCGGCGTCGTAGCTGATGAAATGGAATGGTATGGTAACACTGTATCCGCGTCGTTACGTGGACAAGTGGAGGTGACGCCAATATACACAGTCAGCAGGCGGACAACTGCTAACATATCTACTTGACTATTGAGTTGGGTACACCTACTTGACTGTTGAGTTGTGTTGTTGTTAGTAGTTGAGGTATAGCCGCGACGCAGTTGAAGCGCGCCTCGGAGCGGTTCACGGGCACCAGCAACAGTGGCGCCGGGGGCGGACGCACCGAGTAGTACGCCACGCTGAACGCACGCGACCCACCCATACTGTAACGTCAACATCATCCACATACGTAACATTGTACTGATGCTTTATAGGCTAGTAATAAATATGAGGGTCACTCTAATCACGAAGCAAGAAGGGACATCAATCGCCAAACTGCACAGGCAACACTGCTGTGGCAGCAATTCAATGACAGCATTGTTGCGGCAGCAATTCATTGGCAGCAATGCAGGGACAGCATTGCTGCAGCAAAGTAGGGGCAGGACTACTGGCCCCGCCGTGGTGAATAAAAATGTATAAGTAAGTATATTCGCAAACATTATACTCCTACAGGTTAAGAAATGTTTCACAACGATCAATTATTACCAACCCCAATGTGGGAAATTCTTTATCATTTCTTGTTTTAATAGTCTTTTCACCCTTATTTGTGTACTGTGAATCGCTTGTAATACCAACAGGAGTATATTATTAACCATCGAGAGGGTAAACCGACGTCGAACTGCAAACGTCCGATACTAAAATTAAACAGAATCGGTTGCACGTTCGGCGTACGGTTTTAAGCTGACGCCTAGATGCTTGACACTACTGCGAGTGTCGTGGGTTCAGTCCCACAATTACAAAATGAGAGTAATAACAAAACTTAGTAAGGAAATAACTTATCGCAAATTACACAATACCTACTGATACTTAAGTGGTTCATAGTTTTGTAAGTCACCAGCGATACAGAATTTATCAATAGCTGTTGTTCTTTTTAGTGTGTATAAAATGACTAAGAATAACTAGACTATACATACGTATCCTAGTAGGTAACTAGCGGTAAAAAAAATACTTACCGCAACTCAGTTTGTTGTTAAAATATTCCGAATCTTCTCCTTCAAAATCTATATTTTATCTCATCAAAACGTTCGCCTGTAAATAATAGAAACATGATTGATTGATATTGATATTGGTATATATGTTACTGTAATGTGTTCAGTTATTATGCAATTTAAAATATTTAAATAATAAAATATGAATATCAAGCCTGCCATCTTATCAGATATTATCACAAACCATTATTACACACGTTTAAACGAAGGTTCTGCTAACAGATATTTGGTGTTGAGTTAGCCAATGAATACAGATTTACATAGAAGCGCAGTTCTTAAGAATTTCGTGTGCCGATTCCAAGTGGAGACTGTCTCCAGTTTAGTTCGTAGTTAACGCCGTTGGCGGCGCTGGCGTCGTTCTCCGTCTCTCTTGCTCTCGTAGTTAAGATACACAGGAGGAACGTTCGTCTCTCTTGCTCTCGTAGAGACAGTTTTCACAGCGCGACTGACTGCCATGCTGTACGGCGGCAATTTGGGTCACAGAAAGTTTATCTTCAGGGCGCCTATAAGAAATGCGCCTCTATGTAAATCTCTGAGCTCTTTGACTTAGCCTTATAACCATGACCGGCTTGTCATAGTTTAGGAACTCATTACCTTCTCCTTACCTTCTCTTTACCATAAATTGTGTCTGTTTGCTGATTGTGTCTGAACAATTAGCGTGCCATATATTTGGTCATGAAGTAGGTAAGTATATTAGGTACTGTAAACATTGCATGCAATTTTCATACTCACATAATATTTCTTCCTCGGGTTCTGTAATTTAACCTTAGGTATCCGATACTCTCTAAATCGTTTGGTGTTTGCAGATTTCTGTGTGCTTACTGTTAACCTAAAATTTAGTGTACTATGCAAACTATTTAACTGGTTGGTACTAAAATTTACGAATTTCAACAATAAGTAGTTGTTTATAATTACTCTGAAGATGTAAAAATTTTGTAAAAATTTAATGAATTTTGATGCTTGTTTGCTTCATAATGACATAACGCTGTCACCGATTTGAATTGTCGTTTGGGCTATGGTTTAGATTTTCCATTGATTTTCCCTTATAGAGATACATCATCCTAGGATTTTCCAGTTATAATATATTAGTCTATGGTTTAGATTGCCATAGACGTCGAGTAAATACTATTTAATATCCAAGTTAATATCATAATCCATTCATAATCTAAATCCACTATTTGATACACAGATTGAGAGCACTAAGTATTTTATATCAATAAAATACTTATTGCTTCAAGGCAACATAAGCACAGTGGTGATACGAACGGACTGCGGTGCAGAGAGTATCTGGTTCGAACCTACGGTGCGTGAGTAATACTTACGTATGAAATAAATAATTGCTTGAATTATCACTTGCCTCGTGCCTTCGAGATGTACTCCTCCTGGTTTAAGGCCAGTCCTGGCTATCATGAAGATCTTTGGTGGTCGTTATAGTGAGCCAGGACCCTTAAATATGTAGGGTTTGTTATTGCTATCGGTATAAGTCATTTAAATAAGTATATCGCTATCCCTTTGTGTTGTCGAGGCCAGATGGTAGTCGCTATGTGGGAAAATATGATTATTCTTTCAGCCTTTTTAGTATATTAATATAACAATATTACGCCATGAATGTATGTATATGTCGCAGGTATTTAGCCAAAAACGTGATATTATAATTTCACTAGTGACATTATAATTACACAGATTATAGTCAATTGCTTGTATTTCTTACAATTTAACAGGCTAGTTTCAGTATCATTATAATTTCACTAGACCGATACAGTGAAATTGTAAGGCAGTGATATTTTGACAATAACACTGGTTTAACCTTTAACTACCGACCTATACGTCTCACAGACGTAATCACTTTTAATTTTGAAATATTTCTAAAATCACGCCACCTTCGGCGTCGCCCTTCCCGCTACCTTCCTCCCTCCGCGTCGCTAGCCATCAGGCGACGCTGCGCCCACGGCGAGTGAACACGTCTCCGTATTGGAGCGATCGACGTCTCAAAGACGTAAGTACGGTGTTTATGTACTAAATTTCGTACGTCTCTCGGTGGTCACCTCGGTATTCATGTGTGTTAGCTTATATAATCTGATGAAGTCAAACAAGGGCGACATCAGTCGTGGCCGATTTTTACTCTTGCTGGCACGTGAACTAGTCCTCCCGGAAATGAAATTACGCGTCTACAATGATAGGATCCCACGAGAATTGCGACTAAGTACGTAAGTAACGAGCTAGTTATTGGACCCGCCGATATGCCCTCCACCACCTAAAACATCAGAATCTAGATACAGGTGTAAGAAAGACATGTGCAATCTATCCCAGTCGGATGGAAAGGCGAACGAAGTACTGTTGCTGCTAATGCAAGAAACCAATGTGCCTTACTTGCTGCCTACAAATATGCATTGACTGTAAACGTCCGTAGTGAATGTACCAAATATTCGAGGTCTGTCATTATTTTTATTTTTAAACTAAGAAGTAAGATTTATGTTTTATTTTGATAATAGTTTATAGAAGATAACATATTTTAAGTTAATTTGTTGTAAATTACTTAATATTAGAGAAAAACGAGACTGAAGTAAGTCCTTAAAATTTAGTGCCAAATAATTGTGATCTCTCGTATAAATGTTGATTTTACCTGAAAAAGAGCGTGTATTTTTTTTTAATTATGTAGTTTGTTACCTCAAACACCAATCTTTTTAATGTATAAAATAGAAAAATGTAGCATGCAAATACACATTTTATTTTAGTACTTAAAGTTTGACGTCTCTCAGTCGTCACGTCGGCGTAAATGCTACGTTTAGAACAGGTCGGCAGCTAAAGGTTAAGAAAGCCGTTAGATATTATCAGAGTGATCGCTGATTGGCCCGTTTTTGTTACCAGCTGTATTAAACATAGAGACTTTAGGAAATAAGATACAGGTTTTTGAAAACCAGGCACCTCAATAGGTTATGTTAGGTTTTCTTGTGATCCTGAACATAAATATAGGAGCCCTGCGTAGTAGGGCTCCGTCAGCTTACCTTTATAAACATCGCTAAAGTTCTGATTTTTTCGTTTTATCAGTTTGGTCACTGAAGTACATTCGTAAGTCTGTGCGACTGATAAAGTCAATTGACCAATCAGAACATGGGCGGGCTCCCACCACAAACTTAACTCTTAATAAACCTAGGTTTCTTATAACATCACTATTGCGGACCTAGTTTTATTACAATATCACTATTGCGGCCCAGTAAAATAACAATATCACTGAAAAGAGCCCTTGAAATTATACGAACCAGTCGTTATTGACTATAATCTGTGTAGTTATAATTTCACTGGTGACATTTTAAAATCACGTTTTTGACTAAATAACTGCGACATAATTATCTGCCTTTAGTGAAATTCTGTACGAGTAATTTTTCTGAGAGAGTGAAGACTGTCTTTTCTCAGATCAAGTTAAACATACTATATTATTTACAGCATGGCAATATAAAATATAGTTAAAAGTTCTGTAAGTTAGTTATTTATCTTCGTCCCATAAAGATAGATATGACCCTATCCGTTTGTAGTAACTGAAAGATGAATATAAAGTTAGGTGTTGTGAAGAGAAATTTATAAAATTATAGAGTGTTTTAAAACTAACAGTTCAAAACGAATAATTATACGGTTTTGTAAAGTTCATAAAATTCGTAAACTCGAGAAGTTCAAAGCATTCGTATCGTCGTATTACCTGTAATATTTAAATAAAGACAACAAGTGCACACCATTAAAATCCCAGAAGCCATTTTCTAAAACAAGGCTTCACATGCTAGTTTGTCTCATAAACCATCAGACAGCAATCAGTTACAATTTTAATTATGCAAAGAAGAAATGTTAAACAACACATTACGGCTAACTGCGTACATGTTTATCGGAAGTAAGTAGGTTAGCAGCGCGTACATCGCGAGCTACAGTGTGCCGCGCCGGAACGCTCGCTCAAATGCACGACCACGGGCCGGCCGGCCGATCGCTCGCTCAATCTGCGCTGGAGCGGTAGAGCGAATAGTTCGACAGTACTGCGCATGCTTTTACAGCCATTGATTACTCCTTTATTGATTTTGTGACAGGTATTTTGGGCTAGCCACCTTGCCTGCTAATACAAAGAACTGATTCAGTCTGCGAGATGTCTATAGGTAATGTTCTTGTGATGATCATTAATTTGTTCTGTGTCTGGGTGGTATGTATCTGTATGTACTTATATACAATTCTTGCGTTCCTGACTGATTGGCAGACAACGCACAGCAAAAACTATCGGTCGCAAGAAGCTGAAATTTAGCATATATGTGCCTTGAGGCGAGTAGGCCAGCGCTAAGTGGGGGTTTTTGGAAATTGTCATCCTAAGAGGGTGAATTTATCCAGACATAGACTCACACCTTTTTCCCGGAAGAGTAGGCAGAGACTACGCAACGATCCTGACATACCTCTCTTTCTTCATGCACTCCCATCAAGTTTCTCATGCATGCTCTTCTGTTAAGGGTACTTCTGACCTATACTATTATAATATAATAATATAATATTATAGTACTTTTATAATATTTAATTATAATATACTATTATAATATTTATATATTATAATATTTAATTATATGTCTATCAGTTGCCTGGCTACCATAGTACAGGCAATGCCTAGTTTTCTGCCTGGATGTTTAGGCATCTGTATAGCGGTGAATGGATTGTCACAATAAACCCATCATGTTCTACAATCACATCCGGTTGCCTTTAAATTACTAATCAAAGTAATTCAGGTTCGTTTTATACCATTTTGAGTATATAAGCAATAATAATGTTCTACCATATGCAAACATTACTATTTAGTCACAAACTAAGCAGAGCTCGTTGGTACTATGTGTAGGTACTAGACAGTGGATAAACATACATACACCATATAATATGTTAAAGCCATAGTGATTAATATTAAGTTGTATATACATAATGACTGGTAAATATATATTATTACTAAATTGCCTAGCAGGGTCACAAGAAAAGCTAATTATTTTCCTAGTTAATTGACCAGTTAGCATATCGATGTCCAGTACGTAACTGATTAAAATAAAACTTTACATGCTTCACTTACACATTGTGAAGAAATAATGACGAATCAGATCTATAAGGCCCTTCTCTCACGAAGCGACTGTCAAACGATTTGTGTTTTGTACCCGGATCCTACGCGTCGCTTGTGAGTAGCTGCCATACATATTCAGCTAATTTCGCACACGACGAGACGCTATGACGACGCGTTTGATGTCTGTCGCACGCTACCATCTTGCTGGTCGCACGCTACCCGAGTAGTATATGCGTCGCATTACAAAATGGCGGCGGAATAAACTTTTAATATTATTTTTGTGCAGGAGGTAGAAAATTATCCATGTTTGTATAATTATAAGCTGCCAGAGTACGTAAGATAAGATGTTACATAAAAGGCGTGGATTGAAATTTAGAAAAAGAAAATATAACAGGTCATTTATAGGTATACATTAAATTTATACACAATAATTATATTGCCAAGGAAGCGAAGCATGTGGGGTTATTAGATAGTTGGCAAGATAATTTCTCAGATTAAGATTCAAATAATAATATGACTCTATTGACATTCTATAAAAATGACGACTCGTTCCTCGACAAATGCCCTACAATTGATATTTTTTTCGATGTACGGATGCACCCAGAATTTTCGTTTATTCTTGTAATATAAATACAGAATAAAATTTTCTTCATCGCTAGAGTCATTAGACATCGTCGTACGAATGTTGTCCTTCAAATGATAAAATATAGTCTCGTCGGCGTAGCACCGTGTGCGGTAACGAGTAGCATACCAGTATTCGATTATGGTTTGCATCTCAGTCTCGTAGCATTTGAATAGCTTCGTGAGAGAAGGGCCTAAGGCAAATTTGTGTGGGCAAGTCGGCAAGTGTGTGGGTAAACCTCTTCGGACATTCCTCGGCCAAATTGGGCACGTCCTAAAAATGGTAAGGTCCGAAGTACTCGAAACCGGCGAGCATGTATAAAAAGAATAATAAGTGTAGAGAAAGCGCGTGAGGTTTGTAAGGATAGAAGCAAGTGGCTTTCTGTTGTCTTCGCCTACCCCGACGGGAAAAAGGCGTGAGTATATTTATGTATGTATGTACTTACACTTGTTTTTATCCTTCATCCAAGAGTACCACGATGTTATATAAAATAGCTAGTTAATGTGATTACCTAATTCGGTGTCAATTATTACTTTGACCAAATTGAGCAGATATTACCTATATAAAATGCTTAGATAAAAATATGTACAATACTCGCTTTTGCCCGAGACTTCGCGCGCGTTAAATTCGGGGTAACACAAATCTACTTTCAGTCTCAAGATGTGTGAAGGCACTCCGTTATTCTAAAGAGTTCAGTAACTCTAAACCTACGGTGTAAAGTAACGCGGTCAGTATCTATATACCGAAAGGTATTTATTAACATCACCTTGCACACAGTCAAATGTCAAAGCCATGTCATGCCCAACACATGTCCAATATATCTCTATAAACACTTTCGCATTTATAATATTAGTAGAGATAATCGTTTCAGCCGTTTAAGCGTAGTATATAATTATTAGTTTATATTATGCGGACAATGTAAAGACCGTGCACAATATGACAATATGTATGATGTGACCCCGTCAGGGTATATGGCACAGAGTACCTTTTTATATACCTACGGGTAATGGTGTTCTGTGGATGTGACAGTACTGACAGATAGCACATGCGCAGCACTCATTATTACAGCGCATGCGTTCTTACTTCCAAGAGGTTTTGTGCCGTACAAACTTCTACCATCCCTAAAATCCCCCAGTTTAATTATTGCAACTTATGGTAGCCTATGTCCATCTCCATAGTCCAATATATCTCTATATTAAATTTCAACAAAATCGGTCCAGCTCAATCGGACCAACTCGAAACTATTCCGCATAAAACAAAAAAAGAATCACGTAAATCGGTTCAGAAACCTCGGTGAAATCGGTGAACATACATCGAAAAAAATATATACTGGCCGAATTGAGAACCTCCTCCTTTTTTTTGTTTGAAGTCGGTTAATAAGGGTCTCTTTATTTATGCCTCCAACTATGCCTGCTGAGATAGACCGAATTATTTTAAATTTACGGTCTACAAATAGTACTGGATATGATGGTGTAGCAACCAGGATATTGAAAACGGTTTCTCCTAAAATATCAGTAATATTGAGCCATATAATAAATTCGTGTATTACACATGAAGTATTTCCAAAGGAATTAAAAAGGACCATAATAAAACCGCTCTTTAAGAAAAATGATAAATATAGCATGTCTTGTTATAGGCCTATAGCATTGATTCTGGTTATATCAAAAATATTTGAGAGGGTTATTCATAAACATATTTATAACTATTTTGATATAAATAACTTATTAGCTGATGAACAATTCGGATTTCGTAAACAAAAAAATATAAATGTAGCAATATATAATTTTTTGAAAGTAGCTATAACAAATATAGATCGTAAGAAACAGGCATGTGCTTTGTACATGGATCTAAGCAAGGCATTTGATTATGTCGATCATAAAACTTTATTAGATAAGTTATATGCTTATGGCGTGAGAGGTAACATACTGGATTTACTCGAATCCTACCTCAGTGATAGGACACAAGTTACCCAAATTTCGAAATTATGTCCTATACAAAGAAAATAACTCTCGTTTTTCTCAGAGGACCGAAAAGTTCAATTCGGTGTCCCTCAAGGAAGTGTTTTGGGACCACTCCTATTCATTATTTATATTAATGATTTACCAACAGTAATAAAGCACAAAACTGTTCTTTTTGCAGATGACAGTACAGTTATATTTACAGGTAATGACACATCGCAAGTAGAGCATGACATAAATAATACTTTAATTAATACTATTGATTGGTTGACATTGAATAATTGGAAATGAATATACAAAAGACAAATTTTATGATCTTCAGAAATAGAATAAGTAAATTATCTGACATACACATACAATACAATTATAAGCAGATTGAACAAGTACATACTACAAAATTTTTAGGTATACACATTGATGAAAATTTAAAATGGAAATTACATGTTGAAACGGTATGTTCTAAAGTCATGCAATTCTCATATGCATTGTATAAATTAACAAAAACTAATAATATTTCAACTGTAATGACAGCTTATCATGGGCATGTAGCCTCTATTTTAAGATATGGCGTTATATTTTGGGGCAATGCTACGGACAATAAAGATGTATTTATCGCTCAAAAGAAATGCATTAGAGCTATGTGTAATTTAAAACAAACGGATAGCTGTAAGCCCTGTTTTATATCATTAAAAATTCTAAAATTTCCAAGTATTTACATATTAGAAATAGCTCTATTTGTAAAAAAGAATGCATATCTTTTGAAAAAATAAGGGGTAAAAGGCATAATTTAAAAATATGTATTCCACCTAATACTACTGCCTTTTTCAATAACAGTATATTATGCATGGCTCCACGTATTTATAATAAGTTACCTAAATATATTTTACAAATAGATAGACTGAACACATTTAAAATGAAAATAGTAAATTTATTAAAAGAAAAAGCGTATTATTCCATAAATGAGTATCTGAATGATAATTTATAAAATTAGCCGATTATTTTATTATTGTATTATTTTTTATTATTATTATCATTTCATTGACATACTAGTAGATTGATTTATTATTTAATTTAACATTGTATTCTTTTTGTTTTATTAGGTATAATTATTTTCTTGACATGTTAAAAAAATATTAGAGAATGTTCTTTTTTTTATGTATATTGTATTGCATGCCGCAAGGTAAATACAGTGTTCTCCACATGTAACAATGTAACAACCTATGTACCTGTATTTAGCAATAATAAATAAATAATGTAGGCAAGGCTAACTTATGACAAAATCAAAATGTTATGAACATCTTACGAAGATCTTTCTGATTTAAGATTATTTTATAATGAAACATTTAAAAGAAGGCAAGATGTAAATTTGTAGATTATTATTAGTTGGCGAGCACTAAGTTAAACGCAGGATAGCGGTGTGTTTGTTGTTTCTCACAATGCAGCATCTGCAAGAGATTGCATCTACTTCACTGCAAAGCGCACGTCGGCTGACCTTCATTGTAACATCTTTATTCAATACTTTCCTATACATATGTAATTATTTGACCTTATTTAATACAAATCTTTTGTTCCTGATGAGCCCCTGCTCTTGAATCGTGTGAGCACGTTGCATTCAAAAGAAAGCGGTTATAAACTTTGGCTGTTTCCGTAACCGGTCACCATTTTAGTGACTGCTGCCGTCTCATTCTTACAGGTGCATTGAGACGCGCCAGAGATATTTTCTGGCGGAATAGTAATGGAGCGATTAGAGCATCACCGCAACAGTCTCGCATAAGTTTCCATCCGAAATGCACGTCACTCGATCATTCGATAACTTTAATCAATTGATAATACGACACCGAAGAATAAGTGATAACAAGGTAAGAATTCTCTTTGTATTATAATTTATTTCTTTGGATCTTTTCGACTGCGCGGATGGCATAGTGGTTAAAGCTGGCGACTCACTGTTAAAACAACTAGTATGTGTAAAATTGTTGTGTTTAAATAATAATGTTTAATGTGTATTTAACGTACTTTAATTTTGTTTGCTCTGCGATGCTCAATGTTTTGATAAATATTTGTGTTCCATAACGTGTGCGTGTAGCGTGTGCGACATAAGGAACTTTTGTGTACTTACTTAACACCTATGTAATCTTATCACCTATTTTTAGCAAATAAATTATTCTTATCATTGTGTAGCCATTGATAAGAATAAGAATAACTTATTTGCAGAATTTAAAACGACACTTAGTTCAAATAAATTCAAGCTAAATGATAAGCGCGCAAATATACGCGTTTACACGTATAATAAGGATAAGGGCAAAGGCGATAGCCTAGTGGAGATACCAACAGACTGCCATGCAGAGGGTATCAGGTTCGATTCCACGGCACGCACCAATGATTTTTCGGAGTTATTTGCGTATTAAATTGTTATTTATCGCTTGTCCCGTGCCTCGGAGAGCACGTTAAGCCGTCGGTCCCGGTTGTCATGAAGATCTTTGACAGTCGTTATAGGGCGTCAGTACCTTCTAAATAAACTGACACTAGTCTAAACCATGGAATATCGCCATCCCTTCGGGTTGCGGAGGTCAGACAGGCAGTTGCTCTGTGGAAAAGCTAATATTCAGCCAAATCCGGTTAGACTAGTGAGCGGACCCTAGATTGAAACTGGGATAACGCTAAGAGAATGATGATGACACGTATAATAAGGATAAAAATTACAGGATATATAAATTAACGTGCAATGTATTGTTTTATCATAAGTTTATTGTCAGTGATGTTGCACATCTAATCATTTTAAGACTCCACGTGCAGCCTTGGATGTGGCTGCCCTGCAAAATACACATAATATCTCTAGTAGTCTCTACAAGGTGTGTTGTGAGTTCGATCCTAACGGGTGATAACGCTTTATAGTCCATTGAAATGTTACATGTGCATTTGTCAGAGGAAGCAGTTTTATTTCATAGATATCAAGAAGGGGTTGATGTACAGTTAAATCCAAGTTGCAGTGGTTGTGAAGTTGCAGCCCCTGTCCTGCGGCCGGCATCTTGAGAAGAGTGGCACTAATGGATTTTCTAGTCTATCTGGCAAACAATTGGCGCACAGAAAAATTTCAAGTCATGATGAGTTGCAAATTAAATTCTCTACAACTTTGGTCCCGTAGCAATTAGTCGTAAAATAAATAAACCGGTTAAGTACGAGTCGGACTCGCGCACCGAGGGCTCCGTACAAACCTGTAGTTATATATATGTAATTATAAAAAAATATGTATGTTATGTAACTAAAAAAAGGTTTTCGAAATTTGTCCTATGTGCTATAAAACGTTCCTTTATGCCAAATTTCAAGATTCTAGATCAATTGGAAGTACTCTTTAGATTTGACTTGAGCATTTGATATGAATTTCAATTTTATACCTCTAGGGGTTCATGAGGAAAGGGGTAGTAAGTACCTTTAAAATTATTAAACATATTTTAATAATATGATGTAACCAAAAATGAACAGTTTTCGGAACTTTTCCTTTATCTGTGCTATAAGACGTTGCTTCGAGCTAATTTTCAAGATTCTGAGTTCACGGAAAGTACCCTGTAGGTTTTGATTCCCTTGCGAGATTTTTGCGGCAATTTGCAGCATAAACGGCTGTGTCTTTTGATTGCATTGGCTTAGAAGCTTGATTTCACATTTCACAGCTTCAAGGTACAGTAGACTTGACTATTTGACACAAATTTCACTTTGATATCTCCACGCGTTTCTAAGAAATAAGGCCTTGACAGACGGACGGACAACAAAGTGATCCTATAAGGCCTCCGTTTTTTCATTTCGAGGTACGGAACCCTAAAAATTGATTTAATTTGACTTTGCTGCCTCCAAAACAAGACTCAGTCCTCCAACTTGAGACTCGGCAGCCTACGAGACTACCAAAAGATCCAATCTTTACCCATTACAACGACCATGAAAACAGAGGTTGGCAAAATATGGACAAAACTCTAAAACTACGGCACCCTGTGTGTTTCTGAAGTTGATGTTCCGCCCGTGTAAAGGACATTGCAATGTTCTGTAGCACCTCAATAGTCTGAAAAAAGATGCAGCAAAATAATTAGAAAAATCAATTTCATTTTTCATTAACCGCAGTCTGGCTCATAAAAAGTCTAAAGTCACAGTAATCATGAAGAAACGTTATTATAAAGAAAACAATAACTATCATAGAAAACTTTTTTATTTAAATACTTTTACGACAAAGCGTATCAGAACCAAAGTTGTAGAGAATTTTATTAGCAGCAAAAATGCTTAAACAAGATCTCTGTGTGATCAATAGTTTACCAGATAAATAAGAAAAACCACCCGCGCCTGTACTCTTTTCAAGATGGCGGCCGAGGGACAAGAGGTACGAGCCCACAAATTTGCATCAAGCTTGACACTAGCTCTCCCTACACATTTGTAAAATAATATTGCGTCCTCTGCCAAATACAACCCCAATGTAACTTTTCAATGGACTAATAGGAAAACATGAAATGTAGTTTCAAGTTCGGGTGACTTTTAATTGATTGTGTATGTATATATTTCTAGCAGCATTCAAATAACTAATAATTGACAATTTATTTTTTCGATAATTTCTTGTTTCATCAATTTGATCTTTACCCAATATTTGTATGTCTAAATGACAAAACATAGCGTACTCCATTATTAACTTATAACCAACAATTGTAAACCTATGTTTCACAAATCAAATATGAATGATATGATAATAAGTTTTACCTACTCAGTGCCTATTTTAGAGATCAAGTTTAATTTCAGCGGCAAAGTAAACTTAATCTCCATTATTTCTATAGAATATTTACTTATTTTTCAGAATGGGACGAGCAAAGAAGTTAGAGCCAGGATCCAGAGAGATAATAATCAGTGTGTACCGCTATTTTGCGGGTGAAGCCATCAGGCTTACAAACGATAGCACACGGGCCTGTTTCAATAAAATACAGACGCAAGTATCAAAGGCCACTGGAATTTCACGATACAGAATAAGTAAAATTAAACAATCAGTCGATTTGTCGACAGTAAAAGAAGTGGAATGTGGCGACGAGAAATACAACTCGAAAAAGGCCGGTCCAAAACAAGGCAATGCAGTGCAAGATTCAGAACAACCTGACGCTTCAGGGCAGCATTCTAAGAAGTCTGTGAAAGCAAACCGAAAAAAGAAAGCTTGTAATGACCAAACTAACACGAAAAAAATTGGTCCAACACAAGGCAATACAGTATTAGAGTTAGAACAACCTGGCCCCTCAGGACTTAATTTGACAACGCCTTCAAAAATAATTCATATCGTGATAGATGATGACGATGAGCCTGACTCGGTAAAAGCCGATCCAAAACCAAAAATCAAATGCAAAATTTGAACATCCTAGGCCGTCAGGGCTCCATTTGAAAAAGCCTGTAAAATCAACCCAAAAAATGAAAGTTTGTAACGACCAAACTAACATGAAAAAGAACTATCCAACACAAGGCAATACAGTACAAGACTTAAAACAACCTAGGCCTTCAAGGTTCCGTTTTAAAAGAAAAAAGAAAGCCTGTAACGACAAATCAGACAAGAAAAAAATTGGTCCAATACAAGGCACTACAGGACTTCATTTGTCGACGCCTGTAAAAATAATTCAAATAGACATAGATGATGACGATGAGCCTGACTTGGTAGAAACCGCTACAAAACAAGGCAATCAAATGCAAGATTTGGACCAACCTGCTCCTTCAGGACTTCATTTGAAGAAACCTGTAAGCGAAATCTACAAAGAAAAAGCTTATGGCGATCGAACTGACACGGAAAGAGCGGGTCCCAGACATGGAAGTTTTATGCTAGATTTAGAACAACCTGGGCCTTCAGGACTTCATTTGAAGAAGCCTGTAACAGCAATCCAAACAGAGCAACCTTGGGCCAACCAATGTGACACGGAAGAAGCCGATGCAAAACAACGCAATGTGATGGAAGATTACGAACGACCCAGTTTCTCAGGCCTATCAAAGCTTACATATAGTAGTAAGAGACTTGTAGGGAAAGCAAACCGCGACCAACCTCAGATGCCTCTGCCCATTAAATACGACAGACCTGACCCTAATACCCGACAACCAGGATCAGTGCCAATAGAATGTGATCCTCTAGTGATGAATCTCGGACATGATAGTGACAGTGATTATGAAAACGGTCATTGGCATTTATTTCTCTGAATGATCAAAAACAGTACGTTTCTCTTAATATTTTCAGGCGTCAGTACTTTAATAAATATTTGGAACTGATTACTTCACAAATACAATATCACAACTTTAGTGCCTGAGAGTGAAGATAATTTTGTGTTACTCTTACACTTTGCTATATAAATTTAAGTCCAACATTATAGGAAAATCTTGTCCCTGGCTATCACCAATTGTTTCAATAAAACTCCCCACGTTAACTCAGTTGAACGTTACAACAAGACCATTATGACAGCTATTTCAACTTTCATAGAATCTGATCATCGAATCTGGGACACTCTAATCACTAAAGTTCAATTCGCCCTTAACTGCGCAGTTAGTGAGGTGACTGGTTATTCTCCTAATTTCCTTGTTTTTGGTAGGGAGGTCATAACATGTGGTTCTCAGTATATTGACAAGGAATTTAATTCCAATATGGTGCTTGAACCACGGGACGGCTATGCCGAAACTTTAGGCTACTTATCTTCTATTTTCGAGAAGGTACATTCAGCTCTGTTGTCGGCCCACCAACGAAATTGTTCATCTTATAATCTTCGCCGTAAACCGGCAGAATTCAATGTCGGTGATATAGTTTGGCGCAGAACGTTTCTACTTAGTGACAAGGATAAATACTTTAGCAAGAAATTGGCGCCTAAATTTATTAAATGTAAGATTGCCTCAAAAAAGTCACCTCTAGTATACAAACTTAACGACATGGCCGGAAAACCTTTAGGCGAATGGCACATCAAGGATTTAAAGTTGATTAATTACAAAGAATAATAAAAGTATAAAAACAACAATGTAAGACGCATATCTATACAAAGTTATAATTACCTACATAATTATTTGCGAAGGCCAACAATGGTTCTTTTGTTTTCGAGTCGAAGCTCACAAGATAAGGCATTGCGTTGTGTTAATGATTTATGTAAACATGCTAACATAAAATGAATAAATGTTTCAGTTATAAATTGTAATAAAGTTTATTACATGTAATATTGTTACAAAGAATCTGTTGTTTATCTAACTATCAGTTATGGCTCAGTGGTTAAAAAGTTGTTGTCGGATCGGTCTGTGGTTCGATTCTCGCATGTGTATTTTCTTTCCGCAAATCTATTTGTTGAAATGCATCTTGATTGGCGTATTGTTTTTCGCCGTGCCTTGTTCTGAAGTTCTGTTGTTATTCTTAATTCCGTATAAATGCCATAATCAAATTGTTATTATAGGTACTTTATAAACTATCAGGGTGATTAACCGTGCGTCGCGAGCTCGGAACAGTCGAATAGTACCTACCATTTAGATCGTACCTACCTAGTTGTCGTTATGACGCACGCGCGTTCACTCAGCGACGCGCCGATAAATAAATGCCTAACTAATGATTCACCATTGTTTACATTCAAAAGGTGTTTACTGGTCGTGTTGTAGTTATTAATTAGAGCAAAATATTTATTAATTTCTTTCCTTTGACATTGAGCGGTCCGGTCGTGTCTGCGGCTTATATTATTTTTGTTCATCTTTACGAAAAATCTGTTGTTATACCTAACAATATTCAAAAAGTTTACTTATCTAGTGGCAAAGGCCGAACCCAAGATTTATAAGTCGTAGGGCTAGATCAAGTTTCTTATATCTACAAATCATTATTACCTAATAATTACCCTAAGCGCTTCTCCATAGATTGTTATCTTTAATATTAAGCTATTACACTGGCCTCGGCATTTACATGTAGGTATGTGTGATGAATTATGAATGATAAATGTTTAAGTTCAAATTCAGACTGCCGTTGTACGCGTGAAGAATGCAAGCGTGGGTCATTATTATTTAGGTATCCTAATTAGCGTATAGGGTTGTCACTTGTTCAAGGTACTCATGCCCTTGTTTTCTCTAATTTCAGGGAGTATCTTCAGGGCTGCTACGCCCGTTGGGCTAGGGAATTTTCCTTAGGGAAAATCCCGGCCTAACGGGGGGGGTGTGTGACGTCACCGCGCCCCGGCGCCGCGAGCCTCGCTACGAGTGACGCACAGCAGTGGGCCGTTCCTTCGCGCCCCTCCACGTCGGTCCTATATATACCAGGGACACACGAGGTTTCGCTCTTCTTTGCTCCAGTCAACACCACCAAAGCTGAGTACACCAACTGAAGACCTGTGAAGTGCCAACAACGTCGCTCACGCCCTCGATAATAGTCTCTTTTGTTGTATGTGTATAACTGGAATTATAACGCGAGTTTAAACTTTCCTGGTGATATTTTTTATTTATTTCCCGTAAGTCAACCTAATTATCACTCTTTAATTGCTCGGCGAGTGATCGATCCCGGCTACCCCGTGGAAATCAATCACTCGTGCGACATGGTGTACTGACGGTACTTACTATACTTATGGTAATATTCTAACCAGATCCAGAACATAAAAACTTTTTTATTAATTATTTAAGTTACATAAGTCTGATAGTCATTTGTTGTGTAATTGAAATAAAATGTTAACTACTAGTATCTGTTCACATTATGTATTGAAAATGGTATTATACATTTAATTGTCGTTAAATAATATTTTTGTGTTTTCTTTCGTGCAAACATGCAGCATAGAATTGAATTTACCTTATCAATTAATTTTGAGGGCAATCTGGCCAGCAACACGCAACTCTTTATTTAATCACCCTTACTTTACTAGCGGATATTTTAACTTTTTAACTGCTGAGTTATTATCCATTAAGTGCGTAGCCAGTATGTTTGTATAATTATTGTGTAGTCCGTTACTCTAATATTTAATAAGCTTATAATCTCCTCTTGAATTGTTCTGATTCTAAATAAAATCTACTCTGGTCGTGGTGTAATTGTTGATTTATTATAAACAATGAGAATTATTGACTATCCGAAGCATTTTTTGGACTAAGTCCTCTGACGGATTACCAGGATTTTGAGATGGAAGTTGTACACTAGAGTTGAACTCCGTGAGATGAGACTATTCGTAAGACAGCTCTGTATAAAAGCAATTCCAAGATAAATGTTTGTATGTTGAACACTATTAAATAGATCTCGGTGTAATAAGTCTTACTACTATTATAATATTTGTGAGTTTGAACGGATGTTAGTTACCCTTTCACGCAAATAACACTGAACGAATGTTGATGACACTTCGCAGTAATAATAGCTTGTTCATTAGAATAGCACATATACATACAGTAAGGCGTCTAACTTTTGTACCATTCTTCTTATTTTTTTTTTATTTATAGACTCACGCCTGTATCCCCGACGGGGGAAGGCAGACGTGTAATATTACACCCACATTTCGCCATGATTTTTTTAGGTCCCACGTAATAGGGGGCGACCCTATTGCCGTACCGGGCATTTATTATTTAAATAGGTATTATAATCGTACTTCAACTGTATAGAATGACTTGTCGCTGTGCTTATGCCATAAAACGCAACTAATTATCATCTATAGTGGTGGTTAATGACCAACGGAAAATATCGCTACTCGATAACAAGGGACTTTCTGACCTTAGATGGATTATGACTCTGAATGTAATTTAATGAATATTACGTTTTATAGCATGTACGGGTCAATCACCATACAATAGGTCAGGTCTAAAGTCGAGTCAGCATACTTGCGCAAACGCGAAGACCCGCTCGATCGTTTATTGCCTAGTATATTAATTTAGTACGCAATTTGTCATAATATCGTGCGCGACTCATTCTCATCCTATTAGTCTTAATTCACCTTTTTTATAGCACTAAAATACAGTTATCTTTTAATCTTTTATCCTAGTTTATCTTTATCTCATCCCCATCCAGAACATTGGTCCTTCGAGCCGGATCGGTCGCGCACGGTATGATGACAAATTGCGTACTAAATAAATATACTAGATAATAAACGATCGAGCGTTTCCTCGCGTTTTCGCAAGTATCCTGACTCGACTTTATACTTGACCTATTGTACGGTGATTGACCCGTACATGCTCCCGGGGGAGGGATGAGGTTAGTAGATCTTAAGATAAATGGAGGTGAAAGTAGTTCTAGGATGAAGACAATGTAGTTAGACATTAAAAATTAAATTATTACATGTCATTGGGTTAGTATAAAATTAATATAGATTGAGCTCAAAAGGTAAAAGATTAGGATAGTTCACAAAAAATCATGACGCAAGTCTGGCACAGAGAACACGCGAAACACTTTTGCAAGCACTCACTAGATTGCACTACTAGTTTGGGATCACGTTTCACTGGTTTACTAAAATGCCCTTTTTCCCTAGCCTCACACACATTCACAACACGCTCCGTAACGCAGCTAGGGGTCGGCAGTGCGACCGCTGCGGTTGTTGCGGGCGCTACCAGCGGCGCCGCCTCCACGGTAGTCGCTGCGCCAGTTGCTTGTTGGGTTCTGTGCCTCACCTTCCTCCAGCAATAGACTATATCAGCCAACAGGATGCCCAATAACAGAGTGTAAGTAACAGCGTAGTTGTGGACGTCATGGTATGACAGTTTGTCGCTCAAGGGTTCGCTCTGTTTCATGATCTCAATATCTTTCTTTATAGCCTCAAATTGTTGTAAGTTTTCGGAGTTGTTAGGATCTATTTCATTTATTGATTCAGGTATAGAGATGTTGAAGATATAGTTTATGAGAGATATCTTCGGCGCATCAACTTTAAAAGCAGTTCTGATCTGGTTAGACATCCTTCTACTGGAATATACAAGGGAGCTTTCTGTCTTTATAAGACAACCTTCTCCAACGCGTAACAGACCAGTGGCTGAAAGCTTCAGGGTGGTTATCTGCTCTTCACAGAAAAGTTTCATACGGCATTCATTGCAGCAAAAATAGTAGTATTCGTTCTCCGAGGACAGCTCCTTCCAGTCATTCTCACAAGGTGAAGTGACGGTTTTGCAAGTCCTTTTACCTAGATTCTTTTCACATAGGCCATGATCGTCTTGCATAGAATGGATAGGTTTTCTAATGTGGCACATTATCATATCTGGGTTCGGTCTCAGACATGACTGCAGTTCCATTTCCGAGATGGTAACATACGAATCCTTTCTAACGTTGATTGCTGCGAACCTTGAGATAGTCTCAACGTGTATCATTTTCGCGTTCGAGATGCCTGGGATCGAGATAAGATTGAAGATTTCGTAAAGGTCTCGTATCAGGTATTTTTAGCATAGTTGGCTCGCACTTTCAGTAAGCTGTACAGGTCGATTAAACGAAAGTTGTCGACAGGAATAGCCAGATCTTGGGGTATTTGAGCAGATATTGTGCTTAATTCGGATCGCAACTGCTTTGGGGATAACAAATGAAAGTCCAATTTGCCATTGTAAATATCTGTCACAGTATCCAGGATCGAATCTTGTATTCTCCGAAGACTATACAGCAAGTTGGTAGCAGTAAATGCCGAGGTTAAAAAATCAGTAGTGATTGATATATTTTGTACCTTTTGGGTGAGATCAATGGTCGTTTGTTCGAGGTTAAAAATCCTTTGATTTATCAGTTTATGCTGCTTGCTAATAGTGTTTTCCATCCTTTTTATGAGATTTAATTCCGCTTCCACAACCGAGGTTTGGTTTTCATTTTGTTTTAGGAGATCAATGTCCTTCTCATATTTCTCAGCAAATCGCTGATCAAGCACTCCAAACAAACTATTAGCAACATAGCCTACTCCGTCAATCAGGCCGCGCCGCTGCCGCCTCTCTCCAATTACAAATGAGTCATTCATAGTAACAATATTATTATATCGTTTTAATTCGTCGAACTCGTGCCCAAGTTGTAACATAATACTGTCGCAAGGTGTTTGTGATCTGATAGCGGCGCATATTGTTTCAAGATAATTTATATACTTTGCAAGTGCCGATATGCCTTCTTTATAGGGATAAGTATCATAATAAACAAATAAACGCCAATCGTCTCTAATAAGATGCATGTTGGATATTTTGTCAAAATATACGCTATTGTTTTTTAGCGGGGTGAAGTTGTAGGATGCTTCGGCAGGTGCAAGTATTGACATAAAGAATAGGGTCAGGGATAAGACAACAGCTGACAAATACATGCTGTTAGCCGTTTTACTTTTAGGCACCTTGTCATCAATTTTCTTACTATCAGGTTTTTCATCATTTTTCTTGGTTGGCAAAGGAGATAGCTTGACAACTGGACGTTTCAGGATACCATTCTTGGTTTTAAGCGTAACGACTCTCACACGCCCGTCGCTGCCAGGATGAAGCTCTATTACGCGACCCATGGCCCATTTTCCTGGTGGGAGGTTTTCATCCTTTATGACAACTATGTCGTCGAGATCGAGATCCTTTTGAGGTTGTTTCCACTTCGCTCTTATGGATAGTTGGGAGAGATATTCATTCTTCCACTGTGCCCAAATATCTTGGTAGATTTTCTGGGTTAAATGCCAACGAGTTCTGAGGTCACGTTCGGTTTCGAAGATCGTCAAGTTGGGCCCGCTTGCTAAAAAGTGAGCCGGGGTCAAAAAGTCAATGTCTTCGGGATCTTCTGTCAATGGACAGAGGGGCCTGGAGTTCAAACAAGCTTCTAGTTGGGATAGCAAGGTGCTGTATTCTTCGTAGGTGAGCTTTTGCTCACCAACGACACGTTTCAGATGATGTTTTAAGCTTTTCACAGCAGCTTCCCAAAGACCGCCAGCCGACGGCCACGAGGGTGCATTGAAATGCCATTCTATATTCATTTCAGAGGCCGTGTAGACAATTTCTGCGGTCGATAGAATTTCTGATATTTCAGCGAATTCTTGTGTTAGAATCTTGTTGGCGCCTACGAAGTTGGTTCCCTGGTGGCTGTAGATGTGTCCAGGAACTCCTCTTCTTGCTGCCATTCTTCTAAGTGCGGCAATGAAAGCAGACGCTGAAAGGTCTGAAACAAGTTCTAAATGTAGGGCTTTGGTGACCATACAGACAAAAACTGCAACGTAGCTCTTGGTCGTTTTGACGCCACGTCCTTTATTTGTTTTAACTAATACGAAACCGGTATAATCTATCCCGGTGTGGTAGAAGGGTCGATTAGGGATCAATCGGGCGGGAGGTAAGTCACCCATCAGTTGATGTTGGAGAATAGGATTATGTCTTTTGCATTTTACACACATCCTCAATCGCTTTTGTAGCTCTGTTCCCTCCAAGTATCCAGTATTTCTGTCTTATAAATCCTGTGGTCATTTTCGCACCCCCATGAAATACGAGTTCGTGCGATTCGTCAATTATGAGATCTGCCAATTTCGATTGATTCGGGACGATAATGGGATGTTTCATGTCAGGATGTATGTTTGAATACTTTAGTCGACCGCCGACGCGAAGTATTCCGCTGGCATCTAATATCGGATTGAGATCTGGCTTTTGCTAAGTAGGGGTTCACCATTCTTGAGCAGGGATAGCTCTTTACCAAAATATTCAAATTGGACATGTTTAATTATCATTTCCTTCGCTATTTTTAGATTTTGCAGAGTTAGGTAAGGTTCACGCCTTCGTTTATAAACAACGATGTCAACAAATTTGTTTATGTAGGCTAAAACTCGTATTACATTTTTATGTGTGCTGTACTTATTTAATAACAATCTTATTATAGAATTGTCGGGCATTGCAAAGACTGTGTTAGCTAAACGTTTTATTTTGAGCTCCTCATCTGTTCTGTAATTAGGGATTTCTGAATCTTCTCCGGGGTTATATTGTGGCAGCCAATCGGGTCCTTGGCACCAAAGAGAATGTTTAGCCAACTGTGTGACCGTCAAACTCCGGGTAGCGCAATCCGCGGGATTTTCTTTCGATTTAACATATCGCCACCTATCTTTAGGGATTACATCGCATATCTGTCTTACTCGATTGGCTACAAAGGGCTTCCATTTCTCTGGTTGTCCGTTAATCCATCTTAGTACTGCCATGGAATCAATCCAGCCGAAAGTATGCACTTGGAAGTTAGATAGGGATGAGATAACCTTTGCTAGGAGTTTCACTAACAAAAGAGCGCCGCAAAGTTCCAAACGGGGTATGGAATGATTCTTTTTCAGGGGTATAACTCTAGACTTAGCGGCAACAAGGGTCACATGAGTGGTATTGTGTCTTCGAATTTTACAGTACACAACACACGCATAGGCTTTGGTTCTAGCGACGCAAAATCTATGCAGTTCTAGGATATCGTTTTCTTGAGATTGGATCCATCGAGGTATTTTAAATTGGGATATATAAGGAAGTTCAGCATTTATCTTGGTCCAATCTGAGGCGATATCTTGAGAAATGGGTTGGTCCCATCATAGGTCTGATTTCCAGGATTCTTGGAACAAAATCTTGAGTTTTATTGTGACTGGTGATAGCCAGCCTAAGGGGTCAAAGATCTTAGATATATTAGACAGGAATTTTCTTTTAGTAGGGATTGTTTCAGAGGTAAAATCAAAGGGTTGAAAGAAAAAGATGTCACTTGTGGGGTCCCAACGAAGCCCTAATGTTTTTGTAGACTCCGGCTGTTTAAAATTAAAATCTTGACTTTTATAACGCCACTTTCTGAGATTAAGTCCACCTGACTTAAGAAGATTTATCATCTCTGCCTTGAGCTGCCTCGCAGCAACCTCCGAGTGACAGCCATGGATCAAATCATCCATATAAAAGGAATGCTCTAAGATTTGAGTTGCACAACTGTCGGGATAGAACGGTTTTTCATCTTGAGCTAGTTGCCTTAATGTCATCATGGCCAAAAAGGGTGCAGCCTTAGTGCCATAAGTGACGGTGGCTAGCTGGAATTCTTGTAGAGGTTAAGATTGATGACTTCTCCAAATAATTTTGTGGAACTTTTGGTGATCACGATGTAGCCAAATATTTCGAAACATTTTCTCAATATCTGCCGTGAAAGCGTATCGAAACTGCCTCCACTTTAGGATAAGGGTTTGAAGGTCTTGTTGTAAGTTCGGCCCTCTGCACATAAGATTGTTGAGACTGTATCCGCTAGAAGCTTTTGCAGAGGCGTTAAAAACAACACGCAGTTTCGGAGACGATGACTCAGCTCGCTGAACACAATGGTGCGACAGGTAACAGTTCGTTTTTACGTCAGTATGTGACGTAATGGGGATCATATTCATATGACCGAGCTCAATGTACTCCGATATAAAAAATTTATAGTCACGTGCCAAATCGGCTTGCTTATTCAACTTCTTCTCTATTTGAAAAAATTGTGCCATTGATTTTGTTCTAGACTCGCCTAATTTAGCCTCAAAATTTTCTTTAAAAGGTATTTTGACAACGTGGCTACCATCCTCACGTCTAGAGGTTGTAGATTGGAACAAGTCAATCCATTTTTGGTCTTCTTCGGATATTGCTAGGGGTTCGTGAATATCCTCCATCTCCCAAAATTGCTGAATATCTTCGATGTTATTCAAAACGACATTGCACTGGAATGTCTGGCAATTACCGCTAAAGATCCATCCCAGCTGAGTTTGCTGAGCGATTGGTAACTTTCCTCCCGGGCGGCAAATACCATCCATTAAGATAGCGGAGTGACTGACATTTGTCAGCACCAAATAGGATGTCAATAGGCTTGCTTTTGTAAAATTCGGGATCAGCTAACTTAATTTGATTTAGGGCAGGCCATTCTGGCTTAGGTAAATTATAACTAGGTAGATTGTTTACAAGCTTATTCATGATAAATACATCCGTTTCGAATGTAAAGTCATTTATTAACGAGGAACATGTAATGTGCATCATGCCTTTACAATTATTTTCTTTATTACCAATTCCAGAGATATAACCGTTACATTTCTGTCGAGGTAACTTCAACAACTGAGCTGCACTTTCTCTTATGATTGAAGTTTGAGAGCCTTGGTCTAAAAGGACCCTCATCCTGTGGGATGATCCGTCAGCCGCTTGTACGTTGACGATCGCAGTAGCAAGCAAAATTTGCGAAGGATGATTTTGTAGGAACGTGACAGTGTTACTTTCTTGTTGCTGGGATGAACATTTCGTAACGACGTTCGCGTTTGACCCAGATCGAGATGCATCCGAAGCCGTCATTCTTGATACAAAAGATTCATGTAACAGAGTGTTATGATCTTTGTTGCATTGGTTGCACTATACCTCAGACAGACATTTTTTACCTTCATGATAATGTAGACAGTTGACACAAAGGTTCAAATTAGCAACTGCATTTCTTCGTGCATAAGGTTGCATTTTCAATAATTTTTGGCACGTATGAATACGGTGATCATTCGTATTACAAATTGGACACAGCTTGCGTTTTTCGTGACCGATGTTATTGGACTTTTACGATTGCGAAATGACCTGATGTGTAGAATACGTACTTTTGTGCATGTTATAATAAATTTATTATTAAAATATTTAGAAGATGAAGATTGATTTTGACCATTATTATCACGGGATGAAGATGCTTTCTGCATAGAATTTTCTACTTTCTTACGTGAAGATTCCAACGTCATAAACTTCGTTTTTTAGAAACAGAGAAAATCATCCAGCACGGGCAGGTCTCTCGGAGATTTTAGATATTGAAGATAATCGTCAAAGGTGTCTGAGTCTAATTTTTGAGATAATATACATACGAGAAAGGGGTCCCACGAGGAAACATCGACTCCTAGATTTTTGATAGCATTTACGCTCTCGTATGTAGTATCTGTCGCACGATCAGAAAAAAGAAGAAAATCAGGTTTTACTTACAAATGAAAACACTTTTAGAATAGTACACTTCACAATATAATTGCCTATATAGGTAGATACAATGCAGCTACTTTAAAACTAAGTTTTACTGATAGAGAACATGAGTAAATTCAGGGCGTGGTCCGACAAGTATAGCTGGTGTTCACTGGTGTTCCGAAGGCCAGGGTCTTGATAGGAAGAAGACTTAACTGGCCGTGAGCTGGAGCAAAAGGGCCGATTGAGCAGCGTCGCACGCTTATAGGATCATTTGGCCTGTTCGCGTCCATTTAGTGCAGTTGGCAAGTTTGAAGGAGAAAATAAAAATGTTCCAGCAAATTTATTCAATGAAAAATGTATGTAATGCGTTCATTATATAGTCTATTTTAATAATAACTTTCAGTTTTGTTCGAAACTTGTTGTGTTTTTTTTTAAATAGACAAACTTCAAAATATGGCATTTTACCCAGTTTGCGTCCAAAAAATCCAAATTGCGTCCACCTGTGGACCAGTTTGCGTCCACCAACTTAGTCTTAACAATATCAGCCTTATTATCCTTCATATAAGGGTGATATTGTTAAGACAATCTAAAGAAAGATTGGCTTTTAACAATTTCTACATTTAAGATTAAAGTTATAAAAAATCTACATAATTATCATTATTAAATCACTTTAAATAAACTATAAATAACTATTTATTGTTCTCAACATCGATGGAACTTAAAATCAAAGATAAAAAAATAACTATACATGTTGTCCAATATTGTGGTCTTCGGAATAGCATAATTTTTACATATTTATGTACATATTTGTATTATCGATTTCTTCTTCTCACGTATTCGTGAGAAGAAGAAAACGCTTTCTTTATTTAATCATCTTTTGTATTTTTTTTCCTTCTTCTTTCTTGTCTCCTAAGAACTCATCTTGAATAGAAAAAATTTGGAATAAAAGAAATTAAATGTACGAGTAATAATTCAATTTTAAACTCAGTCTTTACCAAAAATGCATTTTAAATTATAAAAATATATATATATAGAATGTATTTATGCGATTATTTCTATTTCATGAAAATATGGACGCAATTTGCTATAATATTATCCCTTGCAGGTATAGTTTGCGTCCACTTGTGATCGATTATTATATCGATTGTATCTTTTATTACAATCATAATAATGTGGACGCAAATTGGTCATTACAATTGCATACTATTAATGTTAAAATAAACAAAATCCCAATTTCTCTCTCATATTTTAATCACATAAAAATAAACAACTAAAGAAATCATAAATAGACGAGTTCGCGTCCATTGTGGACGCAAAGTGGAAGTTTTATAAATTCGGTGTTGTAATTCGCGTCCACCTTATTTTAATTGTTAACTATAAAAAAACAAGCTAATTCATAATTCATACTATTCGTCTTTTCATTATTAATGTCTAGAAACAGCTATGTATCCTAAAATTCACATAAAACAATAAAATACTTACCGTCAAACACGCCGCTGCACACTATTTTTTTATTTATATCCCGCGCATCTGCACTCTTTTGTTGAACAACCGAGATTAACTAATTTTTTTAAACAGGATAAGCTGGGCGCATGGAACTTTTGCCTATTTGTGCGTGTCTCTTATACGTAGAGGTATTGGCGATACTGACTTTTCATTTTATTAGTGTGTTAGTATACTTATTTACGAGCATTTTTAAAGGGAGGTCCGCAAAATGGACGCGAATAGGGGGATGGACGCGAACAGGCGAAATGACCCTATATGGCGTGCGGGACGCGGGCAGAGGCGCTCGCTCCCACCTTCGTTCGACGTCACAGTTCAGACGGAGGGGCACGACGTCACACACCCCCCTCTTTAGGGCAGAATTTTTCCTAGGGAAAATTCCCTTGGCTAGCAGCTCGTTGAGGATTACCTGTAATCAAGTAGTGGAAGTGGTGTCAGTATTTTAAGTAAACAACCAAACTTACATAATTACATTAGCTATAAATATAATATATTACCCACAATACGCACGCAACAACTGCCCTATGATAAACTAACACACCCGTCATCCATAAAGCCGCCACACACTACATAAGTGCTTAGGCCATAACATAACAACAGAATATGAGAGACAACCATTAAAGGCGTGAAGCGCTTAGGGTAATACACGAGATAAAAGGGACGTCATTAAGAATGAGTTACAGGTAAGAGAAGTTACGTCTAGCCCTACGAATTATTATTCTTGGGTTCGGCACCTTGACCACTAGATAAACAAAATACTAAGTCATTGTTAGGTATAACAAACAGAATGTATACAAAAGTTAAACGAAAATAAATTCAAGTTGTAGACTACAAACTGACTACTGAATTACAAAAGAACAGCAAAATACATAATTATTTTGCTCAATTTAATTACAAATACCACGATTGTCCACGATAAATGAACACACTATTAAAGTAAACAATGATGAATCATAAGTGCGGTATCTATCTACCAGCGCGTCACTGAGTGAGCGCGTGTGCATCGCAATAACAAACTAGATATATTTTAATTAGATAAGTACTATTTGACTGTTCCGAGTTCGCAACGGCCGGTCAATCACACACAATAATGCTTTATAAAAGTACCTATAAAAACAATTCGATTATAAAGTCGATACAAAATTATGAACAACAACAATAAAAAAATTTCAGAACAAAGCACAGCGAAAAAAATAATACGTCAACAAAGTAGACATTAAGATAAAAAGACTTCCAGAAAAGAAAAACGAGAATCGAACTTGTATACTCGGCTGACAGTGACCTTTTAACCACTGATCCACAGGGTAAAAAAAAAAACAATATATTTTGTTTATGGTAAGATTTTTTAAAACAATGTTCAACATTTGGGTACATAACTACGCAGCAATTTAAAAAAATAGTGTATTTTACGAGAAAAAAAATTTTAGCTACCCACAACAAGAAATATTAATTTATAGTAGACACTACTACAAACGGTAACATAAATTAGAGAACATTCGTTTGGAAAAATAAACAATGTATAGGTTATAAGTATTCTTTTTTTATTTTATGTAATTATATGTAGGTATCTTTAAATCTTTTATATGCCATTCACCAAGTGGTTTAACATTCATAACATTTAGTTTTGAAGAATTCTGCCGGTTTACGGCGAAGATTATAAAATAAACAATTGCGTTGATGAGCCGACAACAGAGCTGAGTGTACCTTCTCGAAAATAGAAGATAAATAGTTCAACGATGCGGCATTAACTTCACATGGCTCATGCACCATATTAGAATTGAATTCCAAGTCAATATACTGAGAACCAAAATATCCTTCAATTGAGTTTATGAACAATGTGAGGCGTAGGTAAACAATGGCGTATAATTTACATTTAGAACATTTTATTTTAACAGTAGATTTCAATATTAGTGCCAAGTAATATAAACATTGTTTATTATAAGAAAGATTGTGGATGTAGTAACATGCACAAAAACAACACATTTTATTTTAACACTTTGTTATTAAAGTTTATGTAGGTATGTAGGTATTTGTTCAACAAACATTTTAAAACAACAAATAGGCATTTGTATTGTGAAGGTATTTATGAGTATAAGCGAATACTCATCGCACGAGTTTATGTAGGTATTTTACAACGAATGCCCGCCACCTGGCAATTAGTGATTACGCGCAGGCAACGCGTTAGAATAATATAACACAAAGAGTTGACCAACAGTGGGCAAAAGATACTGGGATCTCCAGTAGTGACCCAAAAATAAAAAATATACATTTACATATATTATATTATTATGTACACTAAGGTCAGACAGAATGACCATCATACGCTAAAATTATTTTGTAAGTGTGGGTTAAAATCTTATATAAAACGACTTAACCCGCTTTTTTTTTAAGCACACATTTTTTGTTTATTAAAACACATCATTTATTGTTATTACCTGATAGACAAAAACATAAGAAGGGTTACCTAGGAACCCTTTTAAACACCAAAAACCTTTAGTCGGAACTTGATAGTTTAAAAAGAAATGCCAAGAATCGTTAGTAGAACTTGAACATTTTAAGAACGAGTCTTCACCACGTTAGTATTGTAGTGAAAACAGGTATAGAACAACAAAAATATCAGGTAAAAACACTAAAAGACAACAAAAATCATCGATAAATCGACGCAACCACAGCGGTCATTCAACGATAGAACTCCAACGTTAGGCGTTGTCGGTATAAACAACAGATTCCATTACACTTTTAACCCGACAATGCCAGTTCTTCGCAGCAAGAACAGAGTACATACCATTTATCTCTTGTTTAGCAAGAGCAAAAGTACCATTAGAAAATCGCAAAACAGAGCACATACATTATCAAAATCAGGTAGCAAACAGCACCCAATCTTCTCCCATTTAGCAAGAGAAGGAGACCATTTTATAAACGGCAAAACAGAGCACCATCGGAATCCGACAGCAAAAAGCATCCATGCGCATTTAGCAGCATCCATACGCATTTAGTAGCATCCGTACAGATCTCACATAGCAAATAGGGTCAACACACGGCTAGTAGACGCCGCGTGGACTACAAAGCACTCCGAATTATTTGGTCAAAACAGCAGAAAAAACACCCTATTAAAGGCCAGACAACAGCCCGCCAAAGGCTAGCAAAGGCTAGAATAGAGTAGCCTTTCCCAAAGCTACCAACTCAGCAAACCAACAGCAATAGAAAGAAAAGAAAATTAACTTTAGAGGTTAATTCATTGATTAATTACTTTTACAAGTCAATTATTTAGTTATTTATTATTTATGTACCTTCATTAATGATATAAAGATGCGAGATTTTGAGCAAAGTTATTTGTATATAGCATTTATTTAAGAAAGAGTTTAGTAAAGACTTTAAAAACTTACTTAAAGCTATTTTAACAGTTTAATTTACACAATCGCATGAGAAAAAATTAACAGAGAAACGAACCCATGAAGAATAATGGCAAAAAAATTATAATAAATTACACTGCAATGTTCACTAAAATTACACACATGCCTACTAGTGAAAGAAAATAAAGTGCGTAATTGCGTATTGTAGGAAGAGAATGTAGTAAAATGTAAAATGCGTCCAAGAGAAATTGAAATTGTAGGTAGATAAAACACGTGGCTTCGTTGAGCCGGCGCGGCGCGGCGTCGCTCGTACGCCAAGCGACCGAGAATAAGACAGGTAATTACGTTTGATAACATTGCGCGATGCAATTTATCTAGCAGATAGTTCAATTAGACATATAATTAGTTAGAAAATACAATTAAGCGACTTGTGGCTGACAAGAAAAAAATATAGGTTACTCCTGGACGTATTTAACACATAAAAATATATAAAAATACATAAAAATATATAAAAATACAGAAAAAATACCACTCACCTTCGGAACACCAATTTAGCTTTAAAAAGAAATCCTATTGGGCGCCAATGTCTCACGATCAAAAAAAGGAAGAAAATCAGGTTTTACTTACAAATGAAAACACTTTTAGAATAGTACACTTCACAATATAATTGCCTATATAGGTAGATACAATGCAGCTACTTTAAAACTAAGTTTTACTGATAGAGAACATGAGTAAATTCAGGGCGTGGTCCGACAAGTATAGCTGGTGTTCACTGGTGTTCCGAAGGCCAGGGTCTTGATAGGAAGAAGACTTAACTGGCCGTGAGCTGGAGCAAAAGGGCCGATTGAGCAGCGTCGCACGCTTATATATGGCGTGCGGGACGCGGGCAGAGGCGCTCGCTCCCACCTTCGTTCGACGTCACAGTTCAGACGGAGGGGCACGACGTCACATATCATGGATGCGTTTCAGATGATTAGATGATTGTTGTTGATTTACAGGGATATTCATGAGATTATTGAAGTGAGATGTAAAGATCACTCGCTTATTGTCGTAGCGATGGTTGAGGATATTCCAACAAACATGATAATTATCAGAGCTAATGGGAAGATGCTGAATCAATTTCTCGGGCTCGCCTGTAATCTTAATTTTAAGGAACTGCATTTTTTGCGCATTTGATAAAGATGGATTGTTATGCACCGTCTCCGTAAAAAGATCCTTAAACGAAACCCATTTATTATAATTTCCGTCAAAAGTGGCAATCTCAATTTTAGGGGTAGACTTTTCAATATGAGCAACGGACCACATCTTCTTATTAATATCTCTCTTAATCTTATTATAATGTTTCTCGTACTGAGTAAATTGGTCTTCGTACTGACTGTCTGAACCACCTTATTCATTGTCTAGTTTCCAATGTAAGGAATCTATAGCAGTCCAACGTACTTCTAACGTCCTTAAGATGTCTTCAATCTCCCACTTTTCCGAAACAAGATCGAGGTCGATATTTGACGCAGTTCTCAAAAACGCCTTGAAGTTGGTAGCTTGTTGCCTAAAGAGATCATCGGATTAGGTTGAGATCGAGGTTTCACTAATCGTGACGTTCTGAGATGAGAGGGTTGGGGTTTGAGACTTAGAAGGTGCTACAAAAGTAGGAGGTTTCAACTCAGTAGTTCGGCTCGGCATCCGGATCGAAGGACCACATGTACGGGTCAATCACCGTACAATAGGTCAGGTATAAAGTCGAGTCAGTATACTTGCGCAAACGCGAGGAACCGCTCGATCGTTTATTGCCTAGTATATTAATTTAGTACGCAATTTGTCATCATAAAGTGCGCGACTCATTCTCATCCTATTAGTTTTAATTCACCTTTTTTATAGCACTAAAATACAGTTATATTTTAATCTTTTAGCCTAGTTTATCTTTATCTCATCCCCATCCAGAACATAGCATAATATACTATTCTATGAAATAAAATGTAAGTATTATTTAGAACATTTATTACGAAATTATAAATAATAATAATAATTTTAAAATGCTAAATAAAAGAATCTTTATAAATACAATTTTATAGCAAAGTCGGGAAGTTTCTAAATAACTAGGTACTTACTGTTTAAATCAAAAATATATTTTTTCTGGATCTGGCTTTAAATTAACACTCTTTAAAACCATTGAAAATGCAAAAGATCTGTACGTCACTATATATAATATGAATAATATCTACAAAGCTGTGCTTGTGCAAAGATCCCAGGGCCGCCAAACCTTACTTATTTTCTCAGAAACGAAATGTATATAATAATGTAGTGTTAGTATCTGCTATGAGTTAACGCATACTTGCTAGCTTGGATCGTGGGCCAATTTTTTATTATGAGGTGCTAAATGTCCACGGGAACAATATCCATACATTTTCTAAATGTGCCCCTTCGTGGTCTCTACCGATAGCTAGATATTTTGAAAACTTTAAAGCGTCTGGTAAAAATTACCGCTGCCGAAATGAGTTCGGCAGCATTATTTATGAATTTTTAATAATATTTTCTAAAACATACATAAAAATCAGCACTTAAAATTTTAGAAAAGTTAGTACAATAATTGTTACCTAACTTTAGCACCTCGTATCTAAAAATTGGCCCACGATCCAAGCTAGCAAGTAGTTATGCTTACACTGATAGCACATACTAACACTACTTTATTCTATACATTTCATTTCTGAGAAAATAGCAAGGTCTGGCTGCCCTGGGATCTTGGACTAATACACTTTTTCATTCGTAGAGCCTTCCAGCTACCTGTTGTATAATGTTCCCCGGAATAGTCGGTAAATACATTCTAGAATACATAGCTGCAGTTTGAGATTTCACGTTTAAGAGACACAGTGTCTAACTTTGGGCCAATCTATCTTCATTCGTAAATATTGTTCTATTGAATTTATTTTGTTTCATTTGTAATTGAATAACTTTACTTATGTACACGAATCCTGAGTAAAATGGAACGATACATTTTGTAAATGGTGTATATTTCGTCACATTAGTGTCTCAGACTCCTCATGATGATAATAATGCTGGTGTAGGCACCCGAAATCAGTAGGCCGAGGCCGAAGACGATGGTGAGGAGGTCCCGGAGCAGCTTGTAGTAGCAGAAGCCGTAGCGGTCCGGATACCAGATGCACGCGTCCATGATGCCCGGGAACACGAAGGCGACCAGCGACAGGCACAACGAGCCGAACAGGGCGATGAACCCGCTCAGGTTCGGCACCAACACCGCCAACATAACTGCACAACATTACTAATTACAATCTATTAACATTAAGTCTTTGCATTACTGTCTAACTGGCACACAATGCGCGCCGAAACTACTGAGCGCAGGAGGCCCGACATGTATGTTCCTTGGGGACCGTGGAGGTGTAATAAGAAGAGATTTTCCTAAAGGAATACCGACGGGATCGCGAAGAAACGATTAAGTTAAAAATAGTATTATCTCATATTTCAATCAAAACTATCTTACGGCGTATAAGGTAGTAATGTATACAGCATGAGAGACTTACAAGGTCCAACGATAAGTAGCACTCGCAAAGCGAAGTTCGAGAACGTGGGGTTGGTCAAGTTGACGTTCACCGTCATGCGACGCCACAAAATACGCCACGCCACAAAGTTTTGCAGCGGCACCGAAAAGTTTATCGCCAATGCAAACAAGAGCTTTGCTGCCTGAGCCTTTCTGAAAATATTTATATCACGTGAATATTTTTTATGAGATTATCATACAGCCTTTTGCAGTCAATGGGAAAATTCTTCCTAATCTGCAATATAAGAGCAATGTGATTAAGTAGGAGGATTTTTCCTACTATACCACACTGGTACATAAGACGGCTTGTTACCAATGATATTACAAAAAAAAGGTAGATACGTTACCTACGTAGAATCCGTAGAAACGGTACACTAACGCACACATCGATAACTCTTTTATTTTAATTTCGGTTGACAAGATATGTCAGTTTCACTTTGACGCCTGCTCGCGACGTTACACACGCATATGTCAGACTTGCCAACTGGCTTATGTTTAGCGTCCTGCTTTTGCTACGCCTATAACGTATCTACTTCTTTTTATGTAACATCATTGCTTGGTACAGTCTTTGATGTCGAGGTTTCCATCTCCTCTTAAAGATACTATTTGCTTTGTGTATTTTCCTCAGTCACCTCTTCATTTCAATGAAATGGAGTGGTGACAACCACGTGCATGCTACTCTTGGTGATCACTTGCTCTTGTATTTGTGTATACAAACTCTACGATTGCCAGTTTTCTAGAAAGTAGAAATATAAAAACTAACTTGTCATCGGGCGGCAAGTTGAGAGTGATGGCAGCCTTGACGTCCTCGCCGTACTTGAGGTAGCCGGTGACGCCGATGAGCACGAACAGCGCGACGGTGGTGCACATGCCGATGGTCAGCACGCCGCAGAACCCCGTGAACTGCTCCGGGTTCTCCATGTTGTACTCCAGCGCCAGGATCTGCACACACATACACACACTCACACACGACGCCAACTCACACACCTAACTCACACAACTTACGTGTACAACGTGTGCTACGTATGCTACGTACTATTCCCACCGCCTCCAGTGCAAACAGAGTCATGCCGATAAATATCGGTATTTCACTTATACTCTTTATTTCAAACTTTGGATCGTCCACGGAGATATCCTCTTCAGTTAAATAATAGAACACAAGCATCAATCCGAGGAACAGCAGAAAGTTTGAGAACGTCGATAAGATTGTCAGCAACTTCAAGTCTTTAACCAAATTGATTATAATCTGCACCGGGAGCAGAAAGATGATCCACATGCGTGTTTCAAAGTTGACGCCGTGGTACGCCGCCACCTGCGGACACATGCGAGCAAGTGATCACGAGAGACTATAGCACGTTCGCCTTTAGACACAATCAATGTAGAATACAACATGCACATTACCTGCTGTATATTGATAGCGACGAAAACCATGTACACAGTGCAGAGGCCGAGTTGACCGATCACAAGTGTCGCATCAGCCATGACGTAGAAGAAGAACGCGTACCGGCGGAACCACATGGGGCCTGCCTTTATCGCTCGCGACATACATTTGGGATACGACATGTAACCACGTTTGTGTATTTTGCAAAGATGATACTGCGCACCGATCTATATACAACATAACTGAATTAATCTAGTATAAAAGTTAGTTAATAATTCTGTCTTTGTTTAAACGTATCACTCGGATCTACAAACCAAACACGCATAAGTGCACTTTAACATGTTCGAGGTAATGGTTAGATGTTAGCCTAATGGTAAATACTTTATTTTATCTTAAAAGTTTAATTAAATATTGTAGATTTATACATAAGCCGTATTTAAGTTGTTTAATAAACAAATAAATAGATTAATTATGTTAAATTATAAAGAATATGAATAAACAGTAAATAGCGTATGTACGGACCAAAATATGCAAACAGTAGACGGTAAAGAACCCGATAAAGACAATGCCGATGGTCCCGTACACGATGCCGAGTCGTCGGACGGCGTCGGGCATGGCAAGGATACCGACGCCCAGCGCGCCCTTTAACATGTGTATCATCGTCTCACTGTACCTGCGACACAATATAACTACTATTTATTTAAACCTCAACAAAAAGCACACAATCATTAACCCATTTTATTGCGTGGGTGTCGTCAGAGACGACTAAGGGAAAACACGAAGCAGAAAGTAACTTTGTAAAGAAACGGGAAACTTGACATCAAACCGTATGCCAACCTGTCTGGCCAGCGTGGTATCGTAGGACGAATGCTCCTATTCACTCACAATGCTAATATTGTGACGCAAATAAGGAGAGGTCCGTCCGCCAGTAGACTGTGAAGCTGTATGACGATCACTAAAAGCACATGATTGTTAATGACTTTTCAGATGAAGCACAAAAACTGTGTGCTTCATATTCTTCATAATTAACACCTTTGCGGAGTGTTGAGCAATGTGGTCGAAAGTCAATGACTAAAATGGGCTGATTTGTGTATGCGAGGTTTATCTCAGGTGTTCAACCTATTGCATTGCGAACGTGGCGGCAAATGTAGAATCATTAAGTAATTAAGTTCAATTTAGACGTTCATAAGCGTCACTTTGTGGCCTAGATGAATAAATGAGTTTGAGTTGACTTTGTTGTGTTGCTTCAGATTCAGATATGACTCACTGCTATCCAAGACAATAGTTAAAACCAAGTACCTATTGCGAGCTGCGGGTGGCACTATTAATGTTATAACTTATACTTGACGACCGGTTGGCGCAGCGGGAGTGTAAGCGACTGCTACGCCAAAGGTCGCGGGTTCGATTCCCGCTCAAGTCAAACATTTGTGTGCATGAACATGGATGTTTGTCTTGGTATGGGTGTTTCTATGTATAATATAATATGTATGTATTTACAAAAAAAAAAGTACATATGTATGTTTATCCATTATCTAGTACCCATAACACAAGCTCTGCTTAGCTTGGGACTAGATGGTGATGTGTGTATGTGGCAGAATAGAATAGAATATATAATATATAAACATACTAGAGGACGCCCGCGGCTACGCCCGCATATTATTTTATTTTACCCGTTTTGCCCGATCCCGTGGGAATTTCGGCAAATCCCTTCTTAGTGCACCCCTACGGTCCTCAAGGAACATACATGCCAAATTTCAGCTTTCTGCGTCTACTAGTTTAGGCTGTAGCTTGTCTGTCAGTCAGTCAGTAACGCAAGGATTTTATATATACAGATGACTCTTTAAGTACTTCAAAAGCAATTGCACGGATGCGCTCTTATTTCAGAGTAGATTTTCAGAGATATAGCAGAGTGAGGCGCCCACAAGAACTTGATGAAATAAAACTAAGTTACTATCAAACTGCGATCGCATCGAGAAACAAGCTTCAAAATGTACAACAGTTGGATGTCAAGTAAAATGCTAACTTACACCATGACTAGGGAGTTAATCTAAATATTATATTATAAACAAAATATTAATTAAAAGGTATTGAAAGAACATTACGTTGTGGGTTTCTTTACTTTCCGATTTTTATGGGGATCGAACTCTTCATCTTCCCCTGGAACACACGAAATAAAACACCATGAGCTGAGGGAGATCCCCGCACTCCTCACGAGCAAGAGGCTTCGACTTACTTCCCACAACCGTCTCCACCACTTCAGACATAAACTGGTACACAAACATTTTGCTGCCGGTGCTTCAAACCTCTTCCTATTATATTTATACTATATGTCTATTATCTACCAAATATGATATGAATTGTATTTTAAATCTATACACTATTTATGAATTAAGTCTTATTTTGTATGTTAAATACGCATCGTGTATAGCATTGGAACATTCGTCTGGGAAACGTAAAAGCGTCCAATGTACTCTTTGCGTAAAAGACATCTAAGATGACATAGTCTGTCTCTATGGTCTGTCTCTTGTCATGCCTTGTGCCATGCAATGTCTTCTACTTATTATCCAATCTCTTTGGTGTTCTACAAAGAAATATAACCTTATTAAGTCATAGTCCAACCTCTTTGAGTCACTTAGTCCAACCTCTCTGGTCTTCTACCACAGAGTAATAAACGCAAAAAGTATGAAGCAGAGTAGAGTAAGGAGTTCTTTGTCCAAGAAATTAAAATTGTGAGGAAATAGCGCTATTGGCGATGCAAAGATTATCCGCGCGCCTCAAGCGGCGAAAATGGAATTCTTCGAGGTACTACACGTTTGACAGATTTCAATACAACTTTCCTTCGAGGTTATGGTAGTAATTGTATTGACTATTGAGACAAGGAGCAATATTGCTCCTTGTACTAACAGCTGTCAAAGCCTGGCTGAGGTTAATAGAGAAAGCATTTCAAAAAGAGTAGAAATCGTATATGCCTCTTTATTCTCTCTAATGACAAAACTCCATATGTACAAATGTCAGAGAGGTTGGACCATAGACTAATATATTATATTTGGGTTGGACTAGGTTAAGGTTGTATTTCTTTGACAAATGTGATAGCCATAGAAATGCGTAGCATCCAAGTAGCATCTCTAATTAGCCTGTGCCATAGAGCTTACTTACAGCATTGAATGAAATTTTTTTTAGCATATATATTACATGCTAAAAAAATTATGTCATGTTGATGTCCAACCAGCTGGTGGGTAAGACGTGCTGAGGGATTCGTGACTTGAATTAATTTTGAAAATGTGTATCGTGAATATCCTTACTTCTGAATAATGAGAAATGACTATAGTTTGTTAAGCCGACGCGGACTGTTGTAAAAGCTGAATGGAAGTTTGAAAAGGAAATGATCAAAAAATATCTTGCCATCGTTAAGTCTCAATTGGTAAAGGATGATGAAAAATCTTGGTACCCACCACCAATAGCTTAGTGTAATACGTCATTGGATAGCTCTTTGTGAGCTAAACAAAAATTATTCTGGCCACTAGTTCCAAATCTTAGTCCGCTCAGCAATAACAAGTACTATAACATGCCAGTTGTAGCAGGGACATAATTAGGTTATTATTATTATTTCATAATTCACTACCCTTTTGTACATCAATAAGGCATTTTCAATTACCTACTTACTTCAGTTTATTTTTTATAACTGTATTTTAAATTATTGCTTTAGTTTATAAGATATCTCAGTAATGAAAGGCGTCAGTTCCGTATATCAATCGTTTTTATTCTTGCTAACCACACAACTCAATGACTAATTATTGTAACAATCCTGCGACATAAACCGGTGCCGTACAATACTTTTTCAACCGCCGACTTTTTCCCGCTCAACTCCCAAAAACGTTCCCGCCAAAATGTTAAAGTTTAATGGTAGTGTTGCCATTGTAATAATTGAAGAACATATTAAAATAATTTGATGAGTAAATCTAAAAACATAGTTGGCCTTTTAAAATTATTTACAATAGCGCAAAATGATTGCGTAAATTTATTTAACCTTACACTCGTCCGTCCTGACAATGTGTATGCCCTCATACACATACCAGGTGGAACCTTACACTTGGCAGATTGGAGCATCCTTGGAATATAACTAAAGTTTTTAAAAATAATTATTATTATTATTAATTACGTCTATACAAACTATGCTTTACCTTAAACAAAACAATACATCTCTAAATATTGTGTGTAATAACAATTTTATATTAACATTCATAACATACAATAAGTTCCATTTTGTAAGACTAACAATTTGTATGTTACATTTACTTTTATTGCGTAGTTTATAAAACGTCCTTGACAATATTTAGTAAGCAGTCTTAAATTAGAGAGGAATTACAATCAGATCATCTTAAACCTAATCTCATCGTAGCGGCCAATTTTATTTCTCTTGACTCTTAACCAATTATCCTTGTAACCAATTAACCTTCTAACCAAATAACCTTGTAACCAATTATCCTTGTAACCAATTATCCTTGTAACCAATTATCCTTGTAACCAATTATCCTTGTAACCAATTATCCTTGTAACCAATTATCCTTGTAACCAATTATCCTTGTAACCAAATTATCCTTGTAACCAAATTATCCTTGTAGCCAACTAATCCTGTACCCAATTAACCAGGTGTATAATTTATTTAATATAAATCCCCTAAAATAATGAAACCGAAAAACCACATAAAGTACCTATTAGTGCCAGGTCAAGGACCACATAAATGGGAAACTAATTAACAATAATTATTATCGTTTTCCAATATATTAATAACTTTTGCAAAACTATGTCAGACATCTTTAAGATATGTATTCATCGTCATCTAAGTCATCTTCAGCCGCGGTATCAACATTATCATCAATATCTAAGGAAGTTACATGAATCCACGGCTGGATTCTATATGCAGCAATCGTTGTCTTTCGTTTACCTTTAGTTCCGTCAAAACCCGCGATTGGTGCCACTTTATATCGATCGTTACCTAGAACTTTAACTATCCTAAAGGGCCCCTCATAAGACGGCATCAGCTTCGTGCTTTTTCCGTTATTTTGAAAGGCTACCTTGGCTATTTTTACAAGTTCACCCTTGTTGTAAGCACGAGCGGGTCGTCTGTTACGGTCATAATATCGTTTTTGAGATTCCTGAGCCATATCAATAATACGTTTAACTACTTCTCGAAGGGATGATAGATCAGTAATCTCGCGTGTATCTTCAACTATCTCATTTAGAGCCGGCTTGACCTCACTATTCATCCCAGTGCCGAACATGACCTCTGTTGGTGTTTTTCCTATCGTTTTCTGTAAGGTATTATTTAGTCCCCATTGAATCCTTCCTAATTTGTTATCCCAATCCTTCTCACTATCCCTAAGATTCTGTGCCGTTAACGAGTCAAGTATGGTCCTATTGTAGCGTTCGACTTGACCGTTGGACCTTGGACTGGCTACGGCATTTAGCACATGTTTTATTCCTCGGTCAAGGCAGAACTTCTTGAAGGAGTGAGAGGTGAAACATGACCCTCTATCACTCACTAACCGATTTGGGTTTCTAAATGTATTAAAGATGTCTTCCAAAACCCAAATGACACTTTGCGTTTTAGTGTTCCGGACTGGTCTAATGAACAAAAACTTTGTAAACGAATCTACAACTGTCAATATGTGTGTAAAACCTCTCTTCGACTTGACAAACGGTCCAATGTGGTCAATGTGCAAGGTATGGAATGGAATACCAACTTTTTCAATGGGATGTAATAATCCTCCACTCGTATTTGCATTTCTTTTCGCATATGCGCACTCAATACAAGCGGCAACGTATTTCTTGACAAATCGCGTCATTTTCGCAAACCAATAGTTCTTTTTAATGCGATCTAAGGTTTTCTCGAAACCTACATGCCCTATGTCATCGTGGTTCATCTTGCACAACTGCCACCTTGCACCCTTTGGAACCACCCACCTCAAGCATTCCCCGTCACCTCCGATACACCTAAACAACCTATTGTTTTTAAGGACATAATTTTCTCTGATATACTCTAAGCCTTTCGAGTCTAGATCGCTGCTAACGATGTTACGGATTCTACACAACTCGGAATCTCCCAATTGGAGGGTAAGTAACCAGTCGTCATCAGATATAGCCATCACTGCAGGATACTGTACAGGTTCGAGAGTACCCGCTTCATCAATGGGATTCCTGGAAAAGAGCATCCACGTGGCCCATTTTCGTTCCAGACCTATACTCGATGGAGCAGTCGAACTCCTGTAACGCCATCCACCAACGAGCGATTCTAGGAATGAGGTCGCGTTTCTCAAATGTAGAGCGTAACGCACTACAGTCAGTCACTATTTTAAATGGTTTCCCGAGGACATACACCCTGAATTTTTTAGAGAACAAATAACGGCTAACGTCTCTAACTCGTAAGAGTGAAAATTCTTTTCTTCGGGTGTAGTCTGACGACTGTAGTACGCTACCGAGTGAAAAGCGCCTGTGGTCCCCGTCTGAGTGGACTTCGCTCTCGGCATTGGGATCGTATAAAGCCAGGACTGGTCTCTCAATCAATTTTGACTTGAGGACTTTAAATGACGTTTCCTGATCATTCGTCCATTCCCATTTCGAATTCTTTTTGAGAAGCTTCGTGAGTGGATGAGCTAACTGAGCAAACGATTGAATGAATTTTCTGAAATAGCTAACGAGTCCAAGGAATTGCCGCACACTGTGAACATTTTCGGGTTTGGGGAAGTCTACCACGCTCTGGATTTTTGCTAAACCTGGTCTTATGCCTGACGAACTAATTTCATAACCCAAGTAATCTATTTTGTCCTGCAAGAAACTACATTTTGATAAGTTTAGTCTGAGATTAGCTTGTTTGAGTACCTCAAAGATTTCTTCTAACCGTTCCATACACTGTGCAGGACTTTTACCAAAAACTAGCAAATCATCAATGTAAACAGTGGCCTTGTCAAAACGAGCTGATCCCAGGACATGATTCATCATTCTTTGAAAAACAGCAGGTGCGTTCGCCAGACCGAACGGCATGCGATTATATTCATACTGGCCGTCCGGTGTGACAAACGCAGTCAAATGCTTACACTTCTCTGCTATGGGTACTTGGTAATACCCTGACATTAAATCCAGAGTGATGAACCATGCCTGCCCAGATAATCTTGCTATCTCATCCTCTATTATTGGAATTGGGTATCGCTCCTTAATCGTGATTGAGTTTAGGAGTCTATAATCAACACACATTCGTATACTGCCATTTTTCTTTCGCACGAGGATGATGGGACTGGCATAGCTGGAAGTAGACTCCCTTATTATACCTGCTTGCAACATCTCTTCTACCATAACTCGGACTATCTCTCGTTCATGATGAGACAGGCGGTAGGGCCTATACACTACGGGACGCTCGCTATTTATTTCTATTTTCATTTCCGTGACGTTTGTACAACCTAACTCTGATAAGTCATATGCAAAACACTCCTCGTGACGTTGAAGTAAATCCAAGAGTTTAGACTTATCATCCGCAGAGACTGCACTGCCTATATTGACCTGACTCTCATCTATCCGTCTTACCGAAAAGATTTTAGATTGCGAAGCTATGCCTGGGGAGGCGCTGGAATCCGCTAACCTATAAACCTTCTCTACCTTTTCAGCCCTAGACAGCACTAAATTTTCTTGAAGATAGCAGGCCACTGAGCAAGGAGTTATGTTTATAAAGAATGACCCCTTCTTTACCTCGTAAATACCACCACAAATCACAAACTGCTCGCCCGGTTTCCCCACAATCTTCGTGTCCACTAATATTTTGCCAACAATAGAAGTTTCTGTTCCAACCCTAACACTAGCAGTACCATGTAACTTACTATAAGCCAACAAGCGTACCCGTTCCAATCTGTCATCTGTCTCATGTAACTCAGGATCAGACATTTCCTCGCCGACATGTAGAAACTGTAATTTGTTCACATCCTTATAAATAACTATATGGGATTGCTCGGTGTAATTCTGACCGATAAGCATGGCCTTCTCTAACAAATGATCCGCTACGACTCTACACGAGACATCAGCACCTACGCCATCTACTGTTAATCTTAGCTTAACTGAACCCAAAGAGTGTACGAGGTTGTTTCCGAAGCCAGTCATTGGCAACGGAACATGATCATGACTAAGACCAAGTTTAGAAAAACTGGACTGTCTAATAAGAGTCACTTCACTGCCAAGGTCAACGAAAGCATCCAGCAGCATTCCTTCTACATTCACTTCTTTCATGAATTTATTACATGGTTTGCAGCTGGAAATGCGCATAGTTTTTGCCGATACATTAGATTTCGTTGACCCTGTGTCCTGCTTCAAACGACATAGCTCCGATTTATGTCCTACTTTATTGCAATGACTACACTTGATTATAGACTTAGGACATTTTGAATAAGGATGACTTTCGCGTTCGGCCTACTGTTCGATTTATCATCTGCTGAACTAGTAATCCTATTTGAAGGTAATACAATATTAGGCTCTTTATTGTTACTAAGTAGAAATTTTAACAATTGATCAGGATCGTCACACCGCAGCGCTAGTGCACTGGATCTCATTGTGCGATCGCTGATACCGTGTATTATGCAATCAACAGCCCGCCTATTACTAATTTCACACTGGTTGAGGAGCGCGACTTTCTCATAAAAGTAATTTTCAATTGGTTCGTTTGGTTTGCTTTTGCGTTTTAACATGTCCTCTAGAATCTGTCCATAGTTTTGCTCGCTGGGGAAAGCATTAATGAGTTTAATCTGCCATTGTTCCCATGTATATAAAATAGAATTAAGACTTTCGTACCAAGTCTTCGCTAACCCCGTTAATTTCTGCATTGCAAAGTGGATGACAGTCTTTTCATCCCAGCCGTAAACCTTCGCACACTCGTTCACCTTTTTAAGCCATATGTCCATTCGTTGATTTTTCTCAGAAGGATTAAATTCTGGAATAATATTTTTGCTATCGAAACCTCTGTTTATAACTTGAGCGCTTTGGTTTTGTGGCTGAGATGGCAAGATGTCCTTTACACATTTTAATATTTTAACAATATCTTTAGTGGAAAAAGAAGGGCTACGTGACCTTTCTCGCGAATTCCGCTTTCACCTCCAATGTCCAGATTTGGCAACCGGCTGCGGCTCCGGCTGCGGCTGCGGCTCCGGCTCCGGCTGCGGCTGCGGCTGTAGCTAAGGCTGCGGCCGCGGCCATGGCTGCGGCTGACATGTCTCGCTTCTGCATCCTTCACACGGTGTTGCTCGCTGTGACGGCGGCGCACACCCTCTTCCCACTCACGTAGCTCTAGCTCCATTAAGCGTACTCGCTGTTGGTCGTTCCTCAATACTTGCTCACGTTCAAGCAAGCGACGACTGTGGCTACGAGTACGAGTACGGCGGCGTCGTGAGCGCGAGTGACTCCGCTGAGGAGTTTCCAGGCGATGTCCGATACTCTCATCTTCATTCATGATCTAAAACTCGCCGTAAAATTTCAAAGCGTTACTGACAGTTAAAGACATACACCATATAATGATAAAAGTATAAACTGATAGGTGTCTTTTAAATCTCGAAAACGGTGCGTCGTAGCACAAAATAACAAGATTTTTGAACCCCTTTTAGAAACACCACACCCACATGATGATGTAAATAATAATAATAATATTTTAATATATTTTCCTTCTCTTACAGTGCTGCTCTGTATAATATGCTCCCTTTGTCGACTTTTACGACCCCCTTGGGATGATATGGGGTGGTGACATTCCGTTTTCTTAATCCGTCACCACACGGACAAAGAAATTTAATAACTAATTATCCAAATCTTCAAGCAAATGTGGGAACATTTTATACAAGCAAATTATGGAGTAACAACTGGTTTAAAACTTGAAACAGCCGTGACATCATAACACATAGACAAAAATGTTCGTAGGCGTGTAGATACTTACTTACTTTTAGTTTCGTGTCCTAATTCTGAGATGTAAGATATCTCAGTAATGAAAGGCGTCAGTTCCGTATATCAATCGTTTTTATTCTTGCTAACCACACAACTCAATGACTAATTATTGTAACAATCCTGCGACATAAACCGGTGCCGTACAATACTTTTTCAACCGCCGACTTTTTCCCGCTCAACTCCCAAAAATGTGTGTCCAAGAATGCTCCCCGCAAAAACGTTCCCGCCAAAATGTTAAAGTTTAATGGTAGTGTTGCCATTGTAATAATTAAAGAACATATTAAAATAATTTGATGAGTAAATCTAAAAACATAGTTGGCCTTTTAAAAATATATACAATAGCGCAAAATGATTGCGTAAATTTATTTAACCTTACAAGTTGATATACTTATTATAATTTGTCCACCACTTAGTAACTACCTACCTACTTATTAGTTTTACGCTATAAACATCGAAGTAGACTCCTGTTTTCGTATATTACATATTATTATGTTAGTTGTATCATAGTTTTAGCCAAAATCCATCCATTTCTGGATACAGATGCCGCAAGGTGGGAACGTTTTGCCGTAATCGGTAAGCTTGACAGCCGAACCGCATTTTGGTGATTGTAGTGGGATGTTTCATATTGTTGATAATTATACTACAAACCTAAATGTGCACTTCAAACTGAGTCAAATCCAAAAACTTTAGGGAACGTTTTATTATAAGACTAATCTTAGATTCCGTTAGTGTTATAACACTATAATAACAGGTTCCTTAAGCTAAAAATTATCCTATGATAATTCGACAAATAAGATGATTTTATGATATTTCTATGAGTAGTTATATAGTTATGTAATGATATTCGAAGATAGTCCGTTTGATAATGGAGTACTGGATAGGATATGAGATAAAGACAAAGACATATTTATTTCTGCATTTTGGTTGTTTACAACACTTATACATGTCAAAACCCTATTCTAGATGATGCCGGCTTTTCCTAGCTAAATGACTTCTTGAGAAGAAAGGCCGAAACAAACTCAGAGTCATTGTTTTTTTTTGTCACTTCAATTTCTTTAGTCTTTTCTTCATCTTTTAAAGTCCAGACAAAAAAAGGGTTTAGTGTGCAAGTACAATGCAGGAAATCATCTGACGCTTTTGACTGACTCGGCCCACTGATGGCCCGCATTCTACAGCAATCGTACGGCTCAACCTTGATTGAGGGAGCCAGCACGATCTGTATCACTATGCCTCCACGCCATCAGAAGGTGTATGCATAAGCATGTCAGCCTAAGCCATCAGACAAGTCGCCACAACTATTTGTCTATATGTTTAATAATGCCCACATCATACTCACATACTAGGAGGACTAATTCTTAAGAGCTGCAAATACCCTCAGTCTCATCATCGCCGTTGGTCTAACCATCTGTACTATGACGACTTCTAAATTTTGTCGCTAGAGTCGCTAGTTCTTAGCATCGCCAATTGCACAGTTTGTTCAGGGGAATACATTATGTACGTATCGTTCAAGTTTATTCTAAGGCCTGCTAGATCATCTAACTCAAACTCAAATATGTTTATTTCCATAAAAATGTTAAAATTTTTTGGACTTGTCAGAAAGTCATACAAATTAAAATAAAAAAGTAACACACATCTATGCAGACCACTTTAGAGACCAGTCTCTCTTATTCATGTGAGTGTGTGGCGAACTCTGTTGTCGGAGCTTTCAGACCGCCTTTAGGCCTCCGACATGGCCTAACGATCCTTGTCCTAAGACAAGAACCGGGCCTGACAGCTTTACGTGCCCTCCGAAGCACGGTAGCGCTCAGATATAAATGCTACACATGGTCACCCATCCACATAGTGACATGTGTACGTGTTGCTTAACTTTGTCGATCTACTACGAACGGCAAGCCAAAGTTCTCGCTATGAGCGCTACTAGAGATCATTATGCTTATGCTGACTTGCACCACGACCGTCACTGTCATTTTGTCGATAAATTGAAGGTCAGTGCTTGGGACACAGTTAGATGTTAAATAAAATTCATGTCATAGTAACTTTAAATACTTTATTTCCTTATTACATATTATTGCATAATTTATAATAAAATATGCTTTACATAGTATAAATATTTATATTTACTATTGAGGTGCAGACAATTCTTACACATAGCTAACTATGTACAATATGTACATTTTATAAACATTACTAACTTTATATAAACCTACTAGATCATGCCCGCGGTTAAACCCGCGTTATTTAAGGCGACTGCTCCACTGCCGTGGCTCATAGCGTGATGTTATATAGCCTACTAGCTTTTGCCCGCCGCTACGCACGCGTTAAATTCGGGGTAACACAAATCTACTTTCAGTCTCAAGTTGTGTGAAGGCACTCCTGATTAAAAAGATATTATAAAGACTTCAGAAACTCTATAGAGTATAAAGTAACTCGGTCAGTATCCATGATATTATCTACCATTATCTACCGAAAGGTATATAATAACATCGCCTTGCATACAGTCCAATGTCAAAGCCATGTTCTAATACATGTCCAATATATTTCTATAAACATTTTCTATTAATATTAGTAGGGTAAATAGTTTCAGCCGTTTAAGCGTAGTATATAATTATTAGTTTATATATGCAATTTTTTTTTTTGTGTGGCTCCATCAGTTGGATAGATGATTTTGCCAATGTCAAGGTGGAAAAAGAGATCAAATAAATTAATAAAAATACATAATAGATAACTGTTGACCGATGCTATCAATTTAATCACCCTGCACAATAATATGACATTATGTATGATGTGACACTACTGACAGATATGCGATAGTAGGGTAAGCAGGGGTAATGGCGCGCAATGGGTAATGGCGCGCACCTCTGTATCTCTGTTAAAACGGCACGTAGCAACACGAGTGTCGAGTGAGGGGCGCATGGGAAGTGCCTCAAATAGGCAACGATTCAAACTGACAGTGAGCTCGCGTCGTTCGACAGTGAAGCGCATTACTGTGTTTGCGGCTGCGGCGATGTAATTTTTGGTAATTTGTTTATGTCGGTAAATCCAAGATTCAAATGTCTATTTAATTATTATTTAACTTTTCTGGCCAAAAAACTATTCTATTTTGTAGTAATGTAATCAATTGTTAGGAAAAATGTAAAACTTTTTTAAAATTTAAAAATTATTACAAAGCCACCGTTTGGGGTTATACCGCTCACGTGAGCGCCATTACCCCTTAGTAACTTTATTTTTTACTGTTATAGATATGCCAAGAAATTTAATGATGTTCAAACTTTCAGAATTTTAATGATGTTCAATCTCTTGACTTGCCAATAATTTCGGGACATGCAAACCAAAGAAAGGTGTCAAAGAAAAGATGAACAAACAAGTGACGCAAAAATCTTACATTGTGATTGTGGACTTAACTTTTATTGTATAAGGTTGATCTCATTAATAATTGTTTAATTAAAATGTGTCTTAACAATTATATTCCTAAACAAAATGAGTGAGCGTTGTTACCATGTCCCCTGAGCGGCATTACCCAAAGTCCGGGGGAATGACGCTCAAACATGTTTTTTTTTTAAATGTTTTACTACTAGTATTAGGTCATAGATTTATGCTTTTGTTGTTAAATTGAATGTTACTCGATAGTTAAAGACTTTGATATTTTTCTCAATTTAGATTTATATTAAATAATTTAAAAAATAAACCATGTTTTCCTTAAGTGAACGCCATTCCCCCTGCTTACCCTACATGCACAGCACTCAATTATCAGCGCATGCGTTTTTACTTCCAAGAGGTAAATTTGTGCCGTACAAACTTCTACCCTCCCTAGAATCCCTCCCAGTTTATTTTTTGCAACTTATGGTAGCCTATGTCCGTCTCCATGGTCCAATATATCTCTATATTAAATTTCAACAAAATCGGTTCAGCCGTTTTAGCGTGAAAACGGAACATACATACATACACACTTTCGAATTTATAATATTAGTAGGGATAGCCTTCCTCGATAAATGGGCTATTTTTTTTTTAAAGACAATTCCCGCATTTGGACTAAATCCTGTGTCGCGGGGAACTTTACAAACATACAACTAACGGACACAATGAACACCCAGACTCGAAACAACAATTTATGAATCACACAAAGTGTTGTGTCGTGTGGTGATCGAACCCACAACACTTCGGCACAGTGTCAAGCGGTGAGGCGGCTGCTTAAACCACTACGCCAACAGTGCACTCAAGATTAGTATTAGATAAGGTGAATGAAACATAATAGAGGTACACGCTATCGCATCCTTTATATTATAATGTGTCTTAAATTTGTCTGAATGCCTTTCGTTGAATCTGTAGAAAATGCCAAATGTACATCTCAAAAAATCTCCAAATGTACATCTAAAGGTGATCTATACAAATATTATAAAGCTCGCTTTTTTGTTTGATAGAAAGTACTGGTCCGATTTGAAAAATATTTCATTATAGATAGCCCATTTATCGAGGAAGGCTATAGATTATATAACATTACGCTATAAGCCACGGGAGCGAAGCAGTAGCCCTTAATAACGCTGGTGTAACCGCGAGCACATCTTGTATAAAATAAGCGTAATAAGGCGATGCTAGTATTATTATAGCTGTTTTATGAGCATACGTATGTATCTAGTGTTTTTTTTTTTTTTTTTTTTCTCTTTATTTGTTTTGGGACTTATATATAATTTTATATGTCAGTCCCATCATAACAAGAACAGTTTACAGCTTTTAAAATTACTTATTACTAACTTATATCTAATATACATACATAGGTTTCATGCATACTTACCTACTAGAATTATGATGATGTAGGCATAGCCAATTTACAAAACATCTTAGCTTCTTCAGAAGTGGGTATCTAGTGTTGAGTGGGACACCAAATTGTAGCCAATCCGCACATGGCCAACGTTACTGTTACCTTACCCTTCTCATAGTAAGAAGAGGCATGTCCAGCAGTGGGACAGTTTATACGTATATACTGGGCTGAAGATGATCATAATTTTCGATTGGATACCTGGATACCGGCAAACAATTGGCCCTCGTGCGAAGGTAACAATGTGCAGAAAATAGCTAGCTAGTAATTATAACTTAAGCTATTGGGAATGAGGAGACACTTGGTTTTTAAGGTTCCGTACCTAAAAGGTAAAAAACGGGACCCTAGTACTAAGCCTCCGCTGTCTGTCTGTCTGTCTGTCCGTCTGTCTGTCTGTCACCAGGCTGTATCTCATAAACCGTGATAGCTAGAAAGTTGAAATTTTCACAAATTATGTATTTCGGTTGCCGCTATAACAACAAATACTAAAATAAAAATAATGATAATATTAAGGGGGGGTCCCATACAATAAACGTGTTTTTTTCACATTTTTTGCTCAAAATTACTAACTGTAACAGGAAGACGCTTTAAATTTTCACAAAATATGTAGTTGTATATTACCTTTCAAAATAAATAATTAAATTAAAAAAAGTAAATAATAAAGGGGGGCTCCCATACAACAAACGTAATTTTTAAGCAATTTGTTACTCGATCTTAATAAACAGGTAGAAACTTAAAAAGTATTTAAGTATACATACAACGAACGTAATTTTCTTTTATAGATGATGGTACGGTACCCTTCGTGCGCGAGTCCAACTCGCACTTGCCCATTTTTGTATAGTCCAAAGGTAGTTTAGAGTCAAATCATATATTAAAATTACGTAAATTATGTGTTGCACATAGTTATTATCATGCGACGGCAAGAAGTGAAGTATCATCATCATCATGATCAGCCTTTAATAGTCCACTGCTGGACTAGGCCTCTCCTTTGAAAGGAGGAATTGGCCTACTATACCACGCTGGCCAAACGGGTTGGTAAAGGGTATGTAGTTTGTAAGTTTTCCTTCTCTTACAGTGCTGTTCTCAGCATAATATGCTTCCTCTGTCGGCTCTTACGACACACATGGGATGATATGGGGTGGTGACAATCCGTATTCTTGATCCGTCACCACACGGACATAAGTGAAGTATATCCCGACTATAATAGGCGTTTGAAAATAGCATTTCACTGAGACAATCTTAGTTTGCACCTATGGTTCATAAAGTGTTGAGGCCTGCTCGCGACATTCGAAATATCGTGCGTTTGAAAACACTCAAGAGATACTAATATATAAAGCTGAAGAGTTTGTTTGTTTGTTTGGCTGAACGCGCTAATCTCAGAAATTAGTGGACCGATTTGTAAAAAAGAAACAGTGTTAGATAGCCCATTTATCGAGGAAGGCTATAGGCTATATAACATCACGCTATAAGCTAAGGGAGTGGAACAGTAGCCTTAAATACCTCGGGTGTAACCGCTGGCTCAGCAAGTTGTTCTCAAAGTGTATAGGCAGGTTCGCGACATTCGAACCCCCGTGTGTTCGAAAACTCAAGAGGATGTACAAGTATCGTGCATGTATTGTTCACCAATCAAGTGTCATAGGTCCATAGAAGTATATATCCCAGTTCATGCCACCGACGTAGTCGTACGGTATGTACCATTCGTAGTAATAGTACTTGTATCTGTTGTGCGAGTGGCAATACGAGATGCGAGGCACGCATATTTGGAACTCGTACGCTGTGCTTCTGAATAAATCGTAGTAGAAAGACTTCGCTCTCATGATGACGCAAGTCGGGATTCTTCTTATATCAAGCCAGCCCTGAAAGAATAGTAATCTTAATATATAAAATCCTTGCGTTACTGACTGACTGACAGACACGCTACAGCCTAAACTATTGGGCGCAGGAAGCTGAAATTTGGCATGTACTTTTCTTGGGGACCGTAGAGGTGCACTAAGAAGGGATTTCCCGAAATTCACACGGGATCGGCCAAAACGGGTAAATTTAAAAAAAATGCAGGCGTAGCTGCTGGCGTCCTCTAGTCTTCTATAAAAATCAAATGAATCACTAATTTGGTACGCATAACTTCCAACCGACTGCACCAAATTAAATAAAACTTTCTTTAATATATTCATAATTGTCTCGATAAGATTAGTACAAAAACGAAACAGACATGGCGGTACAAAGTTCGCCGACTCTGCTAGCGTTTTCATAAATTATTCAAAATAAATAAATAGAATACCCTAGGACAAGTCACACAATGCCATCTGGTCCCAAACAAACCCAAAGTCATAGGCAGAGAAAGTATTAAATGTGTTCATCTGTGTTCATCATACAAGACTTGAGCTGGGTTCTCTCACATGACATTATAATAAAGTAAACATCCATAATCACGCACAAAAATGTTTGAATTGAATGGGAATCGAACCCGCGCTCTGTGACGTGCCAGTTAACCAACTGGCACGTCACAGAGCGCGGGGAACACTCCTGCTTCGCTGACGTCGTCAAGTATGAATCGGTATATTGATGTACCTACTCATCATTATCAATATCAGCCAAATGGAATTCGATTAGCGATATCACTAATCACTCAGTGCAAACATATATAGAACTGACAAAGGCTTTAGATGCATCAAGTGGTCAGTGAAGAAGAAATTCTTTATGTTGACTAAGTAACCAAACGTTAGCGAAAGTAGAAATCAGAAACGATTGGCATTTGGCTAGGCCCTCTGAATATAAACTGTCCCACTGCTGGGCACGGGCCTCTTCTCAATACGAGTAGGATAAGGCCATAGTCCACCATGCTGGCCAAGTGCGGGTTGGCAGACTTGACATGTCTTTCTAGAACATTATGGAGAACTCTCAGACATGCAGGTTTCCTCACGATGTTTTCCTTCACCGTTTAGCTAGCGATAATTAACAATTTAACGGCCTGGTCACGACCTACAGTGGCGAGCGGCAACGACGAAGTAAATCGCGCCATGTGTACGTCTCATCGAAATCGCTTGCCTCTGTCGCCCGCCACTGTAGGTCGTGACCGGACCGTAATAGTTCAAATACTCACTCGCAAGATAATTTTGCCGAGGATGCTCATGTGGTCGACGTGTATGTGTGTGTATAGCATGACCTCCTTCTTGTCGCATGTGCCGAACGTGTAGTCGCTGTGCACCTCCACTATAAACAATAACCACACTTATTACTGTATCAGATAACAGAGAGAATCGCTTGCACTTCTGCTTGTTAAAACTGTCCCGTGCCCGCTCATCACTGAGAAACTCAACCTTAAGGATACCAAAAGTGGCTATGATAGGCATCAGCTATAACTGTGTTACAACAACATAGTTTGCTGTCTTACAATTTCTAATTACTTACTTTGATGATGTAAAAATGTGAGTTACTAGATGAGCCCGCGGTTACACCCGCGTTATTTAAGGCTACTTCTCCGCTCCCGTGACTCATAGCGTGATGTTATATTGCCTATTATATATTCCTCGATAAATGGGCTAGCTAACACTGAAATAATATTTCAAATCGGATAAGTAGTTCCTGAGATTCAACCAAACAAACAAACAAGCTCTTGAGCTTTATATTTTAGTATTAGATATTATTTAATTTAAGCTCGTACAGTTTACAAACTAAAGCACTCATATCTTCATTTGTCATTCGTAATGAACATCGAAGTTAAGCAACGTTTGCACAGGTTGCCACTCGGACGGGTGACCGCTGGTGGCATGTAAAGCTGTCGGTACCAGTTCTTGCCACACAAGAATAGGTAGACTATGTAGGAAGCCTTCTGACAGTCGAAACACTTCGAAGCAAAAGTTGGGCACAGATTGACGCGTAAAAAAAGTAAAAAAGTGTGATGTTACCTGGATCTGGTTTCGATAGAGACATGACGGTGTCAGAGAGAGACACGAAGTACTGCCAACACGAACCCAACGTCACTGCAAACAACACGTTTATTTCACTTACTACATAACATAACTTCACGCCTTTTTTCCCCCAAGGGGTAGGCAGAGGTGTATACACACCCACATTTCGCCACTTATGTTTAGGTCCCAATGTAATATTCCTAGGCGAGCCTATTGCCATCTACTGGGCACATTATTAAGCGAGCGATAATTAACATTTTTATACACACACATTAACTTCGAAAAGTCAGAGTTGTGTGCCCGAGGATCGAACCCGAGACTATGCCTCGGCAGTCCGTTACGTACACCACTAGGCAATCGCCGTTTTTACTACACTACACATAGAATATTAAATTTATTTTTTATAGACTCACGGGTTTATCCAAGGGGTTGGCAGAGGTGAAATATTACACCCACATTTCGCCATGGATAATTTTATTTTAGGTCCCACGTATTAGGGAGCGAGCCTATTGCCGCTACCGAGCACATCACCAGCTGTTACTGAGAATTTAAAAAAACCCACTAACACTTTTGCCCGACCCGGGAATCGAACCCGGAACTTCCGATCAGCAGACGCATACGCAGTCCACTGGACCATGGAGACAGTCACACATAGAATGTAGAGACTAATATCTGTGACATTACCAATTCGTCTGCCGCGGTTGGTTGCGGGCGGCTTACGATCGGTCTGTGTTGAGCCTTGGGGGAGGCCTATGTCCTGCAGTGGACATCTCTAGGCTGAGATGCTGAACTTACTACTTGGACCGCTGCTTCGCTCGCGTGGAAATCGGTTATCGCAGTTAAACCTAGCTAAGCGTGTGTCAGGACACGAACAATGTGTTCCGTACTACCCCTGATTACAGCAGACAGAAGAAGTCACACTTCGTGCTCATAAAACGCAACTGAAGCTGGCTTTTCAGACAAGCGGTCGAGAGAGGAGTATTTCTATGTATTTATTTAAGTTATATGGACGACTTACAGCTAATTAATTGTACATGTTATAACGAAACAGTAAACATAAAGCCAATAACAATTCATCACGTATAAGATTCCCTGCGCTGCTTCGTGTCACTCTATTGGACAGCCAGCCTTACGACCGGATGCTACGGACAAGACGGCCTTGCTACATGTCGTCTCGCAGCAAGTTCGTCTTGAGGGCTCCACGACTAAAATTGTCTTCCTGAATATTAGCGACTCACTCACCTCACTATTGTGACGAAATCATTAAACAGTTAATATGTAAAATATTATCCGTATAATGATATCAATAACGCCACAATAAAAAGTAATAATAATTTGTGTGCTACATCATCTTAGAGCAAGGAAAACTATAATCTAGGTACCTCATAATATACACATACCGTGGGTCCAGCAAATATAGTTCACAATTCGACTAACCGAAAACAATTTATAAGAATGGCGATTTTATCCAGATTTAAGCAACGCATCCAAAATAAAATTCAATGTACCTTTTGTCCATGACGCAAATAAAAAGAAACAAACTTTTTAAACCCTACTTAAAAATAAAAACGTTACCGAAGCAAGTACTTAAACCCCTTATCCCAACCCCTTCGAGTTTTATTTTCGTAACAAAAGGTGGGAGCGATGTCTAGAGTCAGATGTATTTATAAACAGAAATGAGTCACATTGACCTCGCACGCTTTTGCATAAATTATAAGTAGATACGGTTGTTGATGTAACCGATCGAGTTTTTGTTCAATGAATGGTACATCCACAATGCAGATATCTTTCGTTGGGCAAAATTTATAAACACAGCAACATCTGGCAACATCAACAACGTTTAGCAATAGTCTATGGACTTACCTCGACTGCTTTTGTTTAAGAACATTGTGCGCTGTCATTCTGGTGCTCAACAATAAGTAACTTCAGTGTGGATACACCATAATGTCTCGAATTTAAATGAAATCAGCAATAGGTCTGTTAGATTCAGTAAATTATTTTTATCAAGTTCTATGAGAGAGATGAGATAAAAACATTGTAGAAGTAACTTACCTGTGTTCAATATGGTACATATTAGCAGCGGAGCACACTTCATTGTACAAAGAGCAGGCGAAGATTACGAATCTTCCGGCTTTCACAACTAATATATACATTTGTGTTATACGATAGGTAATCTGAGAAGCATTTCTTGTTTTAAAACATTCTGTTACAAATATAAATATGGCTTGATGTTGATTCAGGTTTATTTGTAAACATAATTCAAAACAATAGTATCAGGAAGTATAATTTAAATTTAATTAAACGCTAAATTAATTAATTTCTAAACTAAGGGAGGGTGACATCAGGGGAGCGTCCAGGCTCTTATTCAATAGCGATGTGGTGGCGCGTTGCTCTACCGACACACTCGCTAGTCTGCAGAGCAAGCATCCAGCGCCAGGGGATAACCTCTCTTTTCCTGAGCCACCTAGCGCTGACTCGGGCTTTCTCAGCATTACAGCCAAGGACGTGGTTGGTGCCGTTGGCTCCTTCCAGAGCGGGTCTGCTGGTGGTCTCGACGGCTTGTCACCACAACATCTTAAGGATCTTGTGTGTTCAAGCGCCGGGGCGGCCGGTGACTCGCTTTTGAGCGAGCTAACGGCATTAACTAATCTCATGCTCTCCGGCAATGTGAACGATGCCATCGTCGACGTTTTGTATGATGCTAATCGGATGGTGGCATTCGTCCAATTGCCGTGGGGTGAACGTACAGGCGTGTGGCAGCCAAAATATGCTGTCGCCATTTTAACACCACCTTTTCTTGTAAATTTCAGCCAAAACAGCTGGGATTTGGTTCTAAGGGAGGCTGCGAGGCTGCCGTACATGCCTTGTCAACGTACCTTGACTGTAATGGAGGTGAGGTTGTCTTGAAGGTTGACCTAAAGAATGCCTTTAACTCAGTCAATACAGACACCTTGTTGACACAAGTTAAATTGGAAACACCCCAAATCTAAAATTTTCTTTGGCAATGTTACAGACACCCTTCTAAATCAATATACAAGGAACATCTTTTAGAATCTGCCGTCGGTTGTCAACAAGGTGACCCTCTTGGACCACTAATTTTTAGTTTGGCCATCCATCCAGTTACAAACCAACTAAATTCAAAATTAAACATCTGGTACCTAGATGATGGAACCCTGGGAGGTGACGTAAACACTGTATATCAAGATCTGGCATTCCTGCAATCGAAATTTTTATCCATAGGCTTGGAGTTGAATACAAGCAAATGCGAATTTTTTATTAATGACAATTTAGATAAATCCTCTATTCTTTCAAAATTCCAATATCGGGCACCCAATATCACCCAAGTTGAAAGAAGTTCTCTTCGCCTCCTGGGGACCCCAATTTTAGACGACGGTTTTGACTCCTTTATACAGGAAAAAATTCAAAATTTTAATGATGTTTCAGACAGACTACTCAAAATTAATATACATTCCGCTTTTACTATTATTCGATATTGTCTTTTTGTCCCTAAATTTACACACGCGTTACGGTCTTCACCTTTTTCGAAAAATCCGACTCCACTCATTCAAATTGACAAAATTATAAGGAATACCCTAAGTAAAATTTTGAATGTGGCCCTGAACGACCGGGTGTGGCAACAGGCATCCTTACCTGTGCGCTTGGGCGGCCTCGGCGTTCGCAAAATTTCTGACGTAAGCCTGCCAGCGTTCTTGTCATCGGTCCACAGCACTGCAGAATTGACCAGGAAAATCTTAGCACCTACACTGATTGATTCTGAGGTGCCGTGTAAGGCCATGAACGCTTGGAGAAAGGCTTGTCCAGGAACTGAGTTACCCCAAAACTTGTTCTCCCAGAGGCAATGGGATGGGCCGCTTTGCAGCGTGGTACGAGAAAAAATCCTCAATACGTCGGCCAACGCTGCGGAGCGTGCTCGCCTGCTGGCTGTGGGAGAATGGGAATCGGGCCTTTGGCTTCAGGCACTGCCATCGTCCAATATAGGTACCATGTTGGACGATACGACCTTCCGCTATGCTACTTGCCTCCGTTTAGGCGCGTCATGTGTCTCTCCGCATCGCTGTCACTGCGGAGAGGCTGTCGATAGCCTTGGTCACCATGGTCTGTCATGCAGCAGGAGCGCAGATCGTATTTCATGACACGCCAACCTCAACGACATTCTGCGCCGTGCTCTTGTCACCGCTGGCGTTCCAGCTCAACTTGAACCTCAGGGCTTGGCACGTGACGATGGCAAGAGACCGGACGGGATGTCTTTACTGCCGTGGAAGCTGGGTAGGCCTTTGGTATGGGACGCGACATGTGTCGATACCCTTGCGCCATCCCATCTTTCCAGCACAACAGGGCGCTGCTGCTGCTTCAGCAGAGACCCTCAAACGGCGCAAATACGTAAATCTTGTAGGAGATTATGTATTTGAGCCGTTTGGGGTCGAAACCTTGGAACCATGGGGTCCAAGTGCGAGATCCCTTTTTAGGGATCTCGCAAAGAGACTGATCGACGCCTCGGGTGACCAGAGGGCTGGCACGTATTTAGCACAAAAGATAAGTATTGCTATACAACGAGGCAATGCCGCCAGTCTTCTGGGCACGCTTTCGATTGACTGCGATGCGGATGACTTTCATGACGCCTTCTAAATTTAATTTTAATTTATTTTTCGTCTTGTACATATTAAATAGGCTTATTTTAATTTTAAGACATGATAAAAGTTAATTTATGTGATATGTAACAATTATTAAATATTAAACGCTTGAACAACTGTATTTTTTTAATAAACTAATTAATCTTGCAGTTTTTGCTGCCCTTGATGGACAAATGCCTCTCCTACCTTGCGTCCCTATAATATAGCATTGTGAGCTAATGGGAGGATTTAGTGTACTACACCACGCCGCGCTGGTCAGACGGAAGGATATAGAGTTTGAAATGAAATAAGGTTTTATTTTTGCCATACATACATACACTACGAGGACAAAAAAAGGATCAAAGATATACCTACATATACACAACAGAGTAAAAATGCAAACACATTAATTATAATGTGAATACCTGTGATGAATACCTATGGCAAAAATAGGTCACGGTTCAGTATACGTCTGACATAAGATTATGTCAGACACTGATTTTTAACCGTAACCTGCTGATAAGTGACTAACGAAAGTCAACCAGCATATTTTAGTTAAACCTGATTAATTTTATTAAACACGTAAACCAAAACAAAAGTGTTACAACAGTGAAATAAAAGGAAAAATATCTAATAATTACACAAATAAAGTAACTCTGTGTTATGTTAAGTTCTACACTATAAATTTTGCTAGTAGATTCACACAGTTTGATAACGAGTTTCCTGACTCTGTTATCATTCATAGGCTTTGGATATTTCCTTGGTTGCCTTTCACAACAATTGCAAAACGAAATGTAGTAGTGACACTGTATTTGTGTTTCAAAACCGTCACCACACGGACGTTGTACTCTGTGAGATAATCTTTTCTCAACGGAATTTGCGCGTTCTGTGCGAGAAATATGTATTTCTCAACGTAAAGAAGCACTCTGTAATTTAATATACTTATAACGGGCATTTAATCAATGAGATAAATAAATTTTCTAATAACTATGATTATGGCCCAACAGAAGTATTTTAGCGACATTAGAGGGATATTAAAAAAGAAAGAAAAAAAAAATAATTTTATTCTTAACACGCACACAAAAAAAAAACAGTAAAGAAACAGTACAAAAAATAAAACAATAACAGACATAAGTGTCTGTTATTGTTTTATTGGTGTATCAGTGAAATTATCAAATGATCTGATGTTAACAATGGCCATGCTATGGGAACTATCATGGGAGTACCCCCATGCAATAAGAGCGATAACCAAATGTGTTAGCGCTTTGTTTTACCGCTAAAACACTTTAGACACAGTCTGTAAGATTTTGCATTTGAACATCACAGTAAGCTAGATGTAGCATGCAACAAATTTAGTAAACAAATTAAATTTTGATAACGTTTTGAGATAGGTATGTACAGTATCTGTAGGTAAGTAGCAGAGTATTATGACGTTCACACAAAAGGGCATTGAACCCACATCCCCAGCTGCTTGGCATTCAAGGTCACTACCCACTGGAGCAACAGGCCAAGTCGGGTGAAGGCCACTTCATTCATACTGAATGCAGATGCCACTAACTTAGTTTATTACCATTAGGGGAGGGGTGGCATGAAAGGGACATTTTTGAATTTGAGGTCCTAGTAAGTGATTGAGAAAATATTTGGAACAGGTTGGACTCGAATAACAAGCGTTTATTATTAAACTAGTCGACGCCAGCGGCTTCGCACACACATATTTTCGAATTTCCCGTTTTGCCCGATCCCGTGGGAATTTCGGGAAATCCCGTCTTAGTGCACCCCTACGGTCCCCAAGGAACATACATGCCAAAATTCAGCTTCAGTCAGTCAGTAACGCAAGGATTTTATATATTAAGATTATTGGAATGAAATGCAATGATTGTCATTAATCAACTCTTAGTTATTTATTTAGGCATTTAAAAAAAATGTGTCTTTTGTCCCTTTCATAAATGGATAGAATTGAAAAGGACGCAGTAATTTATGAAAGGGACAGTACCTAATTTCGAGGAAATATGTGTACAATAACCAATTAGATATGTTATAAATCAAATTTAAAAGTGACTATTGTCATCATTAAATGTCACCGTATTCATCTTCAATCAAGACTAATATACTAATCGCTTTTATTTAACTTAAATAAAAATCAATAATATTAAAATGTTTTTCTCAGATAACATAAACTTTAAAAATATTAATACTTTTCTTAAGACACTTATAATCAGTTTCTTCATAATTAACAAGAAATTAAACACTTATATAAAAAAATTAAGAACATTCAGAAGCTTTAGCTTTTGCGATCAATCTATGCAGATGGGATTTGCTTACATATGCATTTCGCACAGAACTGCCTTTTTGTAATACTTCATTAACCACCTCTTCAACTTTGTGAGCATCGACACGAGTTCTCTTCTTACGTGGCATTATTGATCTGAAAAATAAGTAAATAAAATTTTACAAACCTAGTGTAAAATAGCATGGCTTGAAAGGGACCGTTATGAAGGGGACGTCCCTTTCATAGCCGTTTGTTGTGTCCTTTTCATAAATATCATCTAAAATTTAAAAGATAACCACAAAATCTACAATATTTATGTTAAATCTATTTACTACGAAGATTATGTATACAAATCTATTATGTAGTAGGTACACCATTAGCTACCCGATTTCGCTTACTTAATTGAATATAGTCCATCAGGTTGTCTGGAAGAAATCGCAACCTGCGATAAGACCGCCCATGTACAACTAGACCTAAGTTATTATATGTATATGTCATTTTTCTGTAATTATTTGCCTCTGGTGTACAATAAAGCATTTTCTATCTATCTATCTATCTATCTATCTATTAGAATAAAGTTTACTAACCTTATGTTCTTGCATGTGTGGATGTCTGGCCTATTTTAAACAGTGATTCACATATAAATAAGTACCTCGCAGAACTCGATAAAACGTTCCACAATTATAACGGAAAAAATACTATTCAATACCAAAAACAACACTGACACGTCTCTGCCATGTTTGAAATGACAGGAATATGAGGTAAGCCGCGATTTAACTTGCATCAAGGTGGTATACGACAAAAATAGTGTCGTTTCGAAATTGTTTTTATTTTACCGGTAATTTGAATTGTCCTTTTCAATACGTGTCCCCTTCATGCCTCCTCTCCCCTACTCAAAATAAAATTGCTTGTAGTTTTGTACTTAGCCTATATTTTTTAGTTTCTAACAGTTTGCCAAATATATATACTGCCTGAGAAATATGTATAGTGATATATGAACATGACATATGGCTCTGGTGACCTTTCTAGAACCTTCAATTGACAACCGATGTTCCAGAAAGTTCGAGATAGATAGTTGCATATAGTTTTATTATTGATATCTGGCTCAGGGGGAGCTGTGGGCCTCTCGAGGCGTTGGCCAGGGCGCAGTGCGCAGTGCTGCGCATGCGCGCGCCTGCCCCTTTCTCCGAACTCCGGGTCACCGCGCCGACGCTCTTACCTCCCAACAAGGTGACATATTCTAAACATTGTTTTCTAAATCCAACTTTCGTGCATCAACACCAACTTTTACTAGCAAAGGCTATGTTAAGACATCTTACATCTATGTTTTACTGAATACGAAAAGGTTTTTTTGTCTAAATTAATTCCAAGGAAATTATAGTTATAGTGCCTGCTATCATCCCACGACTGAAACGGGCAGTGGACGGCGACAAGAATCAGCTTAAAGAAAAGTCGTGGTGGCATGTTCACCAGCACGAACATTGTGTTCCAGCAACAGTAAAATATGGTTACGATACACGTCTGACTACCCATTGGAGAAAAACTGGCTTTATATAAAAATACAGTGCATAGAAAAATATTTTGAAATGTTTACGCAAAATCAAAACAAAATATGTGTGACATCCCGATAAGTTATCTGTCCGTTTGCATCTGCGCAATGACCTCGCGGTATCGACGTCACAGCTGCACCGGAGCTTGTAGTGAGGGCTCGCTCGCAGCGCTGGCCGCCGGCCTCATGTCATTGTGTGCAACAGTGAACTAACAACAAACAACATGTCTGTGACTGAATCAGATACCGACGAGGAGGAAGGCCTCCAGCTGGTGCGGATGGTCAGAACATACAGGACAGAGGGCCCGCTGCGGCTCGAGTTCACCCGCTTCATACCGCAGCTCACCAAGGACTTCCTGTCCGACGACATTCTCTTCAAACAGAAATTCGGCTTGCATCATAGCGAGTTTGAAGAGTTGCACTCCATGGTGGAGCACAAGATCCTGCGCAACAGGTCGTCGTTCGACGACAACATCGGGTCCCGGGAGCGCCTCGCCATCTGTCTCAGGTACGTAGCGGTACTATGGTAGTAGTCGGCGAGCGCCGCGCTGTGTGTCCATCGCTTGTTGATGTGTCCGAGCACGCTCCCCCTGCGACTGTGTCCTGCCAAGCGACTTTATAAGGCGTGCTGTCACACCACCGCTCAGCTGCTGCCACGGCGAAGCATTGCCAGCTGCCTACTAATGGCTCTTCCTTGTTTTTAGTTGGCTTACGTTACTCAAGTAATAACGAGGAACTGTTTATTGGGAGATAACACTAACTTCTGATTGAATCGGACGAGGGCGCAGGGTGCACGGGTGTTAGTAGGTACTTATGAAGAAGTCCTTACGACCTTGCATTTACAATAGATGTGCAACTGTCCTCGATATCACCTAAACAAAACGTGACATACCTAATTCTTCTTATGTTTGCAATTTAGTCCAACAATATGTAATTGGAGGATATGGGTCATACTAACAATATTTATGAACGTTGAGGTTTTGGCGCAATTCATTTAATTGACCTAATTTGATAAAAGACATAATTATTCTCAGAAATTTAATCATTTGCCGCGGAATTTCATTTCTAAACACATTAATTTGCCCAACAAATTATCTTTCTATTCATGTGATTGCATGTTTTGTTTATGACGTTTCATAAACAAAACATGCAATCATAATGCATTTTGCATCGGAGTCGAAGAAAGGGGAAAATCAATGAAATCGCGCAAGGCAAGTGATCGCGGCTAATCTAACCGCCACCTGACAGTAATAGCGCCGCGCCCCGCGCCCCGCGCCCCGCGCTCCTGCGGCCGCCGGCGGCCGGACGAGCGCCTAGCGGAGCGATCAGCGGAGCGGCTAGCGGAGAAGCCAACATTGCCGATGACCACTACTGACCGACTACCGTCTATTACTTAATTATTCATAATATTTTAAAATATGTTCTCATCCTGCAATTACATGTTGTCAAGATTATTGATACAATAATGTAGTAGGTACATGTACTAAAAGTAGGTACCTACCTTTAAATTTTAGAAAGCACATTTGCAACAATTATTAAAAATAATCGACCAAGAGACATTTCACACCGTTTTGCCAATCAAATAAGTACGTTCAATACCACAAAACGACAAATAATAAGTACAAATATTTTTCGTGTTTTGTAAATTTGTTATATATTAATGAATGATTATACATTTTCAGATTTCTGGCATCTGGGGAGTCAATGGAAGTTCTGAGTGGAGAGTACGACATCCCGCAGTCGTGCGTGCCGACCATCGTGCGCGAGACCTGCCGTTGCGTGTGCCGCTGCATGGTGCCCGTCGTCATGCCAAACCCCTCCGCCGATATGTGGGAGAAGAACGCTACAGATTTCGGGCGAATATCTAATATGCCATCGTGCATAGGAGCATTGGAGGGCAAGAATTTAGTTGTAAACAAACAAAAAGTGGTTCTTCTCGCGCTCGTTGACGCTCGAGACCGATTCATCATGGTGGACGTGGGCCACTACCGCATGAACTCGTCCCGCGGCAACGTCATAGACCGCTCGTGTCTCGGCCGCGCCTTCCAGAACAATGATTTCAACGTGCCGTACCCTCGGCCGATAACTGCGAACTCGGAGCCTGTACCTTTCGTGATCCTCGCGAGTTCATTCTTCCCGCCCAAACCGTACTTGCTGACGAAGTACAGCCGCGCGGAGTGCGACGTGAATGACACCAACCGCGTGTTCAACACGCGCGTGTCGCGCGCCAAGGTGACGGTGAACCGCGCGCTGATGCGCCTGCGCAGCCGCTGGTGCGTGTTCCAGGGCCCGCTGGAGCTGCCGCTGCCCGTCGTGCGCAACATCGTGGTCGCGTGCTGCTGCTTGCACAACTTCTTCGGCCTGCGCCACTCCGCCAAGCACCTCGAGTACCCGACCAGAGCCGTCGCCATCACTGAAGATCGATACAACGCTCTGCTCCAACTGTTGCCCAAACACTCCCGTGACGTAAGGGACCGGTTCAAGGCCTACTTCATGAGCGCAGAGGGCCAAGTGCCCTGGCAGTGGCAAGACATCGTCGAGTAAATCACCACCCACCGCGACCTGGTGTGAGGAACACACCTCTACAACCATCGTCGTCGAGGTGTGTTCCAGAGCACTTTTGCTCTCTAAATAATAAATGATTACGAGATCAGCTCGATAACATAACATCTGAATCGAATACATATATTTATACATTATACACACATCAACAAAGTCTAGGGATATTTTATATTTCATCAAATATCTAAAAATCTATGAAGAATTTTCTGATACAGTAAATAGAAGAATCATAGATTATTTTAAGGTCTTTAATAAAAATAAAAAACATTTCGTGTTTTTTTTTGTTTTAAATAAAAAAAATAATTTTTTTTAATCATCATGGAAAATTAGTATGATAACAACAAACATTTCTTCTTAAAAAACTATTAATTTTAATAAAAATGGAAAAAATCTTGTAAAATCTAATCATTAATAATCAGTGTTGCCACCTCTTATATTGATTACACATCGACATCGATTGTTAGTACTTAAAATTAAATTGTCAATGTCTTGCTGCGGTATGAGGTCCCATGTCCTTTGCAAGTGTTCGTAAAGTTGTTATTCAGTCGTCAAATTTGGTGGAAAATCTCTCAAAGCTTTTCGTTGTAACATGTCCCAGGCATGCTCGATAGGATTTAAGTCGGGCGACTGTGCAGGCCAATCCAAAACTTGAATATCGTGCTCTCGGAGAGCGGTCGATACCAGCCGCGCCGTATGGCAAGGAGCATTATCGTGCATGAGTAGAAATTCATGGCCTATTTGAGTTCTGTGTGGGACAATAACGGGCTCTACTACCTCCTCGTGGTATTTTTGTGCAGTCATGCTGCCTTGGATCCAAACGAGTTGGGTTCGTCCGCCAAGACGAATTCCTGCCCACACCATGATTGTCCCGCCTTGGTATGGGTGGACCTCCTGAGGGTGCCGTAGACGGCTAACTCTCCCTGGAGCTCTCCAAACGCGTGTTCTTCGTGAATCCGGGTGAAACCCAAACCGGGACTCATCGGTGAACAGCACCAAAGACCATTGTTCGTCACTCCATGGTAAATGCTCCCGAGCCCACGAAAGCCGCCGACCGCGATTGCCACGTCGCAATGCTGGAACACGCAATGGTCTTCGAGCATGAAGATCAACTTCATGTAACCTTCTTCGCACGGTTTGGTCGCTTACCAGCAGCTGGTGGTCCTCCTGGAGCCTTTGCAGAAGACAACCCAATATCACAGCGCTGCAACTAGTGCAGCGCTGTGATATTGGGTTGTCTTCTGGCGGTCATTTGGAGAAATCGATCCTGTCTCTGCGTAGTAACATGATATCTACCTGTGTGCTGTTCGGCCACATCTCCAGTACTGCGATAACGTGACCACAATCTTGATATCACATTTTGACTGGTATGTAGGGCCTCAGCAACGACGCGTTGAATTGCACCATTTTCTAACATGCCCACGGCTCGTAACATTTCATCTCGACTCAAATGACGACGTGACATGACTTTTAAAGTTCGTACGTCACGTTAAATTAAAAAAGAAAAACAATTAAAAACCCTTTTCATTAATAATTATAATAAAACAGTTTTAACTTTCTTTAATGTAACGAATTACTAGCAAATTTGCCGCCATATTTTGTTTATTATTTTGTTTTTTTTCTTTCCATGTTCAAATTTTGAAAATAGAATAAAAGAGGTTTTAATCTGTATATAAACTTTTTGTGGAAACTAACAAGGTTCTAAACTATAAACTCGTAAATAATTTAGGATTAAGATATCCCTAGACTTTGTTGATGTGTGTACAAGTAGGTACCGAAACTGATACGTATTATGTATTCGTCAATGTATCGTTTACGCATGAAGCTACAAACTTTGTATCATCATCAGCCTTTAACAGTCCACTGCTGGACTAGGCCTCTCCTTTGAAAGGAAGAATTGGCCTACTATACCACGCTGGCCAAACGGGTTGGTATAGGGTTTGTATCAAGTTTTCCTTCTCTTACAGTGCTGTTCTCTGCATAATGTGCTCCCTCTGTCGGCTTTTACGACACCCATGGGATGATATGGGGTGGTCACAATTCGTATTCTTAATCCGTCACCACACGGACAAAACTTTGTATATAATAATAAATTATATATATTTACAACAATTCTGGTTTTACAGAATTTTAGACAAGTTTTAATTGTAACAAGTTATTAAATCTATTATCTCCCCAACTGTATGACCTTAATTTAAATATTTATATGTGTTAAATGTTATTTTTGTACCCTTATGTTTTAGAAGCGGTTACTAATAAGTATTTACTTGAGATGTAAATATTGAACTGAACTTTTTACTTATTTATCCTTAAGTCCTAGTTGTATGACAAGCCTAAATACTTTTCTATTTTTCTGTGCCCAAAACATATTTTAACTATTTATAAAATCATTATAAGGAATTAAATGTCTGTTGTTTGTAGATATTAAACAAAACATAGTAAAAGCCAATAATAATAAACAAATGTCAGTCAATGCATTTCAGAAGTTCTCTGTGTTTAGAGGGATGTTCTCGTCTCTATATATTAATTGTATTAGAATAAATATTGCAAATTATTTCTTCAAACATTTCGATGTGATAAATTTTTGAGGTAAATCCTCCATTACCGGATCAAAATTCAGTGTAGTAGATGTTAAGATATACGATAGACAAATACATAGTTGTAAGGATTTATTGTATTTTATTTAGTTGTTGCTTCTCTCCGCTGATCCTCATCGAAGTAAGCGTTGCGTAACAAGCACACAGAAAAGTCTTCATGCAGACAGTAACATTACCCGTATTTGATAGCCTTAATTAAATGTGCTATTATTAAGGTAAATCAAACTTATTAGAAAGTCTGTCATTTAAAGTAATAATTAATGGTTTGGGTGTAATGTTTGATTTGAAACCGGAGAGCTCAGAGACAAAGCTCTATTGCAGACGGAGCATCGTACCTTGACGCGTTCGATTGCGGCAGCCAAACGAAGCAAAATCTATTACAATTACTGATAGATATGATAGTCCTTTATGCGGCGCGTGAAAAAGCTTTTCTCTCCTTGACTAAAGGCATTCATGCCATTATTATGACTAAGATCAGAGTCATAGAGTCATTTCGATAGGCAACTATAAAAAATAGATTTAGCGATAGCGTATGCCGTTAAGTTTGAGAGTGACTGAAAATCCCTTCAATTTCTTTTAGTACGAGATCCCGCGACAAATTAGTGCACTCATCGAGTTTTCGCTAAAAACCAAATTTTTGTGTATACTTATGATTAGGAGAATATATATTATATTTACTTGGTTGCCTATTAAAATGTGGCCGCAAGTATATTTTTTTATTTTTTTGGGTATTGATTTTTGGGAAAAAGTTTCATTCACTTATCTTCAAATAAAATATCGTCTACATCACGGCTGTGAAAAATCACGGTTATTACCTATCATATATATGATAACCGGTTGGCGCAGCGGGAGTGTAAGCGACTGCTACGCCGATGGTCGCGGGTTCGATTCCCGCTCAAGTCAAACATTTGTGTGCATGAACATGGATTTTTGTCTTGGTCTGGGTGTTTCTATGTATAATATGTAGGTATTAACAAAAAAAAAAAGAAGTATTTAAGTATGTTTATCCATTTTCAAGTACCCATAACACAAGCTTTGCTTAGCTTGGGACTAGATGGTGATGTGTGTATGTGGTAGAATATTATTATACATACATACATAGACTCACGCCTGTTTCCCGGAGGGGTAGGCAGAGACTACGGAACGCCATTTGCAACGATCCTGACATATCTCTCTTGCTTCATTCACTCCCATCAGATTCCTCATGCATGCTCTTCTGTTCAGGGTACTTCTAACCTGTCCTGTTTTTAGGATGTCTCCAATCTTGTATGTATACGAAACTATATTATTATATAATTATATATATCGAAATCAAACCTGTTTATACTTGGATGCGAAGAGGTGCGGCCAAGTGACAAACGGCAACCGTGATTTTTACACCCTTCGGCCTTCGGTCTTCCTTCACGATGACGCGTCGCGACTCCAGCAGTTGTACTTTCGGCATATACTTAGACTTTTGGCGCACGTACTCTGCGATGTCCTCCGCCTTAGTGGTGTAGTACAGGCAATGACAACACAGCCTAGTGCAGGCGAGAGATGTACACGAGTGTGTTCGGTGCGGCAGCGCACAGAATAGCACCCGACTCCACAGGAGCCGTGCCGCAGCAGAAAGCAAACGAGCAGACGGCTCGCCCGATAGTAGCGATAACTGCCACCCATGGACACCAGAGGCGCCACAAATGCGTTGCCAGGCAGTGAGATGGGAAACTGAAATTTATATCAAATACTCAAATCTACTGTCCCCTGGAGCTGTGAAAAAATCAAACATAACAAATCAAACAATCACAAGATACAGCAGTTTATGCCGCAAATTGCCGCAAATTTTCGAAGGGAAAGCTCAAGTGTATCAGCCCTTAACCTAGCAAACGCACTTGTCACGTGTTTTATATCATCATCATCATCATCAGTAGCCTGCCGTAGTCCAATGCTGGATATACACCTCTCCAATGGCACGCTACTGAGCCCGATTTTCGGCTCTTCGTGTCCAGCCGCTGCCAGCCACTTACATTATGTAGTTCTCAAATTCACAAAACTATAGAAAGCTTGGAAAACGACGCTGCAGTGCTGCATCTTCATTGCTGTTATAGCAGCACAAATCACAACTAATAATTAATTATTTTTAAGTCACAAAATACCGTACCTAACTTTAAACATAACAAAGAGTGTTTAAAAAATGGAAGTCTTTGTGACTCTTTCACACACACATGTTTACTGCTCTTTCAAGAAATATTTGGATAACATAAAATCATGTAATCAAATAGTAGGGTGACCGAAAATGGCAGGACAGTGTACCAGAGACATAATATTATGTCTGTGACCAGAGACTAACTCTCGCTCGAAAATACTTTTTACTTTAAAATAGTTCTATATTCTTATTCTAGCAAGAAAATTAAAAAAAACCTTTCATTGTCATAACGTCATTGCTGTAATTGTATGATTTATTTTATAATTATTAATTGTTTTTGTGTATTGAAAAAGCAGTGTAAGAAAAACTATTACAAGTAACGTTTTAAATCTAAGAAACTTTTGTAATAAGGAACCATCAAGATGTTTATATACCAGTTCTTATACGACAAAGTGGACACCCTCACTGGAAGTATGTACACAAGCACTGTGTTCTGACTGTATAGAATACTCTATTAGTTTGTTTATTTCCCTCTTTTCAAAAATATATTTTAATCTAGTAAATGGTTTAAATAAATCTAAAGAATTGCTAATCTCCATTTGCTGACGTAATTGTCCCACTGCGTCATTTCATTCAATGGGTGTCATAAGAGGCGGCTAAGGAAAATACACGCAGCAAATAGTACCTATCTTTAGAAAGTGATGGAAATTTCGATATCAAACTGTATACTAACCGGTCTGGCAGGCTCGCTATTACAATCATAATACTACTGTGACGCGGATTAGGAGGAATGTACCGGTAAGTATTTACCGTGCTACAGACAACAGCATCTAATATTAAGACCATCACAATAGCCCAAAAGCCTTGCCTGCTAACCCATCACTTAAGAACGACCATGATTACTTGCGCTGGATAATACCCCTTTATTTATAAATATAACGCTCATTTTTAATATCTTCTTTGGACACTTGGCATTACTGGACAGTGCAGTTGTGTAGTGAATTGTTATAAGTTTGTCATAGTACAGAAATCGAAATTGATTACAGTTACTTAGAGAATTATAAAAAATGCTACCTTAGTAGCCGGAATATCCTAATAGTTTAACGTCTCTTCAGACATGTTAGAAGTCTGGTATGGGTGCGAGCGCGAGGCAATATATTTATTAAAGTGTATGCGAATGAGAAAATTTATATAATTACAAGAGAATGTCAGCAGCTATGCTTGCACGTGTTATTTTAAATGAATCATTTCTTCCTAATCCCTTGGGAATTTCAGGAAGTCCCTTCTTAGTTTACCCCTACGGTCCCTAACATACCCCTACATGCCCAATTTCAGCTTCTTGCACCGAGTAGGTTCGGCTGTGCGTTATCTGTCAGCCTGTCAGTCACCCAAGAATTTTACATAGATAATATTTTAATCATGAAAGAAATTAATATAACTAAGTATGTATTCAGTGATGTCATAAAATGTAGACAAAGCTGGACGACCGTCTGATTCATTTAAAGCATATTTTATAAATTTTTTTCAGACGAGGGAGAAGAGTTCGATCCCCACAAAAACCGCGTTGTAGAGAAGCCATGCTCGTAAGACTTGTTTCATACATATTAATAGGCATAGGCTAGAAGTGTAGATATTATTATGTGGCAATCCTTGTAAAGTAGCCTATGACTCACGACTTTGGCTGTAATTATGTACACGATATCCTATTGATAAGCGATAGCCTAGCGCAGAGAATAAGATTGCTACGCAGATGGCCTCGGGTTCGAATCTACGGTCCTGACCTACTAAACTCTTAATTATCGCTTGGATAACTTTGAAGGAAAGTACCCTAAGGAACCTAGCGTGTCTCAAAGTTCTACACGATATTCTCGAAAGACATATTAAGTCTGCCAGCCCACGCTTGGCTAGCGTAAACAGCAAAGGGATAGTGCATATATAGGGCTGATGATGTATTTCGACATACATTTAATTTTAGTCAGGCAACGAGACATACCTTTGCATGTGTGGAATCACAAGGTGTGTCTTAATGTATATTGTCTTTCGGAATATACATATATCACGTACCGTTGTTTCGGGTATCCGATATTTGGACACTGTTGCAAGCGTCACGATCGCGGATGTACTAAAGTACTGCGGGTGGATGGACATCAAATGTTAAAGACCATGAAAGTTTAAATCTTACATTATGTGACTGCATCCGTGGTCCACTTGATTGCGTATGTATCTGCTGTCTCGGGTTCGATTCCCGGGTCGGACAAAAGTGTTACTGAGTTTGCGGAATTCTAAGTAGCAGCACGGAGTCTGCCAATATGTCCGGCATTAAGCTCGCTGAGACCTAAAAAGGCGAAATGTGGGTGTAATACATACTGCTTACATCTTCGGGGATATAGGCGTGACGATATATTCTATTTATTCAAATTGAAAAAATCTTTCTTTTATGTGTTCTTTACTATCAGAAGGAGGTTTGTATAAAAAAATTGTGGTACGAAGTTAGTGAACGCATTGTGTCAGGTACGGAGAGACGATGATGCACATGTTGAAGGGCGCGATCGGCGCCGGCATCCTCGCCATGCCAGACGCCGTGCGCCGGCTCGGCATCGTCAACAGCATCATATCCATCATAGTCCTCGGCATCTTCGCTATCTACTGCCTACAGATACTGGTACTTGTTTATTTATTTATTTAATACATGAAAAACTTACAGCTAAAACAATAGTATTTAACCGCAGTTTATACATCTGTAAGGCAATTGTAAAGTTTTCACTTATAGCAATTAGATTCTATATAATATTAATCTTTTTCTCTGAATATTTTCTAATCTTTAAGGACTCAATGTATATGACTCTTGACGACCGGTTGGCGCAGCGGAAGTGTAAACGACTGCTACGCCGAGAGTTCGATTCCCGCTCAAGTCAAACATTTGTGTGCATTAACATGTATGTTTGTCTTGGCCTTGGTGTTTATATGTATAATATGTATGTATATACAAAAAGAGTAAGTATATATATTATGTATGTTTATGCATTATCTAGTACCCACAGTACAAGCTCTGCTTAGTTTGTGACTAGATGGTTTTGTGTGAATGTGGTAGAATATTATATCACACTGCCCAGTGTGAATGGGACAGGACGAACGGGAAGTCCTAGGCGGACGCTCTCTGACCAGATTACGATAAAAAAGGACAGGTCAGAAGTACCCTAAACAGAAAAAGCATGCATGAGAAATTTGATGAGACTGAATGAAGCAAAACAGGTATGTCAGGATCGTTGCAAATGGCGTTCCGTAGTCTCTGCCTACCCCTCCGGTAAACAGTCTATGTATGTATGTTCTTTTTTTTCCAGAGGTTCGAAAAATACATTTTGCTTTTCATCAGACCCTGATGTTGTGTCTGGTATGTCGGACTCGAATTCAGTCTCTACCGACTAAAAACGAATCCTCTGCCTTCGGCCTCTTTATCCTCCGCGGGACTGCCACTAAGCATTATTTCCCGGAGGGAGGGTCTAGCTACTGCTTCTTCATGTACTTTAAGTCAAGGCTTCCCTTTTAATATTTGCAGTTTCACGGCTCAGAGCCCTACTTCGCTCGATGCGACGGAGCGTTTGCATGACTTCTGTCGCGAAAGAACTTGTCGCCTGCCAGGCTTCATCGGACGAGAGCATATCTCTATTTAGGGACTCTGGCTTAAATTTATGTTTAAGTACGGCTTCTAATGTATTGCACAACGGCTCGAAGCGAGGACACTAAAAAAACACGTGCTAAGCATCTTCATTAACGCCGGAACAGTCTGGACATTCGGGTGAGGTATCGTGTTTGTATTTATACAGATATATTCACCGCAGCCAGCGATAACAATGCTCCTAAGGCCAGAGAAAATATTTGGCGTGACAAATTTCCTCTCCCCACCTTCGTCCCTTTGGCAGAAAAACTACCTGCAGGAAACAGGCTTCCTTGGCCAACCTGGAAGGCGCTCAATAGGCTGCGTACCCAGGTTGGTAGATCCAAGGACAATCTGTCAAGGTGGGGATTCATAGACCCAAGCACGAATAAATGCGGCTGTGGCGCGTCACCACAGACGATGGGCCATTTGCTTTCGTGCCCCGCAGGCCCGGGGTCGTGTACGCTCAACGACCTATATGAGGCAAGGCCAAATGCCATTCGAGTGGCCGGGTTTTGGGCCAAATTTATATAATGTGTTGCCATCGACACGATAAGTAAGTAAGTAAGTACAGATATTCTCGGAAGCACTCATGTCCTGATATCATTTGCGTCAAGTAATAGTAATAATTTGTATGTATGTATGTATGTATGTATGTACGTGTGTATGTATCTACTCATTGGGCTTAGTGAGTGAGAGTGGTGAAATGCGATGAAGCGCTTCACAAAAATATTCTACAAATAGTGACCATTCTATACCTTCAACGTAGGACTAGTCTAATAGTAGACTTGTCCTACGTTGGCGCATAAATCAGATTGACAGATTGTTACCTCAAATGACGTCACGTCATGTCGCGTCGTATTGTTGCTGTGGGTCACGATATACATACTTATGTATATGCCATGCGTCCCTTCTTGTCCTTGCAGCTAGTATTTTATTGCTAACAATTTTATTTCTGCGGATGATATTAGGGAATATGTAGGGAGGAGTGTAGGGCCTTTCTTTCACTTCTCCCTACATTTCAGCAAAGTTTTAGTCTGCGCTGTTGGCGTAGTGGTTGAAGCGGTCGCCATCCCGCATTACACTGCGCCGAGTGTTGTGAGTGAACAACACTTTGTGTGATCCATAAAGTGTTGTTTCGAGCCTGTGTGTTCATTGTGTCCCTTGGTTGTATGTTTATTAAGTCTTACTCGGCACAGGATTTATTTTCATTGCTGGAGTTGTCTTATTAAAAAATTGGGCTAGTGCGAGTCGGACTCGAGCACGAAGGGTTCCATACAATCATCTTTAAAAGAAAATCACGTTTGTTGTATGTATACTTAAATATTTTTTAAGTTTATATCTGTTTATTAATATCGAGCAACAAATTGCTTAAAAATTACGTTTGTTGTATGGGAGCCCCTCTTTATTATTTACTTTTTTTAATTAATTATTTATTTTGAAAGGTAATATACAACTACATACTCTATGAAAATTTTAAGCGTCTACCTGTTACCGTTAGTAATTTTGAACAAAAAATACGAAAAAAACGGTTATTGTATGGGAACCCCTTTAATATTTTATTTTTAGTATTTGTTGTTATCCGACATACATAATTTATGAAAATTTCAGCTTTCTAGCTATCATGGTTTATGAGACACAGCCTGGTGACAGATAGACAGACAGACTGACAACGGAGGCTTAGTAAGATTGTCATACTCCACGCGGTGCAACGACTTATTACGATATTATGTTCAGTTTTTAGCCTTACTTTTGCTTATTGCATGGTGCCAGGAACATAATACATTCCTATATAAGTTTAGTTTAAGCGGGGCGTGAGAAACCCTTCCCTAGACTATCAAGGTACCATAATTCAAGTATTATTAATATTTCATTAGCATGATGACTAATTGCTATGGGACTCCATGACTGCTTAAGATTAGCCGGCATGGAGTCATTTTGATAGGCTACAACATTGATATTGTAAAAAGAAGTAGATATGTTATAGGCGTACCAAAAGCAGGACGCTAAACATAAGCCAGTTGGCAAGTCTGACATCATATGTGTGCTTAACGTTGCGAGCCGGCGTCAAAGTGAAACTGACACATCTTGTCAGCCGAAAATAATATAAAATATGGACTTATCGATGTGTGCGTTAGTGTACCGTTTCTACGGATTGATTACTACGTAGGTAACGTATCTACCCTTTTCTTGAAATATCATTGGGCTACAATAAAAATATATACGTAAAATGCAGGTCCCTACAGTATGAGCATTTCACCATTGATTCTTCAAATAACAACTGATTAGCTATACTGTGCATAATGCGACTACTGACTAGTACCAGTTTGCTACTATGACAGTACCAGTTTGTTTAGGGAGGACCGAGAACGTTCAAACAAAGCACTGCACACTGCACAGTGCACAGAGGTCGTAGTGGTTTAAGCGGTAAAATATCAACACTGTATTTTAAAACTATCCATCATTCATACTACAAAAAGAATATGAGGGTTAGTAAGTAATGAAATATGAAATCTGGCGGGGTCGCAGTAAACTAATAATAATAATAATCGATCAGAGCGCCTTGCAATAATTGTTGATGTCACTATTCCTCATGACGAGAATCTCGTGAAAGCCGAAAAGGAAAAACAGATTAAATATCTGGACTTGGCTCACGAGATTGTCGTCATGTGGGATGTGAACTCAGCAATTATTGTGCCGATAGTCGTGACCGTTAATGGTCTAATAGCCAAGAGCCTCGACCGTCACCTTAAGAGGCTCACGTTGGGTGCTTGGGTCAATATATTGGGTTATATAATTTATTTTTAAATTGTCCAATATTACAGTCTTTTAATATCTTTGGTATTTTATTATATACTCTTACACACATTGCAAGGCAACTTTTATTATATTTTGATGATTTGGGGATATCATTAAGAACGAGTCTGTGTTGGTCTCACCGATTCCGTGGGTTAATATCGGCGGCAGTTTTAAATAGACTTTTATGGTAACGTACAAGTAACATACATAGTTCGTAAATGTATAAAGACGAAAGGGGTAATAAACCAAGTTTTTTAAATACAGGTTGGCATGAGTCATCAGGTTGACGGTCACACATGGCCCGTACACATTTTTTTTGCGCAACAAATGCCTTATTGTAATCAGTGCTGTTTCAATGTACGCGCGATAGGATGTTAAAGCAGTTCTTTGGTTAGTAGCGTATTTCAACTGTTTAAGAGCATAAACAAATTTATTAATTCTTCCAGATACATTTTCAACATGAGCCTTCCAGTTTAAGTTATGATCTAGAATCACGCCCAAGAATTTTATTTCCTGCACTGCTTTGACTTTTTCTATATTTAAATGTATATTATTATGTTTTGGATTATTAGTTTGATTAAATTGGATATAATTAGATTTATTTAAATTAATTTCTAAATTAATTTAAATAAATTAATATGATGAATATGATGGCGATACTGATGATGGCAGCTGTCAATATATAATAATGATATTTGCAATTAATTTTATAATTATGTCAATACCCATGAATAAATTCAATAGTCATACTAAAGATATTTGAATAGAGCTAAATAAGTTAATAAATATATTTGCCGCTTTGCGTGACGCAGTATAAGCAATTCTGTGCTGTAATTTATACAGTGCCACAAAGACAACCACATCAAACCAATAATGGAACAGACGTTGGAATTTTTATTGAGATGCAGTTGAGGCAATATATTGCTGGCGTGAGAGGCTGATTCGGCGGTGGGCCTCAATGCCGGCCTCCGTTAACATACTGGCCGCCGCGTCGGCCCCGATCTGCCGCCACGGAAAAGAAAAAAGTGCCTGTTGTCAAACGTCATAATTTTTAATACTATTGTCATAGACTAATGATTGGTATCGCTTCGCTATACTAGACACCGCACTGCCTAAGAAAAATATGTCCATAAGTGAGGCAACTCATTATGACAGTGTGTGTCAATCAAAAGCATCAAGACGCATGCGTGAAGAATTGTGTTGTCAGCTCCTCAACAGTTACCCGAGTTAATAGGAAAATATTTTATACTGTGGTCTATTGGCTAAGTAACTGGTTATAAATGTAGGTACAAAATTTACAATTATTTAAAAGCATCAATTTATTCGTGTATGGGTTAGGCGCAGGTTTCATAATCGAAAAAACGGTGGGTATATTATCCAATGATTTGGTTGTATCCAAATACGTTACATTTGATATTTACAAATTATTAAGTATTCAAAATAATCTTATAGGTTACTAGAGGACGCCAGCAGCTACGCCTGCAATTTTTTTAAATTTACCCGTTTTGGCCGATCACGTTTGAATTTCGGGAAATCCCTTCTTAGTGCACCCCTGCGGTCCCCAAGGAACATACATGCCAAATTTCAGCTTCCTGCGCCCAATAGTGTCGGCTGTAGCGTGTCTGTCAGTCAGTCAGTAACGCAAGGATTTTATATATTAAGATAAGTTATTTAGAAAGTGGTGCATTCTATTTCCATTCTAGCCGTCAATTGTTAGTTACACATTATTTAGTACGTATACCAATTTGACCTTTTAGTTTAAGTTTTACTAAGGTTTATTTACTCTTAATAGTCATGTAGACACCAAAACTCACAAGTAACGATAGAGAATATTAACAGACTGCCATGTAGATGGTTTCGAGTTTGAATCTACGGCGTGCCCGCGTGCACTATTATCTTTTAAAAGATATGTGCGTAGTAAGTTGTTAACAACTTAGTACGCACTATTGCTTGCTCCTCCTGTGTCTTGGGGAGCACGTTATACCAGCTATCATAAAGATCCTTGACAGTTGTTATAGAGAGTCAGTCCATTCAGATAAACGAATAGGTACTAATTATTAATTATATTAATTAAAATAGATAAAATTGTTCTAGGTACCAAATTGTGTTGAAAGATTTTAAATTACTTTTTAAGGAATCTTATCTTATCTTTATTGCTTAAAATGAAGTCCAAACGCATGCGCAAAACAATATGAGCTCACATTTGTTCAAGATGACTGCCTTATATATTTACTTTAACACTTTATGTATATGAATTACTAATGTTAACATTAAACAATACACACATATGTTAAATAAATAATAAGGTTAGATAAATGCAATAGATTATATTATAAAATACAATAACAATACATTAAAATCTCAACTACGAGGAAATTGTTCTTCTACGCGCAGCAACACTGAATGAAATTTTTGGTTTAATGTAATTTTAGGGTGAAATTTCAAATTTATTGTTATGTTAAAGATGGTATGTGATCCCAAAGTTCTTCTTATTGCTTGCTGACTTATTTTTACACAGGATAAAAGCGCAACTTGGCATTGTACAGCGAATTATTTGCATAATTAATTTGGTGGATATATGCACCTGACACACGGCTGTCAGTGTGACAGCCTCAAACCATGCCAGCTGGCATGGTTTTTTCTGCCTCAATTTACAAGTATGAGGGCTCCGTCTAGTAGAGCAGAGCGAGACCAATCATTAGTCTGACTATTGTTATTGTATTTTATTGTATATAAGTTTTTAGTGTATATATTAAGTTTAGGTGCCAGTCAACCTGGCACATCGACTACTCTGGTGCGCTGCCCCATTTGTTCCCAGGCGCGTTTCTTTAAAGGTGAGCGGGGCCTAAAAGTACATTTTGGTAAAATACACAAAAACCAGAATGTACTTTCTGGCCCCAATATATCAACACACAACACCACACAAAATATGCAAACAGTCCCAAATGAAATTCCTTTTTGGCAATATTTAAGTAAATTAAAAAATTCAATTCCGATCATCAAACGAATTCCCCGGGGTGCAAGGCCTTCAGTGGCCCAAAATCTGGCACACTGCGTAGGTCTTGTGGTCCGGGAGAATTCTTTGACGGCTTGGGAACAACTTCTCACCTTCCCTTATAGAATATTACACGTACAAGAAGACCGGCTAACTAAAAAATCTCTTACAGCAAAAATTAAGGAAAATTGTACCTTTTCGGCATCCAAATTAAACTACGATTCATCTAAAATATATCGTAATAATTCTATCGACCACCACGTAGAAACAAAACTGAGGGAAGGTGATATTAGGGGAGCGTCCAGGCTCTTATTTAGTAGCGATGTGGTGGCGCCTTGCTCTGCCGACACACTCGCGAGTCTGCAGAGCAAGCATCCAGCGCCAGGGGATAACCTCTCTTTCCCTGATCCACCTAACATGGATTCTGATTTTCTCAGCATTACAGCCAAGGACGTGGTTGGTGCCGTTTGCTCCTTCCAAAGTGGTTCCGCTGGTGGTCTCGACGGCTTGACACCACAACATCTGAAGGATCTTGTGTGTTCAAGCGCCGGGGCGGCCGGCGACACGCTTTTGAGGGAGCTTACGGCCTTAATCAACCTAATGCTCTCCGGCAATGTGAACGGTGACATCGTCGATATTTTGTATGCTGCTAATTTATGTGCCTTACAGAAGAGAGACGGTGGCATTCGTCCCATTGCCGTTGGGAGTACATACAGGCGTATGGCAGCCAAGATATGCTGCCGACATTATAAATCTACTTTGGCAAGTAAATTTCAGCCCCTGCAGCTTGGCTTCGGTTCTAAGGGGGGCTGCGAGGCTGCCATACATGCCCTGTCTACGTACCTTGGCTGTAATGGAGGTGAGGTTATCCTAAAGGTTGATTTGAAAAATGCCTTTAACTCGGTGAACAGGGACACCTTGTTGACACAAGTTAAATTAGAAACACCCAAAATTTATAACTTTATTTGGCAGTGTTACAGACACCCTTCTAAATTAATATATAAAGAAAATCTTTTGGAATCCGCTGTTGGCTGTCAACAAGGTGACCCTCTTGGACCACTAATTTTCAGTTTAGCTATTCATCCAATCATCAACCAGTTAAATTCAAAATTTAATGTCTGGTACCTGGACGATGGAATCCTCGCGGGGCGGGTTGAGACAGTTTATGAGGATCTAGCACTCCTGAAATCAAAATTCTTGTCAATCGGTTTAAAACTCAACCCAAGCAAATGTGAAATTTTTATTAACAACAGTTTAGACAAATCTGCCATACTGTCAAAATTCCAAAATCTGGCGCCGAATATTACCCACATCGAAAAAAGTTATCTTCGCCTCCTTGGGTCCCCAATTTTAGACGAAGGTTTTGATTCATTTTTACATGAAAACATTCAAAATTTTAGTGAAATTTCAGATAGATTACTCAAAATTAATATTCACTCGGCTTTCACTATTATTAGATATTGTCTTTTTGTGCCTAAATTTACACATTCTATTCGATCTTCACCATTTTGGAAAAACCCATCATCACTCTTTCAAATTGACAATATTATAAAAAATACCTTAAGCAAAATTCTAAATGTGGCCTTGAACGACCGAGTGTGGCTACAGGCGTCCTTACCTGTACGCCTGGGCGGCCTCGGCGTTCGCAAAATTTCCGATGTGAGCTTACCAGCATTCCTGTCCTCGGTCCACGGCACTGCAGAATTGACCAGGAAAATCTTAGCACCTACACTGGTCGATTCTGAGGTGCCGTGTGTGATCGATGCCGTGAATGCTTGGAAAATGGCTAGTCCAAACACCGAGTTACCCCGAGACTTATCCTCTCAGAGGCAGTGGGACGGGCCGCTTTGCAGCGCAGTACGAGAAAATCTCCTAAGTAAATCTGCTGAGTAATGCTGCAGAGCGTGCCCGTTTGCTGGCTGTGGGAGAATGGGAATCGGGTCTCTGGCTTCAGGCACTGCCATCGTCCAACATAGGTACCATGTTGGACGATACCACTTTCCGCATCGCTGCTTGCCTCCGTTTGGGTGCGTCATGTGTTTCTCCACATCGCTGTCACTGTGGGGAGGCTGTCGACAGGCTTGGTCACTATGGCTTATCATGCAGCAGGAGCGCAGGTCGTATATCACGACACGGCAATCTAAATGACATACTTCGCCGGGCTCTTGTCACCGCTGGCGTTCCAGCCCAACTTGAACCGCAGGGGCTGGCACATGACGATGGCAAAAGACCGGATGGTATGTCTTTACTCCCATGGAAGTTGGGTAGGCCTTTGGTGTGGGACGCAACGTGTGTCGATACCCTCGCGCCATCTCATCTTCCTGGCACAGCGGGTTGTGCGGGCGCTGCTGCTGCTACAGCGGAGACCTTTAAACGGCTCAAATACGCAAACCTAGTAGGGGATTACGTATTTGAGCCGTTTGGGGTCGAAACGTTGGGGCCATGGGGTCCAAGTGCAAGGTCTCTTTTTAAAGATCTCGCAAAGAGACTGGTCGACGCCTCGTGTGACCAGAAGGCTGGATTGTACTTGGCCCAAAAATTTAGCATTGCGATTCAACGTGGCAATGCTGCCAGCGTTCTGGGCACGCTCCCGGTCGACGGCGATGTGGAGGACTTTTATGACGCACTCTAAATTATTTTCTTTTTTCGTTTTGTTTGTTTTGTATATATATATTTCGTAGGATACTATTTTAACATTTAAGTTATGTTTAATTAAATAGGTATTTAGTGAATTATCTAAATAATATTATGTACTTAGCTACATTGTTATGAAAATGAATAAATTATGCATATTTCTAAATTATTCATATTTAACCATTCAATTAATCTGTCTATAGTATTATTTATGTCATCTTCGTGGTCTTTAATTGCATTATTATATTTATTACATGTCACAATTATTGAGATGTCATCAGCGTATAAAACGCACTTATGGTTTGTAATTTCAGTAATGTCATTTATATTAATCAGAAACAATATTGGCCCAAGCACATTTCCTTGCGGGACACAGCATTTGATATATTCGGATGTGCATGTGTAGGATACCATATTGCCTTTAACATCAACTTTTGATATTACTACAAATTGTTGTCGATCCATAAGGTAGGTTGCCACCCATTGAGGGGCCGGTCCCCCTGAGTAAAATATCATGTGAGACATAATCAAAAGCTTTGGATAAATCTACAAATAAGCCTGTAGTCAGATTATTATTATTTATATTAGTCAACTAGCTTTTGCCCGCGGCTTCGCTCGCATGAAATTTTAACAAAGAGTAGCCTTTCTACTTCCCCAGGATTCAGACTATCCATATCAAATTTCATCACAAACGGATCCGCACATTAGCCGTGTAGCTTATAAACAGATAATACTTAAAATTATGGAATGATTACGTTAGAGGTAGTATGAAAGTGGCGCCCATTGATGAAAAGGTAAAAGGGAGTCGACTGGCCTGGTATGGACATGTTATGCAGAGAGATGATATGTATGTAGTTAAAACAGTGATGAATATGCGTGTAGAAGGACGAAAAGGCAGAGGACGGCCAAGGAAAAGATCGATGGACTGTGTAAGGATGGATATGAAAGAGAAAGGGGTCAACGATCGGATGACTGGTGACAGAGAAGTATGGAAGCGAAGGACATACTGCGCCGACCCTAAATAAATTGGGCTCAGGGCAAGACAATGATGAGTCGTCAAACTTCAGGTAAATATTAGTATGTAAGTATATTATTAAAGTTATTGAAGAGCTTATATACCTACTGAAGAGAATAGCAGCAAAAATAAAAACTGAAAACATTACCACAAAGTACATAATCAGACCGCCCCCTCCGCCCCGCTGCGCTTAAGGGCGGTTTCAGATTAGCGTATTTTTCTGCGCGTATACGGTCGTTTCAGCATACGCGCTTACACGCGCGCTATATTACGAGCTTCAAAAAACCGAACGAGCATATTTCGGCGTGTTCGCCCGAAACTGTAGTGACATCTTGTCAGTGTCAACATGGATTCTGACGGCTCGTGCATATACGAGCTTAGAAGCGCGTCAACGCTCGTAAGAGTTGCGCGTGTGCCAAAAGGCGCGCCTGTACGCGCCTACATGCGCTTCCAAAAACGAGCTTATACGCGCGTATAAAACGCTAATCTGAAACCGCTCTAAGCGCGCCAACTCATAGTAAGTGCTTTTAATAACGCTGCGCATAGGTCAATTATATCGTGATAACTTTTAAACCATTCACCCAAACTACTTACTGTAAAAGACAAAGTTCATCTACATTAAATACTGAAGACAATAAATTTATCAATTTTGAAAACAATTTGATAACTACTCTAGAATGAGCATTGTAAAAAAGTATCAAATTTAATTATTTTTACGGACCACTTTTTAGTGTATATTGGCTTCTACATAAAAGGTAGACGTATATGCTGCCGCGGACTTTTATTTAGAACTTTTTAAGATAAAAAATATTACCGTACATTATCTTCATGTAACTTCAACGGTTTAGGCAACGCACGCGAAGATAGGTTTCAGAGGTCAGGATTTTTACTGACTTAATTGATCATTTGCCTTATATTATGGCAACATTACACAAAATCTTTATAAATTGTAGCCTATGTGTTATTCTGATATATAAACTATATTACTGTATAGTTTCATCCAAATCCGTTCAGTAGTTTTTGCGTGAAAGAGTAACAAACATCCATACATACATCTTCACAAACTTTCGCATTTATAATATTAGTAGGAAGTAGGGACGTAGGGATAGCAGGAATATCATTAGAGACTTTCTTTATACACAACATTATCTAACCGTTTTACCACCTTCATATAGAACATGTAAATTATTTTTACCGCTTACTCGTGAACATGCCACATATAACTGACCACGTGAAAAACAACATGTTCGGGGGTCGATTCCAGCTGTTTTAAGTCTGGCCCTGCGATTTATTTTGAAAATACACACAGGGCTACGAATATCCAGCTCTGCCGAAAGTAAGATAGTCCCGTTGAGTTACTCAAGAGGTATCTGAATTCAGGCCTCAGTCTCCCACCCACGGATTCCCACGTACGTGAGGTGTGGGAATTTGGGAATAATGAGACACCTGTATAAGTACAGAACACGAACGAAAGAAATCAAAGAAACACATCCACATTCATTATTCAAAAGAAACGACTAAGACACCAATCCGACGAAAACGAAAGAAAATTAACCGAGAACCTTATTAATCCACGGAGAATCTTAACACCGCTATTCAGAAAACGCCATCTATGTTTACATATACAAACCGACCGAGATAGAAAATAATATGGACTAATCGACAATTTATTGAAAAAAGGATCTATAGTCATTGTTTTTATCATCTTAATTTATAAAATCCTTGCGTTACTGACTGACTGACAGACACGCTACAGCCGAAACTATTGGGCGCAGGAAGCTGAAATTTGGCATGTATGTCCCTTGGGGACTGTAGGGGTGCACTAAGGAGGGATTTCCCGAAATTCCCACGGGATCGGCCAAAACGGGTAAATTAAAAAAAAATTGCAAGCGTAGCTGCTGGCGTCCTCTAGTTTAAAATAAAATGAAATGATTACATAACTATTATATAAACATAATAATTTGAAATAAATGAGATTAACCGTTTAAATTAAGTGGACATTGTAATAAATTTTGACACAGAGACTTTTTGTTTATGAAAGTGCCGAATATTATACTCTATTATTTTTTTTGTAACAGAAAGATTATTATTGTCGCATATTACACATAATTATTGTCTTTTTTGCAAGAAACATTTATTTTGCCAGAAAATTATTTGAAAATAGAGACATCTATCGGTCGGAAGGATAACTATAAATATGCTCGGTTCCAGTGTAACGTAATACTACACGTATTGCGTTATAATATCTCGCAGGCGCTTAACGCCAGCTTAGCCAGACATCGTTCGCAATATTACCAAATATGGTCATATTCACTAGCCAAAGGCAGTTGTGAGTCACAGGCTTATGCCTATATAAGATGGGTGCGCGTTGTAGAATGGTCACTTTCCCTAGACATCGAAACGCTGCCGCTACACCTCGCGATTATTCTACATTCTACTTCCTATCTACTGTCCCGCTGGGGTTCTTCCTACGGGCTACGTTCACCCTACGAGCTCACTGCACCTGACGTTCTTCCTACGGGCTGACGTTCTTCCTACGGGCTACAAGCCACGAGCTGCTGGCGCCGTGCCACTACTAGCCAGCTGCCACCCAAGCCTCCGTTCCTGCCTACGAGCTCCTACAGCCAGGCCACGGACGCCTGAGCCTGACCGCTCGACCCACATCGGCTGCACCGCCTGAGACCCGCTCAGCCTGAACATCGACCACAGAGCTGCCTGCGCAGCGCACCTTGGCCAGCTCATCGGCGACCCTTCGAGCAGCTACCCTGCGAGCGTCGGAGAGCAGCAGGAGTCTACACTCCAGCCAGCTCAGGCCAGTGCTTACCTAGTTCGGTCATACTGTATGTAAGCGGTAGTGAGACATAATAAAGAACCTGTTCAGCCTAGCAGTGTTTCTCTCGAACCCCGACATCCTACCTGAGATCCTCCGTCTCAGTGGCGCCCAACTCTATTTGTCTCACTTCCAATTACTGCAGTTGTTCTTGGTTAGGAGGTCAGTCTTTGTAAACGAGGAGGTGCAGACATCAGCGAACTGGTACGTAATATCTAACTTGTGTGTATCTGTGTATTGCTGTCTATCTTTAATTTCTATTCTTGTATACCTATTATGTGTTATCTTACTATTGTCTAATTCTAATTTCAACTACCGATTCCCTACGTAACTGTTCGCAATTTGAAATAACCGTTTTTTATTTTTGCAAGTCACTATCTATTGTCTACATTTTTACACCGAATCGTCGTAGTTTCTTTGTAAAGCAGAACTATTGCACACGGAGGGCTGTAATATACTTACGTTCTTTTCTATCATACTTATTTTATATCATCATGAGCACTAACCCTATCAAGTACTTTCTACTTAATAAAAATGAATTGGCCTACGAGGTCGCTATTCGCGGAGAGGAGCCGGCTATCTCTGTTTTAGGTTTACGGAAGCAGCTACCTAAACTACTCGAGCTGATTCCGAATGACGAAATCCTAGAGTCAGGCCTAGACATAGCAGACGACTTCAAGGGAGCTAGCCTGTCAGTTACCGATTTAGATTCGCGAATCTCTTCCCTTAAGGAGCTATACGACCACAACTTGGCTAAGCGAACTACGGCTTTGCACAACCAGGTCTACCACAGATTGGGCAGATTAGACAAATCCGAACCTAAATACGGCAAGAAAATATCCGACCTGACTGAACGCTTTCGGATGCTGTCGGCAGATCTATCTAAGATAGAACACTCGAATATTCCGTCGGCGGAAGTCGGAGCCACGATGACTTGCACGGATTCAACCCCTGCACAGGCAGCGTCGACTCCGGTAACTGTCCACTGTGAGCATTTGAGGGTTGGCGAACTATCGAAACTCAAATTCGACGGAACAGGCTGCGTTCGTGAATTTCTACAACGCGTGACGGAATTTAGGACGGTTAGAAATCTACCTGCCAATAGATTATTCGATTACGCGTCCGAAATTTTTACTGGTAATGCGTTACACTGGTTTCGCGGTGTTAAAAATTCCATTTCTACATGGGACGAACTAGCTAGTAAACTCACAGCTGATTTTACACCGTACGACTATGATTATAAACTTTTAGCCGAGATTCGTAATCGTACTCAAGGGCAAACTGAGGGTATAATCATCTACTTATCAATTATGTTCCAACTTTTTGCGCGATTGTCACCGAACACGGTACTAACCGAACATGAAAAATTAAATATATTGCTTCACAATATTAGACCGTGTTATTCTACAGTACTAGCTTCATGTACTACGGCTATAGACACTATAGACACTCTAAAAACACTATGTCTAAACTATGAGAGGTTCCAGTGTTTAAGTGCACAATTTCACGAACCTAGTTACCCTACGTCTAACACAGTAGCACCTGATTTAGCTTACATAAATAAAAAGGACACGCACGGTCACTATAATAATTCACAGTACTATAAACCTTCTAAACTAAAAAACTACGCTTCTGTCGCATCTATAAATGTCGAACCGAACGATACACCTGCGCCTAACCCGCAACACTATGATGTCAACATGATATCTAAATCAGCTGTTCCTACAAAAATAACTAATAAGAGGTGTGTATTTTGTTCGCGATGCCGTTCAACTGATCACTCACTAGGGACGTGCAAGCGAGAACGTTATCCGATATGTTTTAAGTGTGGCCTTAGGGATGTCACATTCGTAAATTGTCCTACCTGTAAAAATAAATTATTTTCAAAAAAACTAATTTATTCGGATCGTCGTTCGTCAAATAAGATGACAAACCCTACCGTTTGTACATCTTCTAAACCTAAATATTTTGACAAGGAAGACTGGAAAAATTGGCTGAACACTCTAAAAGTGTATTTTTCTAGTCATTCTGTGGCTGCGACCCGTGATCAAAAACCTAATACTGATTTTCAACCCTATGTTAATGTAACCATTAAGAATCTACCCCTTACTGGTTTACTTGACTCAGGTTCTGCCGTGACAATATTGGGCAATAATTCTCATATAAAAATTATTTCTCAAACTAATCTCCCTTTGAATAAGTGCGACAACCCTACTATATTTTTTCGATCGGCGGGTGGTCATCGTTTGACACCGATCGGCTATATCAACCTACCCACCACTTTTGAAAATAAAACTTATAACTTAAAAGCGTACGTAATTCCAGAAGTCACTAGTTCGTTAATTTTAGGTATTGACTTCTGGAAAAGATTTAAATTGTTACCAAATTATATTTACTCTGTCTCTTTAGCTAATAATGACCCTTGTAGTCATTCCTTACCTAATAAACCTAATGCTGCCTTACAATCCTACAATGAGCTTAATGACTACCAAAAACGTTTAGCGGATAAGATGATTAAGCAATTCGAATGTATATCTTCCGAGAAGAAAGGCCTTGGACGTACCCATTTAGTCGAGCATCGTATTGATACAGGTGACTCACCGCCAATACGTCAGCGATACTATCGTCTGCCACCAGAAAAATTGCGTGTTATTATTGAGGAACTAGACGAAATGCTTAAACTCGGAGTCGTAGAACCGTGTGAAAGCCCATGGTCTTCGCCTATCCTATTAACGCCTAAGAAAGATGGTAAACTAAGGTTTTGTTTAGACAGCCGAAAACTAAACTCGGTTACACGTAAGGATGCGTACAAACTACCGTATGTTCCCGAAATCCTAGATAACCTAAAAAATGCTAGATTTCTAAGTAGTATTGATCTATCTAAATCTTTTTGGCAGACGCCTATTCGGAGTAGCGATCGGGACAAGACCGCGTTCTACGTACCTACCCGCGGAACATTCCGATTTGTTACTATGCCGTTCGGCTTAACTAATGCGCCGGCTACGCAACAAAGATTGGTCGATCAATTATTTACAAATAGTCCAGAGTTCGAAAACGCGGTGTTCGTATTCTTAGACGATATTTGTATTATAGGAAAAGATTTTGATCATCACATTCAGCTGTTATCTAAAGTATACGCGAAACTAAAATCAGCTAACTTAACTATTAATTTAGAAAAGTCACATTTCTTTAGAAACGAATTAAAATACTTGGGTTACGTAGTCAATTCTAAAGGACTTCACGTAGATCCTAGTAAGGTGGAAGCAATAATGAACTATCCTGTACCTACAAATAAAAAGGAGGTAAAACGGTTTTTGGGTACCGCGTCTTGGTACCGTAGATTTATACCTAATTTTAGTTCAATTGCAGGGCCTCTAAATAAACTTACTTCTACCAGTAAAAAGGCTGCTCCTTTTGTGTGGTCGGAGGAAGCTAACAACTCATTTATTAAACTCAAACACCTGTTATCTACCGCGCCTATTCTATCTTGTCCGGACTATAACAAACCGTACGAAGTGCACACGGATGCTAGCGACTATGGCGTAGGGGCTTTACTCACACAAACTACTGACGGTGTGGAGTATCCTATAGCTTATATGAGCAAATCCTTGTCTACACAGGAACGTAATTATAGTATTACGGAACGGGAGTCGCTAGCTGTTTTAGTCGCGGTAGAACATTGGCGATGTTACTTAGATAACGGTTTGAAATTCACTGTCTACACAGATCACTCAGCCTTAAAATGGTTTTTAAATTTAAGTAACCCTACGGGTCGCTTAGCGAGATGGGGGGTGCGCCTGTCTTCTTTTAATTTTGATGTGAAACATCGCCGCGGCGCGGATAACGTCATACCCGACGCACTATCGCGGGCAAGTGCCGTGTCGGCTATTGATACTAACACAGATAATGATACTACCGTAACCTCGGATCAGTGGTATAGTACTATCTAAAATGGCTGTAAAAACTCACCTACATCTTTTCCTAACTATTCCATCAAAAATGATAAGTTATATCGATATATGGTATCGAAATGTGCACTGCGGAAAGAATTCGAATGGAAAGAGGTTCTACCTACCTCGGATAGATCTACAGCTATTAAAGAAAACCATTCGGAACTCGCTGCGGGTCACTTAGGTATTTTTAAAACGTATAAACGTTTAGCACAGCGTTATTATTGGCCCGGTATGCACGCCGACGTTGTTAAATTTATATCTTCATGTGATACTTGTGTCGCACATAAACACCAAAACCACGCTACTTTAGGTGTTATGGGACGACCAAAGGTGTGCTCTCGTCCCTTCCAAACAATTAGTATCGACCTTGTTGGACCCCTTCCCTCAACTAGAAAACAAAATAGCTATATTTTTGTTGTTACTTGTTGCTTCAGTAAATATTGTCTTCTCTTTCCCATCAAGCGGGCTACCGCCGAGATTATAACTAACATTCTCGAGGAAAAAGTTTTCTTAATACATGGCATACCTTCAACCGTTATTCTAGACAATGGTAAACAATTTGTAAGTGCAACTCTAAAGATTAGAAAATATAAAATACCTAACTTGCACTTTACACCGAAATACACTCCGCACGTAAATTCTGTTGAGAGATACAACAAAACCATCGTGACTACTATATCTTCGTTTATCGAAAACGACCATAGAATATGGGATACTTTAATTCCCAAAATTCAATTCGCGCTAAATACTGCGGTTAATGAGGTAACTGGTTATACTCCGAGTTTTTTAGTGTACGGCAGAGAACTAGTAACTTGCGGTTCACACTATATTGATGCCGAGTCAGATGATGTTATTTATATACCTAGGGATTCTTATGCTGAAAATATAGGCTGTCTATCAAGTATTTTCGATAAGGTCCAATCTCTTTTAATCCAAGCTCACGCTAGAAACTCACACACATACAACTTACGTCGTAAACCGGCTGAGTTTAACATAGGTGATACCGTATGGAAAAGAACCTACTATCTAAGCGATAAGGACAAATCATTTAGCAAAAAACTGGCTCCCAAGTTTACCAAGTGTACTATTATTGCTAAAAAGTCACCACTAGTATACGAATTAGCGGATTCGTCGGGTAAATCTATTGGCAGTTGGCACATTAAAGATTTAAAACTAATTAACCACACTGATTCCTAACCTAACTAGATTCTTTCATTGTACCTACCTGCAGTTTGAGTTTCATAGTCACTATCTACTTAGCACTGTCTACAGAAGTTCGGAGGACTTAGTTAGACGGATTTTTCTTGTCTAGACACGAAAAATCCTACTGTACAGAGCGGGGTATTGTAACGTAATACTACACGTATTGCGTTATAATATCTCGCAGGCGCTTAACGCCAGCTTAGCCAGACATCGTTCGCAATATTACCAAATATGGTCATGTTCACTAGCCAAAGGCAGTTGTGAGTCACAGGCTTATGCCTATATAAGATGGGTGCGCGTTGTAGAATGGTCACTTTCCCTAGACATCGAAACGCTGCCGCTACACCTCGCGATTATTCTACATTCTACTTCCTATCTACTGTCCCGCTGGGGTTCTTCCTACGGGCTACGTTCACCCTACGAGCTCACTGCACCTGACGTTCTTCCTACGGGCTGACGTTCTTCCTACGGGCTACAAGCCACGAGCTGCTGGCGCCATGCCACTACTAGCCAGCTGCCACCCAAGCCTCCGTTCCTGCCTACGAGCTCCTACAGCCAGGCCACGGACGCCTGAGCCTGACCGCTCGACCCACATCGGCTGCACCGCCTGAGACCCGCTCAGCCTGAACATCGACCACAGAGCTGCCTGCGCAGCGCACCTTGGCCAGCTCATCGGCGACCCTTCGAGCAGCTACCCTGCGAGCGTCGGAGAGCAGCAGGAATCTACACTCCAGCCAGCTCAGGCCAGTGCTTACCTAGTTCGGTCATACTGTATGTAAGCGGTAGTGAGACATAATAAAGAACCTGTTCAGCCTAGCAGTGTTTCTCTCGAACCCCGACATCCTACCTGAGATCCTCCGTCTCACCAGTAATTTATTTATCGAAAATACGTAAAAATATACTAACGAAATTAAGAATCACCTCCTTTTTTAAAGTCGGGTAAATAGCCATAAAACACTTTGAAGGTACCTATTTAGACTAACTATACTTTTACTAACAAACTTATAATGATCATAGATGGTACAACCAGTTTTGGATGATCCCTGTTTTGTTTGGAACTACGTAGAAAATGTATGAAAGAATAATTATCACTGTGCCGGTACTGTGCTGGCACTGTGACTTCACTGATATGTGTGAATAGGCCTTAATAAGGTAGATCAAAACACTAGCTATTTCATTTGATGAACATTTGATTGATTTCGTGCTGATTTCATCATAGCCTTCGGAATCAGTGTTTTTCAGTGAGTTTATTTCCTTTATAACCTCATTTTCAGTCATAGGTTTGAGAAATAATGAATTTAAATGCATTACTTTCTTAAAACTACTTTTAACCGCGATTCGCGTTACCTCGACACAACACGGGACCGCAAAGGACACCGCAGTGGTTTTATTAAGCCCCGCAGGCCCGCACGCTTTAAGAGGTGAGCCTCACACACCTCCTCCGCCAGCCTCTATCTCGATCGATCATACCATACGAGACGACCATGTGATGGAGTCGAGAGGGCTGTTAAGGAGTTCCCACCGCGAATAGAAAGTAATGATATATGCAATATCGTGGGCTGTTAATAATTTAATAATGATATAATATGTGTTGTATGCAGATCAACGCGCAATACGAGCTGTGTAAGCGAATGCGCCGCGGCTACCTGGCGTACCCCAGGTCGATGTCCCTGGCAATCCAGGGGGGGCCGGGCTGGTTCCAAGGGAGTGCTGACTTCTTCTACTTCATGACAGACTTCATGCTCGTCATCTGGCAGCTCGGGCTGTGCGCCGTGTACTTCGTGTTCGTCGCCGTCAGTTTACAACAGGTAAAGCCCGCTTTACGGCCACGGTGGAGTAAAGCGCGCCATGTACATCGAAAATGCTTGCCACTGCCGCTTGCCGCTTTGGCGCGTTTACTGTGACGCGGCGCGCGGCCGCTTCAGTGTAAACGCGCCATGTACATCGCCCTTGCCGCGCCGCTCGCCGCTTAGACCGATCTCGTGACCAGGCCCTTAGGCTGTGACTGAGCCGTTATTAGCAGAGACTTGTGTATTAACATTTGGCGTAGTGACATAAGCGGCCGCCTCACCGCTTAACACAGCACCCTATGCTGTGGTTTCGATTTCCACACGAGACAACACTTTGTATGATCTACAAACTAGAGTTTCGAGTCTCGGTGCACTTTGTGTCCGTTGATCGAAAGTTTGTCTTCGTATTACAGGAGTCATTCCCAGTGTGGGCGTTGTAAAATAAAAGAGACTCATTAACTTCGTAGTATCTTCGTAGTATAGTAGTGTTATCCAAGGGAAATCCAAGACTTTTCGTCGTGAAGCCAACAGTTCGTGGACTAACCAGATATACAAAAATATAAGCGTTTCCACGAAGCGATTGTCACTGACCTTCGCTTCTCATAGAGTTAGCCATGTTTCTTAGTTTATATTTTTATTAAACTATACTGCCTGGATGGTCCAATGGATAGCGTATGCGACTGCTGATTGGAGGTCCCGGGTTCGATTCCCGGGTCGGGCAAAAGTGTTACTAGGTTTTTCCGAATTCTCAGTAGCAGCACGGAGTCTGGTGACGTGCCTGGTAACAGCAATAGGGTCGCCCCCTATCACGTGGAACCTAACAGTTCATAGCGAAATGTGGGTGTCATATTACACCTCTGCCTACCCCTACGGGGTACGTCTGTAAAAGCGTGAGTCTATAGAAAAAAAACTTAAACCGGTGTAGTTTAAAAAAAGGTCTGAATAATGACTATCAACGTTTTTCATGACAGTCGGAACCGATAATTTAATTAGCTCTAAAAGGCACAGGTCTAGCGACAACTAATAATTAAGTACCTCATTGTCAGAGTATTAAACTCGTTACGGCTTGCTACACCAAATGTTTTCAATATCTGTTGCAGGTTTTTGGGTACCACGGGTATACTTACAGTGTGCGAATGTGGATTGTATTTCTGTTTCCAATTCAAATTCTGTGCAATTTGGTCAGAGATCTGAAGCTATTAACTCCTGTTTCTTCACTCTCCAACTTCATCATATTAATTGGTTTAATTCTTGTATTTTTCTACTTGATCGAGGATGACGTTGTATTGGACGACGACAAGTTTAAACTGAAGGGTTTAGGTGAAATACCAATATTCATCGGTACAACGCTTTTTGCGCTCGAAGCGGCAGGAGTGGTACGTTACTATACATTAGGTTTTTAGGCGTCTGACACCACTCCACGTCACTCGTCGTTATGACTGAACCGAAGTTCTCGTTTTGTTAAACACTTAAAATTATATTGGAAATGAGATCAACCATACTTATATTTTCACTAAAGCAGATATTGTAGTTCGGGCGAGCCGTGGCGTCAAGCGCCTAAAGATCCATCAATTGTATATCCAGTACTACATATCAAAGTTGGTGAATTTGACGGTAGATGTGTGTGTAGATCCTCGCGCTGGAGCACAACATGGAGCGCCCGGAGCGGTTCGTGGGCGTGTGCGGCCTGCTCACCATCGGTATGCTCATCATCCTCGCGCTCTTCATCGTGATGGGAGTCGCCGGGTATCTCAAGTATGGCGACGATCTCAAAGCCTCCATTACCTTGAATTTACCCCAAGAGGAAAAGTAAGTATCGTCTTTGTCAAATTCTATAATCTGGTTTGTACCCAAGGAGGTTGCGTTTTGAAACCTCATGGCTGCTGTGACTGGTCCATCGAGATCAGGCCATATAGTAATGGCCTTCTGTGGTTAAATAAATACTCAATATGTGAGTCATCGCTGACTTTCGATAAAAAACTGCATTAGATGATTATGACGGCCGGGATCTGGGACCCTTGACTAACATGTTTATAATCATAAAAATAACTCAGGCCTCTGTGTACGTACAATATTTCATTGGTAAATGACTGTGCTTGATCCGTTTCGATGGCGCGGCCATGACGTTATTTCTTAAAAAAAAAATGGTGACAAGATTTTGTAAAAATTTGTTAAAATAGACTCCCAAAACCATAAATTTGTCAAAGCTGTGATTAAAAAGTTAGAAGGGTTTTAACTCGGCCGCCTGCGTTGCCAACTCTACGTCTTTTTACGTAGATCTACGTATTTCGGACCCTCCTCGCGAACCTACGTACTTCAGGCCCAGAATCTACGTATTTTTCAGCAAATGACCAAATTAGCAAAATAACGAGATTTTACTAAGAAAGAAGCATTATTAAACACAAACCACACGTAAAAATGGATGTATGTATAATACTTTGTTGCATGTTTATTCGTACCCAATTAGTTTAACAAGAACAAACTAAAAACATATCGATCAATTTAAGTTAATAATATTTGCTTACACACTCGAATCGACGTTTGAAACACTCGTTTTACCATTTTTTACTCCCTTTATCTTAGATATTATTAAAAGTACGTAGATCTACGTACTTTTTAACTCCGATCTACGTATTTTTGAAAATCAGAGTTGGCAACACTGGTGGCCGCGCCATTGAAACGCTCCGAACCTCGCGGCCACGGAGTTATTTAAAACTAAGCATTGCAGAGACCTGAACGTTTTGGTAAGTAAGAGACTGAATTTGTAAAAAAATTGAAAAAATATAGAAAAAAATCCCGAGCTTATATTTAAAAGGTGCTGTAAGACTAAGCCATGGTCGCGCCATTGAAACGGTGAAAAACACGTTTTTGCCGATATCTCACTGAAAAAGCAACGCAGTCGTCTGAAATTTTTTGTAAAACCCAGATTTGAATTTGTCAAAACCAGTAAAAATAAAACAAAATATCACCGTTTCAATGGCGCGGCCATGACGTTTTAGTCTTACAGCTCCTGAAATATGAACCTAGGATTTTTTGTTTTATTTTTACTAGTTTTGACAAATTCAAATCCAGGTTATACATAATTATATAACATAAGAGTACATAACAAATATACATACACACATGTATGTCGGAGATTCGAGAACGGAACGTCAAATCTTAATAGATTTGGGCGAATTCGGATACGATGGTTGGCAACACTGAGGTCGGCAGTTGACAGCTGTCAATGTCATAAAATGTTTTATAGGCGAACGTGGAGCTGTCAACGGGCACTTTTGGCTACAGACACAGCGGAGGAAACAAGTGTGGCCTACCTACGTCCGACATCGCCATGTTTTCAAAAGTAATCCATTTTCATCCGAGCTACGTGTGCATATTTAGTTTGTGAAGTGAACTAATTAGTTTGAGTAAAACCTATTGAGTGTATACCCAGTCTTATTTACCTGAAATGTACGATCATAGTAAAAACAGAATAGTAGGATAGCTTCATACAAATCGGCCGCCGCGCCGCCGCGCTGGTTTGAATGTATGCTTGAGTCTCCGGCGCCGTGTACGCACGCACTTTTCACGCACACAATCTCACGAGCGCGGCAAGCTCGGCGCGGATTCAGTACGGGATGCGCCGCGTGTCTGATCGAGCGCATTCATTTAGGTACTACACTGCTCGCCCGCTTGAATTGTTTATATACATTCCGTTTTGTAATAAACGTTATTAAGAATATGCAATGTGTTAAACGTCAGTAAATTTAACTTGTTACTTTTTCTCATTAAAAAAGGCATTTAGATAGTTATGTAACGCTTAGGTAGTGAGTAGGTATTTGAAAAAAAAAATAATTCAAGCTTAAATTGTGAAGTATTTAGCGCGATCACTTAAAAAAGCGGCGAAAAAGCGCGAGCGCCAACAAAGCCGGCGCCGCGGTGTAAACAAGTGACAACCCGTGCGTCAACGCAAGAGTAGGCAATTAACTCGCCGAGCGGCCTTATCTAACCTACTATTCTGTTTTTACTTTGGTACGATGGAGGAAGACCTGAGGAACGAAGAACACCCATATTCTCCTACTTTACCTACGTATACGTTATCAGAAGTTGGATACGAGCACAACGACCCACGTGTTCATAATCAAGACGCTAGTAACGAAAAATAGTTGGAACTACAAAATCGCAATTTCCTGACGCTGATCCAAGCCATGAAAATACCTACTACATCGTCGCATGGCCTTTGTTTACCGGACTTCGATCCTGAGCAACAAGATGTAGAAGCACGTGCTTTGGTGACGACTGCAGACATGTGATTGGATGATCGAGATCCGCATTGCGCCCCGCTAATGGTCGCACTAAGCCGGGCCTTGAAGGGAGGAGCTTCGACCTGGGTATCTACCGTGCCATATGCCGTTTCCTGGGATGGACCTGTTCAATGAAGTGTGCCAACAAGGCGCGAGCGAAGGCGGCTGCTAACGCTGCCACGTTGGTGAATCAGCTGGGTTCTCAACTGCAAACCGTGGTGAGCGTATTTTGTCTTTTTTTAGTTACGGTAGTTGTAAAACATTCTTGGTATCAATACTGCTACGCGTTTAACCTTGGAAATGTCATAATTGTTGTGGTGATGTCGCCACCACATCGTACCGAGTGTTGTGGGTTCGATTCCTGCACGTAACATTGAGTTGTGGAACCGTTTGACTTTTACGGTGTCGTGTTTCTCATGGCATGATCTCATGAATAACCTTCGTTTTAATAGCTTAAAGAAGAAAAAGACAAAAAAATGTGGGTAGAACTGAACGATTTCATTGCTACCTTTGCTGTATTTAATGTTAGCGTATGTTTGTCTGAGTACCACTGTGACCTAGCTATAGCGTAGATATCGAACGGAGGTTTTGAGTTTGATACGCCGGTTAAAAAGAAAGCGATTATTTTTATTTCTTCATGCGAGGGTGGCTCACACTCGCGAACCTTGTGATCATATTATGCTTGCTTGCAAATAGATAATCTTGTCTCGGTCTTACTTTATGGACTGTAATAGTAACGAGAGTGAGCGTACAGGCCGACTTGCATTGTTTGACAAGCAAGTGTGTTTGAGTGAAACGTGCTAGTTATTGTTCTAGTGCAGTTGTTGGTTTTAGAATCAACATGGGTGTTGATTGTTGCTTTGGTTGGTTTTCTGCTAAATCTAGAACAATAACTCCGGCCTAGACTGTGCTTTGCAGTGCAGCGGCGCTCGGGTTGTTGGATTAATCGAATCGTACGTACTGGGATCATAGTGTAAGACTGTGCTGTGATTGCGGCTGACTGTGCTGATTTTGTGTAGAAACAGCTTGTAGCTTTCTCTTAAATAGACGTGTGAACTGCAGTGCTCTTTAGACATGTGCAGTTGGTTGGTCAGTGTAACCTGACCATAGTCGAAGGATATTACTAGCGCCATTATTTTACCGACTTGTGGTGTTGGTAATCCCTAATGGTTTTCGTTTAAACGTCATCAGAGCCTAAGTAAAAATGGTTTTTGTTTAAACGTCATCAGGGCCTAAGTATAAAGCGACTCTTTTACTCGTTGTAGTTCTGAGTTGTACAGACGATCTCGGTGTTGCAATTACACCTGCTTCTTTATGTGCATAAATTTTTAACATGGCACATTAAAATGTTTCTTACTCATGATTATTAAATGGCAGCACTAGTAAAATTAAATTAAATTTTAAGATTTTACGCGCGAAACGGTGTGTTTTTAAATTTCAGGTGATACACTGAGAATTTTTATCAAGTACCCCGAGTTCTCTGGCCAATTCCAAGTTATGCTTAGGACGTTTAGGAGTGATAGTGTTTCTAGTAGAAGATTCTCGTTCTCGATTATCAGACGTAGAAGAAAATGATTGAGTTATCATCGTAGTGCGTTATGATAATCACTTTCAGAGATTTTAATTTTCATTGTAGGTAGAACTAGGTTAGTGATCGTTAATAGTGATGATGGTATGTTTAACCTTTTTCTCATTAAATGGGTACTTTTTTAGTAGTTTTTGTGATAATTTTGTGGTTCCCGCGTTTGCGTTGGTGTAGATTTGCATAAACTGGATAAGCCGTTTCTGCGGCTGCATGTGTAGCCATGCGTTGCCGTTGGTTGGATTGGACCGGCAAAGTACCTCTCTAGATAGCCTAGTTTACCCTTAAGCTTTTGTGTTAGTCATAGTTTCCGGTGCGCAAACAAAACAATCGTAAGTGCATTTGTCATAGTATCACAAACGTTGTCCATCGTCATGAACGCGAAATGTCTGTTGCTGTATCGCTAGTGATTAGTTTAGGATAAGCTTCGTATTTAGACTATCCATGACGAAGTTATAACGCTGAAAAGACTGGTTGGATACTTGATAGTAACCTTAACATGTAGAGCATCAACCTAGTAAGATTTTCTTATAGTCTTGTGATAAGTAAAACCAAACCAACATGTTGAACAAACCTAGTTTAAGATTACTATTACGCTCGAAATGATTATCCAGGTGGTGTTGTGTAACCAGATGGAGGTTGCATAGCGTGATGTTGAAGACCCGATGGATGTCAGTGTATGAGCAATGCAATATTTTAATGAGTTTCTTATTATTTGAACGAGTATGCGTGTTGTTCAACGTGTCCGCTTCGAGAGAAAGAGTTAGTTATCATGAAAAGCTGTGATGAGTTTGCTCAGAGTATATTTTAATGCCCACCGACTGGTGCCATGAATAGCTGAACGACTAGGATTACTGTTCGAGAATTAGAGTACATTAAAGTGTGGTTGTTGATCGCCATCATGGATACCCTGCTACTCAAGTAACTCTCATTTTATTTTTGATCACTAAAATTATCTACCTCTGGTTTCTGTGTCGTATAATAAGAGCGTGTTGCGAGAATCTGAAAGTACTCATGGACAGTCGATTGATTATCTCAGAATTGTAGTCGTTGCATTTATGTAGCCAAAGAAAATCAGTTTGGTCGAAGGTAGCTTATCAGTTCTCGCCATGTTCGCATCTGTTTTAGATTTGTCAGTGGTGTAATCCAGTTTTAACATAGCTCATTGAGTCTGTACGGGAGTTACGTTCTGTACAGTTGTTAAGTTGTTAATGAATTTGAGGATCGCTTAAAGTTGACGAAGTGCGGACGTTGAATTAGTCTGAAGGAACGGATACTCTATTCAGTGGGTATACGATGAGAGGAATCTTTGAAATACTGTTGGTAGATTTATTTCCTCTTTGGGTAATCCTGGTGGCCTGCTCAGCCTGATGGCTGGCGCAACCTAGTGGCCGGCGCCGGCTGGAGATCGACGCCGCCTGGAGGCAGGCGCCGCCTGGTGACCGGCGCGGCTTGGTGGCCGGCGCCGCTTGGTGGCCGGCGCGGCTTGGTGCGCGGGCCTGTCCTGTGTGTGGCTTTGAGCTGCCTCGTAAAGCTAAAGCCTATCTGGCCGAAACTGGCAATGAAAATGAAGGTAGTTTATTAAAGGCATTTGGTTAGAAGATGTAGAGTCCAAAGACCTTAGCTGAACTGAATGATGAATTAAATTTAGTGGTGCTTCTTTCTGGTTAGTGAACAGCAGTTAGTATCATTACTAAGTTGGTAATCGGACATATCGCTCGATTTAGGTGATGTGTTCGTTGTATTGCTCGTTGGAGGCAATGAGTAATCTAAAAGTCACTCGAGGGAGGTGACATGGTTTACGTCACTCGATGGAGGTGGCGTGAGTTGCTATTGCTCGATTTAGGTGATAGCAACGACACTGGCAAGATTATTGTCACTCGATGGAGGTGGCAATGAGTCGCTATCGCTCGATATAGGTGATAGCGACGACAATGTGTACGTCACTCGATGGAGGTAATATGAGTTGCTACGCTCGTGTAGGTGATAGCAACGACGGTGAAGGAAAACATCGTGAGGAAACCTGCATGTCTGAGAGTTCTTCGGAGTGTGCTCGAAAGACATGTGAAGTCTGCCAACCCGCACTTGGCCAGCGTGGTGGACTATGGCCTTACCCTTCTCACAGCGAGAAGGGGCCCGTGAACCGTGATACTTTTCGCTGATTAACGTTTGTGATATAATTCTTTGATACTGTTCGCTAATGAGAGAGTTGCTTTCATAATATTGTGATGTGATAGTATGATGCAGTTGAAAAAAAACTTGATGTTAACCCTTAGTGTTGTGGTTTATTACGTAACGAGCCCTATTCTTTAATTAAACGATGATCAGAATGGGCCGAGCTAAGACCTTGAGATATTGCAGAACGTTTTCCTTTTGCAGGAGCATCACCCAGGGCACCTACAAGATGGTCTGACACGATCAAGAAGGCGGTGGGCGGCAGCATGAAACGAGCCTTAGACATATGTACAGCCTGGAGACACATATGTGGTCGCGATCTTCAGCAGTGAGGGACCGAGGACGAAGAAGAAACATCACACAGGGGCGTGTGACATGTCAAGATGCCCGTGTCGGAGATTCGAGAACGGAACGTCAAATCTTAATAGATTTGGGCGTATTCGGATACGATGGTTGGCAACACTGAGGTCGGCAGTTGACAGCTGTCAATGTCATAAAATGTTTTATAGGCGAACGTGGAGCTGTCAACGGGCACTTTTGGCTACAGACACAGCGGAGGAAACAAGTGTGGCCTACCCACGTCCGACATCGCCATGTTTTCAAAAGTAATCCATTTTCATCCGAGCTACGTGTACATATTTAGTTTGTGAAGTGAACTAATTAGTTTGAGTAAAACCTATTGAGTGTATACCGAGTCTTATTTACCTGAAATGTACGATGGAGGAAGACCTGAGGAACGAAGAACGCCCATATTCTCCTACGTTACCTACGTTATACGTTATGTACACAAATACTAATAAATATGTCTATAAATATAATTAAGTATACAATATATATATATATATATATATATATATATATATATATATATATATATATATATATATATAATCATATAAATATATAAATATGTATACATATATAAATATAATATACTATAATTGATGAGAATGATGGGTTGATTCCTTCAATTTGTTGAAGAGAAGCTCTCGTACTTTCATTTTAAATGCATAACGGTTGGTGGACATTCTGACTTCAGGAGGGAGCCTATTCCAAAGCAGTACAGCTTGTACTATGAAAGAAGAGTTAACGAAAACAGAAGAATGTGTGGGACAGGCAAGAAGTAAATTATGAGTTCAAATCTGGGTTTTACAAAAAACTTCAGACGTCTGCGTTGCTTTTTCAGTGAGATATAGGCGAAAATATATTATGTTTTTCACCGTTTCAATGGCGCGGCCATGGCGTATTAGTCTTAAAGCTCCAGAAATATAGGCCTAGGATTTTTTGTTTTATTTTTACTAGTTTTGACAAATTCAAATCCAGGTTTTACAAAAAGCTTCAGACGTCTGCGTTGCTTTTTCAGCGAGATATCGGCGAAAATGTGTTTTTCACCGTTTCAATGGCGCGGCCATGGCTTATTTAGTCTTACAGCTCCTTAAATATAAGCTCAGGATTTTTTTCTATATTTTTACAAATTTTTTACAAACTCAATCTCTTACTTACCAAAATTTCAGGTCTCTGCAATGCTTAGTTTTAAAGATTTCCGTGGCCGCGCGGTTCGGAGCGTTTCAATGGCGCGGCCACGTTCAAACCCTTATAACTTTTTAACCATAGTTTTGACAAATTTATGGTTTTGGGAGTCTACTTTTACATATTTTTACAAAATATTGTCAACATATAAAAAAAAGAAAACGTCGTGGCCGCGCCATCGAAACGGACACCTAAACCATTGATATATAAAAACCCAAGATACACAGTCTCGAACAAAAGTGACGTTCAAAACCGTCCTCATTGTGCAAAATCAATTATAGTTATGATACATATGATCAAATTATTTTGTAATAATTAACCTTACATATTTGTCTTAAAGTTGCATCTACATCTGCGCCGTGCGAACGACTACTACTTGAAAAAATATGCTTGTGCATGTACTTTTATCCGGTCGTTTTTGAGAGGCTGACTGTGTATTTTGGATTATTTGTATAATATATTATATAACTATGTATACTAACTTGTCCGTGTGGTGACGGATTAAGAATACAAAATGTCACCACCCCATATCATCCCATAGGTGTCGTAAGAGCCGACTGAGGGACCATATTATGCAGAGAACAGCACTGTAAGAAAAACTTGATACAAACCCTATACCAACCTGTTTGGCCAGCGTGGTATAGTAGGCCAATTCCTCCTTTCAAAGGAGAGGCCTAGTCCAGCAGTGGACTGTTGAAGGCTGATGATGATGAATATAACTATGAACTAAACTTAAATTAAAATTTCCAGGCGAGCGCAAGGAGCAAAAATAACATTCGCGATAGCGCTGTTCTTATCATATCCACTACAGAACTTCGTGGCGTACCAGATCTTGTGGCGTCATATACAGAAGAGGTACAACATGTCAAGACCCATGTTCTGGGACTACGTGCTGCGGGTCATGCTAGTGGTCATACCATGTAAGTCTCATTTTGCACCTCAGTCACATTTTTTACAATTTTTAGGGTTCCGTACCTCGAAAGGAAAAAACGGAACCCTTATAGGATCACTTTGTTGTCCGTCCGTCTGTCAAGACCCTTTTTCTCAGGAGTGCGTGGAGGTATCAAACTGAAATTTATACTAAATACTCAAATCTACGGTTCCATAGAGCTGTAAAAAATTCAAACTTCCAATCCAACGCAATCAAAAGATACAGCCGATTATGCTGCAAATTGCATCATATTTTCAAACTCGCATTGGAATCAAAACCTTTAGGGTACTTCCCTTGAACTCAGAATCTTGAAATTTGGTACGAAGCAACGTCTTATATCACATGTAAAGGAAAAATTGCGGAAACCGTACATTTTTAGTTACAGCATATAAAAAAAATATTTTTAATAAATTTAAAGTTACTACCCCTTTCTTTTGAACGCGTGGAAGTATTTAATTGAAATTCATATCAAATACTCAACTATATAACACCGTAAGGCTGCAACAAAATCAAGCTTCTATGTCAACGCAATCAAAAGAAAGAGCTATATTAGCATATTTTCAAACTCGCAACTACTCGCAAGTGAATCAAAACCTACAGGGTACTTCCCGTGAACTCAGAATCTTGAAATTTGGTATGAAGCAACGTATTATAGGAAATATAAAGGAAAAATTGCGAAAACTGTCAATTTTTTGTTACATCATATAATAAAAACATTTTTAATAAATTTAAAGTTACTACCCCTTTATCTTGAACGCGTGGAGGTATTAAATTGAAATTCATATCAAATACTCAAGTATATAACTCCGTTAGGCTGCAACAAAATCAAACTTTTATGTCAACGCAATCAAAAGAAAGAGCAATATAAGCATATTTTCAAACTCGCGACTACTCGCAAGGGAATCAAAACCTACAGGGTACTTACCCGTGAACTAAAAATCTTGAAATTTGGTACGAAGCAACGTATTATCGCACAGATAAAGGATGCGGAAGGCTGAGGACCGTGTACTGTGGTGCGTGTTGGGAGAGGCCTATGTCCAGCAGTGGACTGCGATAGGCTGATTGAGATTGAGATTTCAAATAATTACATAGTCTTCAAACCTTTTTGCTAATTATTCTGTTTGACAACCAGCCAGCTCACTATGACATACGCGCTCTTTTATAACCGTAGTGAGGACATGGTGTGGACAGTATAACATACTATCACAATATAATTATGGCTATAGTTGCATTAATTGTCAACGAAAATACTATTTAACATATTATAATACCTATGCCTCCCGATGGAAGTTGTTTATTTCATGCAATAGCGTTCTCTATTTATAATATCACTAATTTTGAACAAAGACAAATACTAAGGACCACAATACTTGTTTATATTTATAATAACTGGGACGAGTTTCATTTATATACAAGCGATGCCCGGAGAGGTCCTTTCTCTTCACGACATGAATACAAAGCTACGATGGTCCAATCCTCTAGCTATGGTGGTACAGCTGAGGTGAAGGCAGCAGGATGTTTGTATCCAGCGAGGTTCGAAGTGTATGAACGTAATACGGGTATTCTGAGGGGTGTATTTTGGCAGAGAAGGATATGCAATAAAGCGTTTACTTCTTTCAGGCAATTAATCATCAGATCATTATGATTTTTGTTAGCCAATTGTGTGCGAAGGATTTCTTAATAATACATACAATCATATTAAGGTAAGCTAGATAAAAAAAACTCTAGATTCAAAGGTTGGCCGTCCTAAACGCAATAAAAGTGGTCGTCCTAAAAAATCTAAAATGTACTGCTCAGAACAAGAACGGCCAGCTGTAGCGTTACATAAATACAACAATATACGGCAGTAACCTCAATAGGTAAAATTCATGTTCTCGTCTGATTGTCGTGGGAGACTTCAATATTGATTTTAGAATGAATCTCCAAAATGGAATCTCTACATATTTTTCATCTATAAACATGTTTCCGTTAATAAACACTAGCACAACACGACGTAGTACAACTAAAGATAACTTTTTTTCGAACTTCAATATTCAATGTGGTACTATTCCTACCTTTTTCAGTCACCAGCTCCACCAGGGTTTACAGGTCTGGTTCAAATTTGATACTTAATTCCATACTTTAAAATTTTCATTTCCATTTTTATGTTTTTTTTTTTAATTTACATAACGTATCACATCTGTACATACATCAAGCCTTTTTATCCCCGAAAGGGTATGCAGAGGTGTATTACACACCCACACTTCGCCACAGGCGAAGCTTGTTGAACAGGCTTGAGCAAAGAGCTCAGATATTTACATAGAGGCGCATTTCTTATGGGCGCTGTGAAGACAAACTTTCTGTGACAGTCGCGCTGTTACAGCTGTCTCTTCGAGAGCAAGAGAGACGAACGTTCCTCCTGTGTATCTTAACTACGAGGGCAAGAGAGACAGAGAACGACCACCAGTGCCGCCAACGGCGCCAACTACGAACTAAACTGGAGACAGCCTCTACTTGGAATCGGCACACGAAATCCTTAAGAGCTGCGCTTCTATGTAAATCTGTATTCATTGGCGTGAGTCTAAACGTATGTATGTACTTATATCAAACTTGAACCTCAAATCTCTAAATGTATGAGTAGATCCAATATTGAAACCGCGTGACAGCGAATAGCGATATCACTGATCGAATGACACTTACCTTGCCTCACAGAGGTCACGCGGGTCATATCTAAAAAATATTGTAACGTGTTTTCAGTTGGCATGGCGGTGGCGGTGCCGAACCTGGGCGGGTTCATAGCGCTGCTGGGCGCACTATGTCTCTCGCTCGTCGCCTTCGTGTTCCCCGCCATCATGGACGCGTGCATCTGGTACCCCGACCAGTACGGCTTCTGCAAGTACAAGCTGTTCCGCGACTGGGTCATCATCATCTTCGGCATGTTCGCGCTCATCTCTGGCGTCTACACCAGCGTCATCGAGATATTCCACACCTCTCACAATTAAATAATATTTGTTAACACATCTAATTTGTTTTACTTCATCATCGTCATCAGCCTACCATATTCCACAGCTGGATATAGGCCTCTCCACGATTTTCGGCTCTTCGTTTCCAACCGCTGCCAGCCACCTAGCGTATATTATTGTCACTCCACTTAGCCGGAGGGCGTCCTACCCTTGGTTTGATTTTTTCAAACAAATAGACTATCAGCCAGTTGCGGAAAGCTCCTTATAATTTCTTCATTCTATATAATTACGTGTTACCATCGACATTTTCGTTACATATATATCGATGCGTGTTACTAAATAAATGACATGCAACAATTAGCTATCTCTAGGTCTTCAACTTTGAAAATACTGACGGACTTTTATAATTCACATTCAAATTCCAAAAATATATTCAAAGTTCAGTAGGTTCTATCACAAACTTATAAACAATTTGAGTGATTTTGCAAAGCTAACCTGGAAATGTTAATACAAAAGTCAACTTAACAAACAATTAAAAAGAGACAATACACAGATATTATTATGTCATAATTTATTAATTAAGTCTTACACTGTGTGACTCTCTCGAAATTAATGTACAGTCAATAAAGGATTTTGGTTTTGTGTAGGTGGTACCTTTTTTTTTGGTGTCGGGTTGGAAAATCCTCATGGAGTCCCTCCGCCCTGGGGGGAAGGGCGAAGGGGAATGTCAGACTCTTACTGACTAAAAACCAACCCGTGTTCCTCTCATGTACCCATGTGTCGGAGGGTCGAGTATCGCCGAAGCATTCCTCGCTACCCCCCGACGGGCATTGGCTCGCCAGATGGTCAGGCGGGCCCGGAACAAAACCTCCTTGGCGGCGGATGAAGGTGTTGGGCTCCGCCGCCAAAATACCCAGCGGCCGCAGAGGATAGGGAGGACGGCATTGCAACACCGCATCTCCTCTTCCTCTGCGGCTACACCGCGACGCAACGATGGTGCGCCCCCATTTGGTCGCTGGAGATAGGGCGCGCGGCAACGCAACACCGACACGCCACTCCTCCCGCGACCGCGCCCGACTGCGAGGGACTGTCCCTCGCACCCGCATCATTGGACGCATCCTGCGCAGGCCTCCGTCAAGCCCACGCGGAGCGTCCACTCCTGGGATCTCACTTACCTTCACCGTGAGTGACCTAACCACGGTTACTGAACCCCGCCACCACGACAAGCTGGAGATCCAACGGGGGAGAGGGGTGTAGTAGGTACCTTATTCCTGCTAGTCTGTATTTCCTTGTATTCTTTACATTATTAACAGGTGATCTATCAAGCTTCAATGAAGCATTACTTAAAAGCAACAAAACTTTTAACTAAAACATGAGTCCAGCGAAAGATAAAACTGACCAACAGATAACAGTGTAAGAATACAAAGTAACCCCAATTCATTCCGTGGGTGTCATAATAAAATTATGAAGTGACTTAAGATAAGACATGAGTCGAATAGTATCTTTGAGAAGAGGTGTATCCGTATACCGCGAGCGGCTCAAGATCAGTCTGTGTGGGGAACCTTAGGGGAGGCCTATGTCCAGCTCGGGACGTCTCTAGTCTGACATGATGATAATGATGATACCAAGGCGTCTTGCTAACGTGGTAGGTCTAGTGCGCCACATCCTCGTATTGACTCACAACGTTGGTGGCACTAATTATGAGAGGCATATTACCAGCAGTGCACTGCAAAGTCTGTTTGATGATAATAATAGATCCAATTCGCAGAAAAATCGAATTTTTACCGGAACTAGTAAAGTCAGATGAATTTATGTCTAAAAAGTTCGATGATATGAATTCAGAATAGTCACTACTGCGTTCTGAGAGTAAAGAAATACGAACTGAAAACGAGAAACTACGAGGTGAAGTCAAGGATCTGAATTTCAGACTATCATTGATGGAAGAGCAGGCCAGGGACTGCAATCTGGACCTACAGTGTCTTCCGGAACACAACATTATCAGCCGTTAACAGTCCACTGCTGGACTAGGCCTCTCCTTTGAAAGGAGGAACTGGCCTACTATACCATGCTGACCAAACGGGTTGGTATAGGGTTTGTATCAAGTTTTTCTCTTACAGTGCTGTTCTCTGCATAATATGCTCCCTCTGTCGGCTCTTACGACACCCATGGGATGATATAGGGTGGTGACATTCCTAATCCGTCACCACACGGACGAGTGTCTTCCGGAATATTGAAATGAAAATCTGGTGACTGTAGTTATGCAACTTGCTAAAGTAGTTGCATGTCCGGTCCAGAAGGAAGATATAGTTTCATGTTCAAGAGTGGCTAAATCTAATCGAGAATCGACGAGAACCAGATCGGTCATCATCAAACTGGTTTCACCCCGAATGCGTGACAACATGTTGGCTGCTTGCTTGAAGAAAACCAAGCAAATAAATTTTATATTTGGTTTACGCAAACATGATCATATTTCAGAATTCCGCAACAGGCTCAAGTGGCTTCCGATTCGCCTTCGCAGAAATACTCATATTCTTACATTACTGTATAATATCCTGTTTAATCCCAATAGTCCCTCATATCTTAAAGAACGTTTTAAGTTCCTTCATGACACACATTCAAGGTCCTTGAGGTCGTCTGTGGACTTGAGGCTGGAGATGCCAATGCATTCCACTAATTATTTTGACAAATCTTTTACTGTACAAGCTGTGCGCCTGTGGAATGCATTGCCTCTAGATATTCGTAGAGCAAAATCACCTAGTATATTTAAAGGTTTGTTGAAATCGCACTATCTTTCATCCATATAACATCTTTCATTATAGTTATAGTATGTAAAGTAAAGTAAGTAAAAGTAAAAATATTTTTATTCCAAACACGCACAATAGAAAGCACAATAAGAAAAAAAAATAATACAAGAAAATCAACACACAAAATAAGATATAAAACAAAAGAAAATAAAAATAGAATAACAAACAAAAGTGTGACGTGTTAGAACAGGGCACAGTTCAGCATTTGTCAGGCAGATGCCAGACGCTGATTTTCAACTGTGCCCCTATTTTGAGTGACTCACGCACGTCAATAAAAAAAAACATTACAAACATATTAAATAGGATACGTAAACAAAGAATATATAAATAAATAGCATGCATACCTAATTTAAAAAATAAATAAATATTACGTATAACTACATATTATATATTATTGTAAACTGTACGTATACACAAAATAAATGCATCGAATGGGGAACCGAACGGCGGCGCGGAGGACGCAGGCAACACCGGCCGCGGCTGCGCGTCTCTCGCAGTATGTATTATATATTATTTTTATTTATTTTATATTATCTAATATATAAAATTCTCGTGTCACAGTTTTCGTTCCCATACTCCTCCGAAACGGCTTGACCGATTTTGATGAATTTTTTTGTGCTTATCCGGTATCTATGAGAATCGGCCAACATCTATTTTTCAAAAAAAAAAAAAATTTGCAAAACAACGTTTGCCGGGTCAGCTAGTATATATATATATATTTACTAGCTTTCGCCCGCGGCTTCGCCCGCATGAAATTTTAATAAAGAGTAGCCTTTGGACTTCCCCAGGTTTCAGACTATCCATATCAAATTTCATCACAAACAGATCTGCACATTAGCCGTGTAGCATACATATAAACAAATAATACCTACTTAAAATTACTTTTGTTTTCATAGTCGTCAAACTTTAGGTAAAGATTAGTATGTGGGTATATTATTAAAGTTACTGAAGAGCTTATGAATCTACTGAATAGAATAGCAGCAAAAATAAAAACTGAAGGCATTACCACAAAGTACATAATCAGACCGCCGCCCCTCTGCCCCGCTGCGCTTAAGAGCGCCAACTCATAGTAAGCGCTTTGAATGACGCTGCGCTTATATCAATTATATCGTGATAACTTTTAAACTTTTCGTCCAAACTACTTACTGTAAAGACAAAGTTCATCTACATTAAATACTCAAGGCAATAAATCTATTAATTTTGAAAACAATTTGATAACTACACTACTCTAGAATGAGCATTGTAAAAAACATATTTTTTGTGTTACACTGTTTTATTACAATAAAAATGATCTACTTAGTTAGGTTATGTAGGTACCAAAAGCTAAAAAGTAATTCGGTAAGTCCTAGCTGCCAGATCGCACCAAACTCCTCATCAATCTTTGGTATTGATCAGACAAATATAAAATCGTTGGGCAAGTGATATTTCTATCATAATGTTTATTCTGGATACACTACGCCCAAAATTAAAGTTTATTTTATTTTCAAGTTTTTAGTTTTGTTTGTTAATACTTCTCATACTGTTTTCATAGTGAGGTCTATTCTACCAATCAAGCCCTTTCATTCGATACCCATATTGAGGTATTTGTGGAAAATAAGTTATCCGCCATTTTGTGCCGGCGGCCATCTTGGATTTTTTATAGTAAGGTCTATTCTACCAATCAAGCCCTTTCATCTGATTCCCATATTGAGGTATTTGTGGAAAATATGTAATCAGCCATTTTGTGGCGGCAGCCATATTGGATTTTTCATAGTGAGCCTATTCTACCAATCAAGCCCTTTCATTCGATACCCATATTGAGGTATTTGTGGCAAATATGTAATCCACCATTTTGCGGCGACAGCCATCTTGGATTTTTTATAGTGAGCTCTATTCTACGAATCAAGCCCTTTTATTTGATACCCGTATTGAGGTATTTTGTGGAAAATAAGTAATCCACCATTTTGTGACGGCAGCCATCTTGAATTTTTCATAGTGAGCCTCTATGATAAACAATTTCACCGTACATTATCTTCAAGTAACTTTTACGGTTTAGGCAACGCACGCGAAGACAGCTTTCAGAGTTCAGGATTTTTGCCGACTTAGTTGATACTTTTCCTTATATTATGGCAACATTATACAAAATCTTTATAAATTGTAGCCTATGTGTTACTCTGATGTATAAACTATATTACTCTAAAGTTTCATCCAAATCCGTTCAGTAGTTTTTGCGTGAAAGAGTAACAAACATTCATCCATCCATCCATCTATCCATCTATACATACATCTTCACAATCTTTCACATTTATAATATTAGTAGGATTAAATTTCAACAAAATCGGTTCAGCCGTTTTAGCGTGAAAACGGAACATACATACATACACACTTTTGAATTTATGATATAAGACGGGAAGTAGGGATAGTAGGGATATCCTTAGAGACTTTCTTTATACACAACATTATCTAACTGTTTTACCACCTTCATATAGAACATGTAAATTATTTTTACCGCTTACTCGTGAACATGCCACATATACCTGACTGACCATGTGAAAAAGAACATGTTCGGGGGTCGATTCCAGCTGTTTCAAGTCTGCCCCTGCGATTTATTTAGAAAATACACACAGGGCTACGAATATTCAGCCCTGCCGAAAGTAAGATAGCCCCGTTGAGTTACTCAAGAGTTATCTGAATTCAGGCCTCAGTCTCCCACCCACGGATTCCCACGTACGTGAGGTGTGGGAATTTGGGAATAATGAGACACCTGTATAAGTACATAACACGAATGAACGAAAGAAATCAAAGAAACGCATCCACATTCATTATTCAAAAGAAACAACAAAAATCCGACGAAAACGAAAGAAAATTAACCGAGAACCTCATCAATCCACGGCGAATCTTAACACCGCCATTCAGAAAACGCCATCTATGTTTACATATACAAACCAACCGAGATAGAAAATAATAATGGACTAATCGACAATTTATTGAAAAAAGGATCTATAGTAATTGTTTTTATCATTTAAAATAAAATGAAATGATTATATAACTATTATATAAACATAATAATTTTAAATAAATGAGATTGAACGTTTAAATTAAGTGGACATTGTAATAAATTTTGACACAGAGACGTTTTGTTTATGAAAGTGCCGAATATTATACTCTATTATGTTTTTTAATAACAGAAAGATACCTGACACATAATTATTGTCTTTTTTGCAAGAAACATTTATTTTGCTAGAAAATTATTTGAAAATAGTGACATCTATCGGTCGGAAGGATAACTATAAATATCCTCGGTTCCAGTAATTTATTTATCGAAAATACGTAAAAACATACTGACGAAATTAAGAATCACCTCCTATTTTAAAGTCTGGTAAATAGCCATAAAACACTTCGAAGGTACCTTTTTAGACTAACTATACTTTTACTAACAAACTTATAATGATCATAGATGGCATCACATAAATATCCAGTTTTGGATGATCCCTGTTTTGTTTGGGACTACGTACAAAGGAGAGGTCAAGCTGTACACCGAAAACCACTCAACCGATTGTGATGTAACATATACTATTTTATAGGTTTGAGTATCCTTTGTACATGAGTGTAAGTTTTATTGGAATCAATTTCGCCATTTTAGAGATCTTTAGCAACATAGGGAAAGACGTCGGACAGACAGACAGACAGCCATAAATTCTAAAAATGATCAAGTATCGCTTTTTAGCATTTTCCTAGATTTTTTAGCTAATTTTCGTCAAAATATCTTTAATGTACAGACTTTTTCACCTCTACAGTTTTATTATATATATATATATATATATATATATATATATATTTATATGTGTATGTCGTGTATGTATATGTAGGTATATGTATGTGTGTATGTATATATGTTTCTGTACATCTATGAACTACTTCTATACCATTCTGGTTGTCTTCAAACTACACCATTTATCGCATTAAACTTATTTACCATCAGTCCATCCTAAGGTTGCCTGGCAGAGATTGCTTTTAGCGATAAGGCCGCCATTTGTACATTCTGTTTGTGTTTTGTATATATTTTGTTCTATAATGTAACTTTTGTAAGGTGTACAATAAAGAATAATCAATCAATCAATCAATCAATCAAATAAACTTAATAGCAATGATTTAGGTACCTATCGGCGGGGAAAAGAAACCAATTTACGTATCCGAGCATCTGTCTCCTGCCAACAGAATCCTGCATGCACAAGCTCGAATATTTCGCAAGGAACAACAATTTAAATACCTATGGATCCGCAACGGTAAAATACTCCTGAATAAAAATGATAATTCACCTTCTGTGTGGGTCAAGGACGCGCTACTTTGGAGGTCCTTCGTAACAAAGACTAATACCGCTTAATGTTATACTTTTATAGTGCACGCCCAGTATTATGTAATAGGTTTAATTCAATTGATGATTAAGAATATATTACCAAAATGTTCGCAGTATTCGGGGCAAGTTAAAGAATTGTATTTATCTAGCTTAAACTATGATTTTGATATCATTGTGATGACCGAAACTTGGTTGAATGACAGTGTTTTGGATAACGAAGTTCTAAATGATAGCTATGTAATTTATAGAAGACACCGTTGTACCACTGTAAGTTCAAAATCGGACGGTGGTGGCGTTATGATAGCAGTCAATAAAAATATAAATTCTTATAGAAACGCTCCGTTAGAAAGTAATAACGAAGACCTTTGGGTTACGCTCAAATTATTAAGTAAATAATGTCACTAATTATTTAACAATTTGCGCAGTATACATACCGCCGCCGACGTCCGCATTGAATTTGAAAGTATGCCTTGACTATAATGAAATCAGCTTCTAAATTACACAATCATGATTTCCTTGTTTTGGGAGATTTTAATCTTGATAAATTGGACTGGACTGCTGTCACTTCACAAGCAACGAGGGTTCCTGACCATGATTCTACTATACCCGACTCATTCGAGACAGGTATTGGTCGTGAAACACAAACTTCTTATCACTAAGCTATCAAATATTGGAGTATAAGGACCACTTCTTTCATGGTTGTCATCCTATTTAAATTCAAGATCTCAAAAGGTTGTGATTGGTGGCCATGAGTCTGAGAGCTATAAAGTCACATCTGGAGTGCCACAGGGTTCTCATTTGGGTCCATTGTTATTTTCCATTATTATAAATGATTGAGGCACTCTAATAAAATTTTGAAAATACTCTTTTTTTGCGGACGACCTCAAATTGTATAAAGTTATCAAAGGTATTGAAGACAGTAAGCAAATGCAAGGTGATCTAAATGCTATTGCTAACTGGACAAAAGTAAATAAACTTCCGTTAAATAAAACTAAATGTGGGCACATAAAATTTCATCGCAAACGTAACTATTTACACACATCTTACGTTATAGAACACTCTAAACTAGAAGAGGTTGTTCAAATAAGGGATCTTGGCGTGCTTTTGGACTCAAAATTAACGTTCATTCCTCATATAGATAGTGTTATTACAAAATCGTACCAAATGCTGGGGTTTATATGGAGAAATTGTAAAAAAATTAAAACCAGAACTGCTCTAGTAACTGCATATAACGCAATAGTGCGAAGTAGATTGGAATACTGCAGCAGTGCCTGGAATCCTCACTATCAATGCCATATTGATAGAATTGAAGGAGTTCAGAAGCGCTTTCTTTTCTTTTAACTGCTCACGCTAGAGAACTACAATTTCAACATAGTTATCGTGATAGATTAGATTTTTCAAAATTAATTCACTTGTGGATAGTCGGTGGGTCGCAGATCAAGGGTTTCTGTTTAAATTTTTGTCGGGAGTTCTCGATTGTCCATTGCTACTAAAAAAAATAAACATATCAATACCACGCACTGGTCACAGGTTAGTTAACTGCCGCCCTTTCGCCATTAATCATTATGTAACAAATATTAGTTATAATAGTATAATTCCTCGAATCTGTAGCGAGCTCAATGCCTTTTATAAAATGTGAAAAGGTCGATATTTTATCATTGTCCTTACTGTCATATAAAAAATCTTTATACTATACAACGTAGCAATTGTCATAGTTAATTGAGTTCTTTTTGTTTTTTAGTTATTTAATTTCTGTTAGTTGTTTTCTATTTTATTTAATTGTTATTTTATTTTAATTTGGTGTAGACTGTAGAGTACCAGATTGATAGTGCAATCTGAGCGCATGCCAAGTTTGCCTATAATTGGATTTGCATTATGTTCAAGATAGATACCTTTGTTAGTTTATAAGTTTAAAATGTAAAATCTGTTGGCGAACCTCACAATAAATAAATAAATGATCGATGTTTTTTATGTATCTCAATCTTCTCTTATATGTACGTCTGTGATCTCAATACAAAAAAGCAAAGCTTCCGTTTAGTATTTTATACTCGCTGCTTATAGTATTTTTGCTGTATGATGATATGCGTGACAGTTCTCATTTTACATATCACGCATACTACTTTCAACTTATGAAAATAAATTGGCAAAAAATAAAATATTAACAAAAATATCTATTATAAATTAGAAAGTAAATTGATACTAGTATGTATCTCTCTATTTTTTAATAATTATTATTAACTGTAAATAAATTATTTAAATATTATAAAATATAATCCTCAACATGTCAGATGCATGAAACGGAACCTCTGTCAGTAGAGATTGACACCATTGAATCGACATGAACTCGATGAATAGGTGCGGTCATCTTGTGATCGAATACGTCAGTACGAGTGCATCTGCCTTGTATGCGGTTTGTATTTCGGTCTGTTTGGCCTGTTATTTTATTTTGTTGTGTTTTATTTGGTACGTACCTACAATGCCGAAAACAACAAAAAAGATAGTTTTAAACTCTCAAAGCCGTGAGTTAGTGCTTCGTTTGAGGGCCTTCTTTGAACGAGAGTGTGCAGACCGGGGCCCGGTAATACCGATCGACAGTGTTGTGTACAAAGTTGCGGCAGCTCTAGTCATCGGCAAGGCTACAATTTCTCGAATAACCAAATAAAAATTCGGAGAAACTCGTTTTGAAGAAAAGAAGCTGTCCACTTCGAAGAAACGTGAACTTGAGCGTAAAGCTTTCTATAACTGACATAGATAGTTTCGACTTGGTGGCAATTCGAATTATGGGTATTATGAGATATGGGTATTATGAGAGAAATGATTTCCCTAAATTGATAAAATTAATCAGTCCTAGAAAAAACACAATCGACAATATTAAGCGACTGGGATAAATATATCCACCTCGACCGAATTCGAGATCAGCTATTAATTATCTCAGTCGGAGAAGATTCCGATTCAGATATGAGGTTTTATTTCGAGTGACAGTGACGAATAATAAAAATTATTTCTTTTAATTACTGCGTTTTATTTGTGAATGTATTTACCAAAACACTTTTAATATGAATTTATTTCGAAGATCTAAAATCGGTTACTACGTACGATTCCATGTCCTTTGCCAATTAATTCGATATTTATAAATAACTAGCTTTCGCCCGCGGCTTCGCCCGCATGAAATTTTAATAAAGAGTAGCGTTCGTACTTCCCCAGGTTTCAGACTATCCATATCAAATTTCATTACAAACGGATCTGCACATTAGCCGTGTAGCATACATATATTATAAACAGATAATAAGTACTTAAAATTACTTTTGTTCTTATAGTCGTCAAACTTCAGGTAAAGATTAGTATGTAGTGTATATTATTAAAGTTATTGAAGAGCTTATATACCTACTGAATAGAATTGCAGCAAAAATAAAAACTGAAAGCATTACCGCCCCTACTCTCCACTGCGCTTCAGCGCACCAACTCATACTCTCGCGCTTCTAATAACGCTGCGCTTAGGTCAATTATATCGTAAGCTCTATTCTGCCAATCAAGCCCTTTCATTTGATACCCATATTGGGGTATTTGTGGAAAATATGTCATCCGCCATTTTATGGCGACAGCCATCTTAGATTTTTCATAGTGAGCCCTATTCTACCAATCATGCCCTTTCATTCGATACCCATATTGAGTTATTTGTGGAAAAATGTAATACGCCATTTTGCGGCGACAGCCATCTTCGATTTTTCATAGTGAGCTCTATTCTACGAATCAAGCCCTTTAATTAAATACCCGTATTGAGGTATTTGTGGAAAATAAGTAATTCACCTTTGTGGTGGCGGCCATCTTGGATTTTTCATAGTGAGCTCCATTCTACCAATCAAACCCTTTCATTAGATACCCATATTGAGGTATATGTGGAAATATGTAATCGGCCAGTTTGTGGCGGCAGCCATCTTGGATGTTATATAGTGAGCCCTATTCTACCAATCAAGTCCTTTCATTCGATACCCATATTGAGTTATTTGTGGAAAATATGTAATCCGCCATTTTGCGGCGAATGCCATCTTGGATTTTTCATAGTGAGCTCTATTCTACGAATCAAGCCCTTTCATTTGATACCCAAATTGAGGTATCATTGGAAAATAAATAATCCGCCATTTTGTGGCAGCGGCCATCTTGGATTTTTCATAGTGAGCTCCATTCTATCTATCACACCCTTTCATTCGATACCCATATTGAGTTATTTGTGGAAAAATGTAATCCGCCATTTTGCGGCGACAGCCATCTTGGATTTTTCATAGTGAGCTCTATTCTACGAATCAAGCTCTTTCATTTGATACCCATATTGAGGTATTTGTGGAAAATAAGTAATTCACCTTTTTGTGGCGGCGGCCATCTTAGATTTTTCATAGTGAACTCCATTCTACCAATCAAACCCTTTCATGAGATACCCATATTGAGGTATTTGTGGAAATATGTAATCCGCCAGTTTGTGGCGGCAGCCATCTTGGATTTTTCATAGTGAGCCCTATTCTACCAATCAAGCCCTTTCATTCGATAGCCATATTGAGTTATTTGTGGAAAATATGTAATACGCCATTTTGCGGCGACAGCCATCTTGGATTTTTCATAGTGAGCTCTATTCTACAAATCAAGCCCTTTCATTAGATACCCATATTGAGGTATTTGTGGAAAATAAGTAATTCGCCATTTTGTGGCAGCGGCCATCTTGGATTTTTCATAGTGAGCTGCATTCTACCAATCAAATCCTTTCATTTGTTACCCATATTGAGTTATTTGTGGAAAATATTCAAAATATGTAATCAGCCATTTTGCTGCGACAGCCATCTTGGATTTTTCATAGTGAGCTCTATTCTACGAATCAAGCCCTTTTATTTGATACCCATATCGAGGTATTTGTGGAAAATAAATAAGACGCCATTTTGTGTCAGCGGCCATCTTAGATTTTTCATAGTGAGCTCCATTCTACCAATCAAACCCTTTCATTTGATACCCATATTGAGGTTGTTGTGAAGTAATATGTGATTCGCCATTTTGTATCGGTGGCCATCTTGGATTTACAATCATTTAAATATTATCTTTTAATCTCGATGACAATATGAGTGTATACCAAATATCAGATCAATCATCAGGAAGGGGGTAAAATTCCAATTACTAAATATGACCCAAGCAAACAAATAAAGATAATACAGGATTTTCGCCGACTTAGTTGATATTTTTCCTTATAGTATGGCAACATTATACATTTTTTTATAAATTGTAGCCTATGTGTTATTCTGATGTATAAACTATATTACTGTAAAGTTTCATCCAAATCCGTTCAGTAGTTTTTGCGTGAAAGAGTAACAAACATCCATCCATCCATCCATCTTTACAAACTTTCACATTTATAATATTAGTAGGATATCGCTTAATTTTCCTTAGGTTACATCACTATAATTGTCAGTCATGAACTGTCATGCATATCATCATACAGCGAAAATACTATAGTAACTAATATGTATATTATATATAATAATAAAGTAGTTCTGTTTTGCCAAATGTTATAGGTGCCCAAAATGCATAGGCAAATCGCTGTTCGGCATAAGCCGTTCGGACGCAACTATCATCAGCGCACGCAGTTCGTTGACTCGGCGCGTGTCGCGCGTCGAAGCCTGCGTCCAAGCGGCCGCGTCGTTCTGTTCTGTTCAGTTATCGATTGGATGACAATTAGATTGAACATTTTGGTAGGGGTCAGCAACCTTCCCTCTCCACATGACAACCTGTGTGTAATTATCGGACACAGTACACCCTATAGGTACACCCACCCATACACTAGTGAACTAAGTATGTACCGACATGCATCTGCCCTACAACAGTGTCATTAAATCCTTTATCTGCGAAATATTCTCTAACTTTGAGTAGACCAGACAGATAAGAGCTCGAGAGTGAAGAACTCGGGTTGTAACTGGAGCGACTGACAGAATACAATGATCCAATGAACTCAGCAAGCGGGCGGTTGCTATGGTCTAACTGCTGAAACTGCTCCCATACAAGATTGTTAAAAGCGCCACTAAGGTCTAAAGAACTGGTCCAGAATTTTGGTTACGTAATACTTGAAAGTAAGAGTTTGATACGCATGTAGCTTTGAGAAGTCAGTGGTGCGCGTCGTGATTTTGAATCCGAAGCCCTTTGCATAGATGTTTGTTGGTATCATACATACATACATACATATCGTCACGCCTTTTATCCCCGAAGGGGTAGGCAGAGGTGTATTTCTACACCCACTTTTCGCCAGATATAATTTAGTCCCACGTAATAAGGGGCGAGCCTATTGCCGTACCGGGCACATTCCCAGACTCCGTGCTGCTACTTACTGAGAATTTCGTGACAGAAAAACCCAATAACACTGCCCGACCTAGGAATCGAACCCGGGACCTCCCGATCCCACGCGCATTATCTCCACTAGGAAATGCTGTCTCCAAGTAGACCTAGGATATTATTAGAAAATATAGCAATGACATAGATATGTACGTGTAGTTGACATGAGAAAAATGTATGCATAATAATTTGAACGCACTATGGTAATATTCGTCTTAGCTTGTCAGCAACCCGATGGAGCTGAAACGTGGTCGCTCACCACGGGCGATATCGGACGGCTCAAAGACATTCAGAAGGCGCTTGATAGAGCTATGCTTAAAGTTTTCCTGCGAGATTGAATCAGAAGTAAAAGATCCGCAGGAGAAACAAATTAGCCGACGTAGCTCTCCGAATAGTGAAGCTAAAGTAACAATGGGCTAAACACACAGCTCGGAGAACCGTTTGGCGTTCTTCGAGCCAGGCAGGAAGGTTATGGAGACTGCTACGCGCGGGTCGACACAGCGGGCGGATGTTGTCCCTCTTACATATCTTATTAGGATCGTGCAAGCGGTTGGATATATGCGTCTTAGGTTAAGTTTGCGAGAAAATGTCTATGTCCAGATGTGGACGTTTTAAAGCTGATATAGTCTTGGATATAATTATGAAATTGACGGTACTATAAGATTTAATATAAAAATCACGGATTATTTGTTTTCAACGTATATTTTTAGCAATTTATAGAAGAACGTTTACATATTGGTTACGCTTAGATCGCTTACGTTACGTATAACAGTTTCCATTAACACAAAATCATTAAAGTTACTTTGAGCCTTTTCAGAAGGCCCAGGGTCACTCAGAGAGTGATGGAAACAACTATGCTTTGAGATTCTCTGTAATGCTGAATCAACATAGGCGCTTGGTTGCAACATAGCTCCCCAGGTAGTCAAGCTGAATTGTCAGTGGACAAGACACAGCTGACAGCTCTAACTGACCGCCATCGCGCCATTGGGATAGAAAGCTACAGGAGCGGCGGTCAGGCGCCAGACGATGCTGCGGAGGTGGCGCGAGGGTGACTAATGATCACATTAGGATTAACGAGAGTATTTACATTTGGCCAGCTCACAATCAGTGTGTATAAAAATCGGGTAGTATTTAACTCTTCCTAAATGTAACTCTGATTTCTACAGCAAAAAATATACCTTTGTTCCACCAAAATACTAATTGCATGCTAATTGCACACCAAATCATACTTACTAAAATATTTTATAAAGAACACCTGTTTATTGACCGTTGCAAATCTAATAATAAATATAATTCTTTCAATAAAAGCAGCATTTTATATCTTAGTTTTTTCAACAACCAAATAATTTGATAAGCCAAGTTGAGGGAGGCATGCTACGCGGCTATAGCTCGTAATTTTAGGTACAGGGTCACAAGGAAACCTAACATAATCTATTAAGATTTCTGAGTGGCTAAGTTTCCCGACCAACGCGACTTTTCAAAATAAATGATATTTTGTAGAACGATCGACATATTTAGTGTACAATTAGCGTACAATTCATGTACAATTAGTATTTTATGTGAAAGAATAAAGATTTTTAGCCAGTGGCGGCGCTAGACTACATGTGGACATCGGCGACATCAAGTTCGCGAGGCCCCGTTTACTTCGTAGTAAAAAAACCGTTAAAATTAAGTGAGCCAAATTATAAAATAATGTATGAATAAATAAATGACAATTCAAAACATTTCACCCAACAGATCTTGTCACGCACGTGTTCGAAAATTATTAGTCACTAGAGGACGCCAGCAGCTACGCCTGCAATTTTTTTAAATTTACCCGTTTAGGCCGATCCCGTGGGAATTTCAGGAAATCCCGTCTTAGTGCACCCCTACGGTTCCCAAGAAACATACATGCCAAATTTCAGCTTCCTGCGCCCAATAGTTTCGGCTGTAGCGTGTCTGTCAGTCAGTCAGTAACGCAAGGATTTTATATATTAAGATTATCATCTGCTTTGCTTTTTCCCGAATTGTTCAGTGTCGGCTACCTAAGCCAGGATGATTGGCGAAATTTAATTAAGTATGTAACTTGTAAAACTTTTTGCGAGACCCCCTCAGGCGCGAGGCCGTCGGCGGTCGCCGACGTCGCCGACGCCTAGCGCCGCCACTGTTTTTAGCGTAACGTACTTCAGTGTATTACTTAATGGCGCTGATACACTTGAGTATCCACCTGTAATGTGCATTCATGCGAATGTTACAAAATAGAAAAACATTTATGACTGTGTTTTAGCGAGCATTCTTACATACTATAAATCGTAGTGTTCGCGAGAAAAATCGTGAAAATGTTCGTAGCAATTTTCGGCTCGATAAAACAAAAAACGGCAAATGCTCGCTGTTCTGTTACAAGTGAATGCTCAAGTGTATCAGCGCCATCAGATTTCTGATGCACTGTTAAAAATATCCCATAGAAAACTATGGAAAATACTAAAATGAGCATCCTTTGTCTGAGATGATGATCTCTTCGATGTCTTCGGATGCGGGTTATTTCTAAGCGACGTCTGGTATGCTACTTCTAGGACATCCGATAGGATTTCAGGCGCAAGAAAAGCTTAAACTAACTTTTTTTCCCAAAGCATTTCTTTATGAGTACTAACATTTATTTTGTATTTATACATAATATGTCGCACAAAGCAACTTCAAAGCGGAGCTTAAAAAAAGCTCAAATAAAGTCCAGAAATCACGACGAAAACGGCGGAAGTTGGTGATACCGATAATGAATGCAGCTTTAAATAGCGTTATTCACAGACATTGATACATTAGAAACTTTAACCACGGTAATAATATCTAACAGTATTGTAACTCCATACAAACGCACGAAACTCGAGTTATACCTACGCGCCTCCTCGCCGGTACCCAATGGGTATCCAGTCTAATAGACTGTGCCTAAAGTACGCACAGCCGCGATCGTGCCGCAGCTCGCAGTGACAAACAGGCGGTGACGATTTTTGTACCAGTGTTTTGTTATTTAAATAATTATTATGGCGAAGATGTATAGATTATATTGTGCAGTTTTTGGTTGTTTAAATTCTTCGATAACTCACCAACTATATATTTTTTGTAATTACCTGTAAACTCCGTAAGATAAGACTATTTATACAATGTTTTTTGTTACAAATTACGTAAGTTCCTGCTAGTTCTAGTATTATACTATTACCTACCTTATTTTAAATGATAACTACGCTTTTTTTTCTGCATGCATAGTATTTATTTTTTATTTATTTATTTTTACACTACTGCAAAATGTATGCAAAGGCGAACTTAATGCTATATAGCATTTTCTGCCAGTCAACCTTAGGGTGATGCAGAGAAGAGTGTGGCAGGTGTATAAAAATATATAAAACTTGATATTAATTTTCAATCATATTATAAATAGGTAGTATATTATAAATAGATTGTAATAATCTACACAAAAAATACCTATAAAATATTAAATATATATTTAAATATCTATACATACATTATACATATCTATACATATAATAAAATGGTAGGAAAGTCAAAACTGTACATTGAATATTTTTTTTAAAGAATACTTGGGGTGTGATCTACTATCGATACCGAGGCCAAAAATATAGTTTTTAGAATTTTTGTCTGTTTATCTGTTTGTCCTTATATCCGGGATAAAGTAAAAAAGTACTGCATGGATTTACTTCAAATTTGGCACAAATATTATCAAAAAGTCGGATCACCACATAGGCTACATATTATCACGCTATGACCTACAGGGAACGAGCAGAGAACCTTTATTTCTTCAACGCATTCTGTAACAACGTAAATTGTAACAATGCATATTTGAATGTTGTTATTATGTTAACTATGCTAAAAGCTAGCTTCACACTATAAAAATCACGCAATATAAGTAACTTAGGCTGATAAAAATAATTATTTGGATATAAGTAGAATTAAGACAATTTTAATGCAGCGCCATCTAAGAGAGTTCAAAAACATCAAGTCGAATTACATGTGTAAGCCTTTTTTGGATGTAAATAATTTAAATTTGAACATGTTGGCGACGTTAATAGTTGTTTTCAAAAGTCATAGATGGAGTTGTACATTTTCTTCTTAAAATTTTATTTTTAATTCGTTTCAGAGATGAGCAAGACGAAGAAGAGATTTGAAGTTATTTAATTAATTAACTACACCATCGCCACACTTGATTGCTTACATCATTTCTGTCAGAATAAATAGTAATAGAGTTAGTACAAAATAAACATTTTGGTCACATTGGTGTAATTATTGCTTCTTAATTAATATATTTTAATGTCGCATGTAAACTTGCTTAATATTGTCTTCCGGGATATACATATAGCACGTACCTTTGTTTGGATTAACTGTATATAAATATTAGTGAGATGTGGAACTAGCTAGATTATTTTTACTCACACAAAGCCACATTTCTTGTTACGTCTGAAGCGGTTTGGCGGATACTGGTGTTCTCTATACATGAGAAGCATCCTACCGTAATGCATTTACACGACTACCTAGAGAACGGCCAGCGCATATATTTTGATCCCGACAGCGTTGCTGAGCACTTGGAAAATCCGCGTCAAACAACTCTCTAGGCATTTTTCAGACTCTGTAAAATCGATCAGTTTGGGAGGTCCCTTACGTATGACGAGATGCCTTCATATTACACGTACGACAAACAAAAGGGTGTATTTAACCGTCGTTGACGAGGAGGTGCTGTGGAAGGTTTTCCGGGAAGTTTCAAGGACACCGCATTTTGTAGAGTTTATACTGTACACACAAATAATGTCGAATGCTATTTTCTGCGGTTGTTACTTCACACGGTCCGAAGCCCAACCTCTTTCGCCTTTCTGAGGACATTTGATGGCTTGGAGTATCCCACATTCTCTCGGAAATTGAGAGGAATGAAGTGGTCTACACCTCTATAAACACTGTCTTCGAGCAAGAAAACGCCACACATTATCCCGTGGAATTTCTGAACTCCCTGTCAGCAAGTGAACTTCCAGCGCATAGCATCAAGCTGAAGGTCGGTGTCCCGATTATGCTTCTTCGGAACCTATCTCCTCCGAAGTTGTGTAACGTGACCCGCCTGAAAGTCATCTCGCTCCACAGACACACCATTTAGGAAATTCTTATAGGTTGTGGCGTCGGCGAGGCAGTATTTATACCACGCATTCCTCTCATACCTCATAATTCAAGCACATACAGTTCCCCGTCAGTGTTTGCTTCGCGAAGACCATCAATAAGTCGCAGAGGCAGACATTGAGGGCAGCGGGTGTCCTATATGTCGCTTGCTCCCGCGTCACCAGTCCTGACTCTCTTTACATTTTGGCTGCGGAGAGCGAGTTGTAAGTACATATCACACAAAACATAACATGAAAGATTTTATTGTTTCTTACCTTATATATATATATATATATATATATATATATAAGTACATATCACACAAAACATAACATGAAAGATTTTATTGTTTCTTACCTTCAAGTGACAGTTTCATATAGTGCTGGCGCACTTTAGACTTAAACGTGAACCGGTTAGCCGACATCCTGATCTCGAGAGGGAGCGCATTCCAGAGGAGAACGGATTGAACGTTGAAAGAAGAATGAACAAGACTTGAGCTATGAGAGGGACATGAAAGAAGAGAATTGTGAGAAGAACGAAGATTTCTATCATGGTTAGAGCATCGGTATTGAAAATGCGAAGTTAGATACCTAGGGCTATTAGGAGAATGAAGTAAAGAGTAAAGTGTAGACAACGCGCGCATATTGCGACGCTGTCGGATAGGTAACCATGATAGCTGAGTACGATATGCTGACACATGGTCGTACTTTGATGAACGTGTGGGTAGTTGAAACAACAACAATTTTTTGAATTTGCTCTACAATAAAATTTACTAAAAATAGTTAATAATAGTTATTTTACAAATTAAATGAATATAATATATAGTTAACAGTATATACCTGCTGGTTAAGCGTTATCTCTAACAATTAAGAAGCTTAAATTAATTCACTAGGATGGATCCATTCAACAGCACAAGCATTCTTGATATGCAAACATATTTCGAGGAGCGTATGGCCAAATTTGAGGCTGAATTGCAAAAGAAGTCTTTGCAGGGCACTGGTACCTTGGCTGAGGAATTCGCTTCGTTCAAGTCTTTTATGTTACTGGCCCTAAAATCATTCTCACAGCAGCTTGACAAGGTGGCCCGTGAAGTAGATACAATGGAAATGCGTAGCCGCAGGAAAATGTTACTGCTTCACGGTGTAGAGGAGCACAAGGACGAAGACACGGTCAGGGTGGTGGCAGATATTGTCAAGCAGCGACTCAAGATTGACAATTTCAGCTCTGATAGTGTTCGGCGATGCAGCAGAATGGGTCGTCCAACCTCTAGCAAAAAAGCTAGGCCCATTCTTCTCAAACTTGAGGCTGTTGAGGTGCGGGACCGCATATGGTTCTCAAAAACAAAGCTGAAGGGATCAGGTATCACGTTATCGGAGTTCCTGACTCGATCAAGACACACCGCTTTTATGGCTGCACGTGCGAAGTTCGGGGTTGCGAAGTGCTGGACAAAAGAGGGCCACATCCACATACTGGCTCCTGACGGCAATCGTCATCGCATAACATCCATTGGCGATTTGAACAAGATCCAGCTGCCGGAAGCGGAGCAGCCTGTGGCTCAACCGACCGCAACAAAAGCCAGGCGAGCTGCTGCCTCCAGGAAGTAGGATTCCCATGATCTATGTAATTATGTCTGTGGGTATTTCACAATATTTACACTTTCACATAGTCTTAGATTAATTTATTTTTACATTTTGTCTGTATCAAGAAATTTATTTACTATTGTCAAAGTCATTATGTCAAAGATGTCAAAGTAATCAAATTCTGAGCTGTCATCTGCCGCTTATTTGCGTTGTTATGAACTACATACATAATTATGTATCTGGTGCGAACCGGAACGTTGCCGCGTTGCATTGAGGCAGCGTTCCGTTTTGCACTAGGTTTTCATGTTATTTTGTTTATGATGTTTTGAACAGTGTAAGATTTCATAAAAATTATTAATTAATTATTGTCGCATGACAGCGTTGATATGAGCTATTTATGTAGGCACCTGGTGCGAACCGGATCGTTGCAATAAGGCAGCGTTCCGTTTTGCAGTAAGTTGTTCTTTTCTTTACAATGTCTTGAATTGCTGTTTAAGATTTCGTAAATAATTTTTAATGATATTAATCTTAAAATGCCCACGGTCTTGATTGTATCCTCTGAAACTTAATTAAGTATTTATGTTAGTTACACTTTCTGTTCTACGTGTCTTTATTTCTTTGTTAATGCGTAACTGGCAGGTGGACAAACTATTGCATTAAGTTTTAATTTAAAATTTATATTTTTATTCATATATATTTATTATATATATATATATTTGTTTATTTATATATTATTATTAAATGTCACATATTCTGTCAAATAGCGATGCTGAAAGCTTTCATTCTGCCACAAGTTTTGATGATAGCTTTGTTAGTGTACCATCTCTGGGAGACATTCTTCAGACTCAGTTTTCGGACGTACCCAAGCACTTTAATGTAGTCCATATAAATGCACAGAGTATTCCTGCTCATTTCCCAGATATGCTGGCCAACTTAGACTGCAAGAATATACATGCCATTCTTGTCTCAGAGTCATGGTTGAAACCATGCCTCCCATCAACTTCTTATTTGCTTCCAGGTTTCCAACTAATTAGGAATGATCGTGCGCTTGGCGGTGGTGGCGGTGTTGCCATATACTTACGTACTCATTTTCCTTATCAGATAGTCTCTATGTCTTCGTAGCCGCCACCGTCAAATGCGGGCGAGCATCTCTTTTTAGAAGTGGAACTTCATCACACCAAAGTTTTATTGGGCGTATATTATTCTCCTTCCAGTCGTATGAATTTCTTTTCTTCCTTTGAGCAAATCCTGGAAAACTTCACTCCTTCTTATGAACACACCATTATAATGGGTGATTTTAATACCTGCCTTCTCAAGCAGGACTCTCGAACTACGTCTTTTCGACGAGTTACAGAATCCTGCAATATGACAATTTTAAATCTTGATGCAACGCATCATTTTCCTAATACTTCTCCTTCTCTACTTGACCTCATTCTGGTATCTTCTTTTAATTACGTTCATAGGCATGGCCAATGCTCAGCAGACGCATTTTCTTACCATGACCTTATCTATCTTTCTTACAATATACGCCCACCCAAGTCGAAGCCAAAGATAATTCTGCAACGCAATTTTGGTGGCATGGATCAAGAAAAATTGCGCGAGGATGCCAGTAACATCAATTGGGAATCACTGTTTTCCACAGATTGCGTCGACGTTATATGACGTGCACGCACCTGTGCGTGCAATTAAAATTAAGCATTTACCAGCACCGTGGCTAACGGATGATATTAAAAGGATTATGGCTAAGAAATGTGCCGCAAAGTCATTAATGAAGCAAAAGCCAACTCCTTCAAATGTTGATAAATACGTAACTATTAGAAATCACTGCAATAAGATGTGTAGGAAAGCACAACGCCAACATATTCATAAATCCGTCGAAAACGGTGATTCAGCAAAAGTTTGGAAATTTCTAAAAACTTTAGGGGTTGGTAAGACTCAGCAACAAATCATTCCTAATAATGTCAACATTGATTCACTTAATAAACATTTCTCCTCGTCGTCCAAGTTTGATGGAAATATAAAAAGTAATACCCTGCAGCATCTTTCAACTTTACCAACACCTGATTATTCTCCTTTCATCTTCTCGCAATTTGCCGCATGTGATGTTAAAAAGAGTATACTTGCAATTACTTCTAATGCAGTTGGTAATGACTGTGTCAGCCGTAAAATGATCCTTCCCATCCTTGATGAAATCCTTCCCGTCCTATGCGATATACTTAATAAGTCTATTTCCCTCGGTGTCTTTCCCTCAGCGTGGAAAGAAGCACTTATTATTCCCCTACCTAAAAAACCTACGCCTTCTACTTTAGCAGATTACCGTCCCATATCCATATTACCCTTCCTATCGAAAGTCCTAGAACGTCTTATCCATTCACAACTTAGTTCCTTCCTTTGTAAAAAATCCCTTTTAAATCCATACCAGTCAGGCTTCCGTCCAGGGCACAGTACCGTTACTGCATTAGTTCACGTTACCGATCATATCAGGCTAGGTATGGACTGTGGCAATCTAACGGTTCTATCCTTACTTGATTTCAGCAATGCGTTTAACACCGTGGATTTGCACATCATACTTGGTATTCTACGCTCTCTTAACATATCTCCATCGGCAATTGACTGGTTTCATAGTTACCTGTTTGGACGCCGGCAACGTGTACGCATTGATGATACCTATTCCGCTTGGTCCAATACGATTGCAGGTGTTCCACAGGGTGGCGTGCTATCCCCTTTACTCTTCGCTATATTTATTAATTCTATTTCAAACAAATTACTTTCATCCTACCATCTTTACGCAGATGATTTGCAAATTTATACGCAAGCTCCCTTGAGTAGATTAGCAGACGCTTGTACAACGATTGGCACGGACTTGGCGCGAATCTGTGACTGGACGCAGAAATTTGGACTCACAGTCAATCCGGACAAAACGCAGCTGATTATTATTGGCAGCCCAAGAATGGTGTCCAAAATCAACTGGTCTGATTTGCCAAGCATTAAATTCAATGGAAAAGTCCTCTCGTTTAGTAAAAATGTAAAAAATCTTGGTATTTACATAGATGAAACCATGTCTTGGCGACCACAGCTACAAGAAACGAGCAGAAAACTTTTTGCATCAGCTGGGTCTTTACGTAAGCTACGCAATTTCTTACCAACTGCCACTAAGATTGCGCTTGTACAGTCTTTGCTTCTACCAATCCTTGACTACGCCGATGTCAGCTATCTTGACCCCACCGAGGAGCAACTAAACAAACTTGAGCGTCCCCAAAATTTCTGTATAAGATTTATATTTGGGCTACGCAAATATGACCATGTCTCAGAATTCCGCAATAAGCTCAAGTGGCTACCGATTCGACTTCTCAGAAATACTCACATTCTCACTTTATTGTATAATATCTTGTTTAATCCTAGTACCCCCTTATATCTCAAAGAACGTTTTAAGTTCCTTAATGACACACATATAAGGTCCTTGAGGTCGTCCGAGGATTTGACGCTGGAAATGCCAATGCATTCCACAAGTTTTTTTGGTAAGTCTTTTACTGTCCAAGCTGCGTACAGCTTACACCACAGACCACAGAGGCGTACCTCTGGAATGGACTTCCTTTAGAAATTCGAAGCGCAAAATCTCTTAAAATATTTAAAGCTATGTTAAAAACGCACTACCTTTCATTCATTTGATAACATAGAATGTGGTTATACCTAGTATGTATTTTATATATAGTATATGTGTAAGTATATTGAATTTTGTATATATGTAGGTATATTGACGATAGTAGTATGTATTGTGACGTCGCTGTGACGTCGGGACGACACCGCCTCCCGGCTGCCTGCATGTTCCGTCCCCACCGCACTGCGAGCCTCTATATAAGCGGACGCGTTGGCTTCGCGCGCCCTTTCTGCAGCGACTACAGCTCGGAGTTAAGTGGACCAACTATCCTGGACCATCGGCAGCTGGATTCTCCACACAAACCCCACCCCTCGCCGAACTACGCGACCCTGTGTTAATTTTTCTAAATATCACATAAATCGTAATCTTTTTCATTTAAGTAACGCTTGCTAATTGATGTATAAAATTTATTTGGCAATTAAATCAATTCTTATTGTAACATTTAACCACGCTTCTCATTTAGACACCCCCTAGTAGGGATAACGTAACAGCACACACTCGAAAGGTACTTTTTACGTTACAGTGGCGCCCACGGGAATATTATAGGTAGGGTTTTGTTGAGAATCCGCTGCCGGTGAGTCTTCTCTTTTTTAATTTTTTGTGTATGTGTGAAGTCGTTCCAAAGCAGTGTGTAGTTATTTTAGTGGCATTTACCTATTGTTTCTTTTTGCTTGTTCTATTGTGCTCGGAAAGTCGGTGGTGTTGTGCTGATCACAATAGACATTTTCTCTTTTTGTTCTGTTGTGCTCGGAAGGTCGGTTTTGTGTTGAGCCGGTCACAACAGACAAATTTTGTCTTACTACGCTTGGTAAGCATTTCTATATTATAACTTTTTCTGTTACCGCGTGTGATAATTACGGTGTATCAACCGCACAAGTAACGAGTTATAATCGTTCGACTGCGGCCACGTGTCCTCTAAAGACGCGCTAAGGTCACATTCGTCGATCGCATTCTTTGTATTTTGCGATTTATGACCTTACGTCCACTAACGACGTGCCTAGGTCACCTTGATCGTACTGCTTCGCGATTAGCTTTTTTAAATGCCACTAAGGTAATTAAGTGCTACTGGTAATTATTGCTAATAATCTGCTTTGGCTGACTTATGGAACGAGTTCACACCCTTCTCTTTTTCATTTCTTTCTATTTTCTACTATAACCTTCTGCTAGTGATTTTGTACGGCGACATAATTATATATGCTTATGGTCGGTATTATTAAATACTTTTACCGCCTACTACGGCGATTATCTTTTAAAATTAACTATTCTTTTCTTTCTTGCTAAGAAAGTTGCATCTTTATTATACCACGTGTACCTAACATAGTTGGACTGGCTGAGAATGAACGTACCTAAGATGCTAGCGTATTATATACTAGGTATCTAGCTAAAATTCCGCGTTCATTTATTAATAAAATGTACACGTGTCACATGCAGGTTGCTCACTAACTATAATGAAAAACTTTAATCCTTGTCTGTTTGGTATAGAAATACGAATATCATCGTAGAATTATTAGTTGTTCGTTTTGTCAAATGTTTATTATGCTACAATCGTTGTTTTTGGTCTTCGATTTTATCTTCTTGTTGCTGCCTATCGGTATGCTATTTGAGAATGCATCTAATTATGCATTTACTGTTCATTGTGAACTCAAACATAAAATTCCTGCGTCGCAATTATTGAATTATGTTCTTTTTGTAATGTTTTGTGTCGCTAGGATTGTTTTATTTCAATGTCTGGTTTCTATTGAAATATATAAAGCATATAATGATAAATAAATGGTAAAATTAAACCGCTGAGAGCCGGATAAATACTTAATTGTCAATATGTAACTTGTTTCCTTTATACTAAATGCTATGCATCTAGTTTTACTAAACCATCTTAAATAGTGCTGGTTATAATGTGTTCTTGTGTTTACGCTAATGTTATTATATCAAACTGAAATTATCAAACTTAATTGAATTGAAACTAACTTTAACTAAAGTGGGTATTTGCACATAAATTGAATCAATAACTTCTTTTCTTGATTAAATAAGTGCCTATTTACATATGAATCAAATAAATAATATTTATACCTCATTAAATAACTAAAGTGGCTGTTTACACACAAATTAATAAATAATTTCAATACTTAAATAACTAATGTGGGTACTTATACATAAATCAATAATTTATATACTTTAATAACTAAAGCGAATTAATTGATGTACAAGTTTAAGAATACCCTTTCGTATTTCTCAATCAACTATTTTAAACCTAAAAGCTGAATAAAATAACTGAATCTTATTCTATTACAGCATAAATAAGTTTATAAACGATTGGGTACAGTTTCATTCACAACAATGTAAGACGCATATCTATACAAAGTTATAATTACCTACATAATTCTTCGTGAAGGCCAACAATGGTTCTTTGTTTTCGAGTCGAAGCTCACAAGATAATGCATTGTGTTGTGTTAATGATTTATGTAAACATGCTAACATAAAATGAATAAATATTTCAGTTATAAATTGTAATAAAGTTTATTAAATGTAATATTGTTACAAAGAATCTGTTATTTATCTAACTAATTATCCAACTATCTGATAACTATCCAACTTTCACACAACTATATAAATATCAGATATGTTTCTCTTGGTGATTGCCATATAGAAGATCTTAAATTAACTCACTACAAAGTTTAAGAATGTAATGATTAATGCTCATCACTAATGATTTAATCACTAAAATAACTTAACACTTCGCTACATATAATATAAAAATCTTTAACTCCTAATTACAGCTAAATCATGTACCCATATATCTTGTTACTTATAGCTTTGGTAATGACTGATCGAAATATAATAAAATATTTTTTTTTCCCTTATGGCTCAGTGGCTGAAAGGTTGTTGTCGGATCGGTCTGTGGTTCGATTCTCGATTGTTTTATTTTTTTTTTGTGTTTTTTAACTATGGTAGTGTGTACTATGTCGTCGACAGTCTCCTTCGACGACGTACTATACATTATATCGTGCAGCGAATATTTTTTTGTGTTGTTGGCTATGGTTGTGTACACTTTGTCATCGATTGTCTCCTGCGGTGTTGTACTATACATTGCAACCTATTCCGAATTGTGTATTTGTCGTTGTCGATTTTGTATCATAATCAGAAACCAGTTATTTGTCCGCGAGAATGGAATGCGGCCGGCGCCAAGCGCGCAGTGATGACTCACTTGTTTACGTCAGCCGATCACTCGGCTCAAAACATTGTATCATACTTTATACTTAATTATTAATGAACACTTTTTTATGCTTTTACAATTCGCATCGAGCACGTTAATGAGCAATTTGTTTGTGATACTGCCAACTAATCGTATGATTGTAGTATCGTAATATAGTAAGATCGTAATATTGGTTTACGACTTATACTCTCTCAATTAATTTCACTAATCGAATATGGGTGGTCAGGTGGTGCCTACCAACATAGACTGGGTGACTATTTACTATAAAACTCACGTATAATACCTCGTCGCGCGTCGTGTATTATAATGAATGCGACTCGCATCTTGAATGAATGTTGGCTTGTTCATGCGTATGATAGTGTGTAGGCCTTTTTGAATATGATGAATGTCAGGTTATAGGAACGTTCAATGCTTGGTGACGTATGAATGGCCGAGGGTTATACTTGTTTTTTTCCTCTTTCAGGGTTAATATTGGCCCCGTATTTAACCTACTGACACCACTACCACTCATCTGTTACAGGGTCTCCGAATGCAGTTGCCGCCTACCAGCCACAGAATTTTCCCTATGGGAAAATTCTGGCCTAATGGGGGGAGTGTGTGACGTCGCTGTGACGTCGGGACGACACCGCCTCCCGGCTGCCTGCATGTTCCGTCCCCACCGCACTGCGAGCCTCTATATAAGCGGACGCGTTGGCTTCGCGCGCCCTTTCTGCAGCGACTACAGCTCGGAGTTAAGTGGACCAACTATCCTGGACCATCGGCAGCTGGATTCTCCACACAAACCCCACCCCTCGCCGAACTACGCGACCCTGTGTTAATTTTTCTAAATATCACATAAATCGTAATCTTTTTCATTTAAGTAACGCTTGCTAATTGATGTATAAAATTTATTTGGCAATTAAATCAATTCTTATTGTAACATTTAACCACGCTTCTCATTTAGACACCCCCTAGTAGGGATAACGTAACAGCACACACTCGAAAGGTACTTTTTACGTTACAGTATGTATGAATTTATATGTATGTGTAGGTCCCTTATTTATAAGTTTATTATATTGTTTATTCTGGATGTTTTTAATTGCACCACACACAACTTTAATATTTACATCGTTCCTGTCTACAATAGGTTGCCTGGAAGAGATTGCTCTTAGCGATAAGGCCGCCTTTTGTACAATTTGTAAATTTTGTAATAACAATGTCATGAAATGTTTTATGGTGTACAATAAAGAATATTCTATTCTATTCTATTCTACTTTCGGAGGTTGAAAATGAACCGAATGCAATTATTGAGAAGTTGGTCTAGTTTGTTGAGCAGATCTGCATTAAAAATGCAAAACTGCAAATAACACACATCACCATAGTCGATTATAAGTAAAACCAAAGTCTGTACAAGCATTGTCTTTGTCTGGCAGGAAGGAAGTTCTTCAGGCGGTACAGAGAACGTAGGACACCATTTACTTTTTAGCAAACATTTGTGATCTGGGGTTGCCAGCTGAGTGTAGAATCAAGGTAAATTCCGAGATCTTTGACGGTGGGGCTCAGAGATACCTACGTTAATTCCATTAAATGTTACAGGTGGTAGCGATGCCAAGTCCATCCTGCTGATTATTCTTGGGCTCCCAATGATAATTGCTTGGTATTTCGCAGGATTAACACATAAACCATACTTCTCTGACCAGTTTTGAATCATCGCTAAGTCCCGGTTCACAGCGTCAAACGCACTCGGCAAATCCTCAGTAGTAGCCTGTGAGTACAGCTGCAGATCATCGGCGTACAAATGATACGAACACTGAAGATCCAGGGTTAAGAGATTAATAAAGAGTGAAAATAAAAGAGGAGATAGTATGCCGCCTTGTGGAACACCAGCCTCGAGGTCTCGCCAACTCGATGAGGAGTCATCGATTCTGACCGATTGCTGGCGTACACGAAGATATGAAGAGAACCATTCCAGTGCTTTGGAGGAGATCATAAGATAGGATAGGATAGATAGGAGGATATCGTGACTGACGGTATTGAAGGCGTTTGAGAAGTCAACCAAGACCAGCACAGTGATCTTGGTTTGGGAATCTGCTTACTACATAACCAATAGGTAATTTCTTAGGGTACTTACTTAACTAAGTACATAATTTTTCACTTAATTTTAAAGCACCCCGAGTTATAGGTTTTTGGATATACATAATGAATTAAACGTAATATCGTTATGAAATTGTAATGATAAGGTAGATGGTATGTAGTGTTATCGAACAAGTTGGCAATGAATAGATATTACTGTAAGTAGCGCATACACAATTAGATGGTTGACGTTAAGTAACGTTCAAAGCGGTTGGACATCGGATGGGCGACCAAATAACTGCTATTTCAAGTTGCTCTGTGCGTAATAGGGACGTTAATTTACGAAATGAAAAAGTTATTATTAAACTCGTCAGTTAAAGGACGTAGGTACTTGCATTTTGGCTCAGACGGTAGGTGTTGAAGTAAAAATTTAAGTTTTGTAACCTTCGGCGACTGCAGTTTACTATTTCATTTATTCGATTTTCATTTGTTTGAATAAAAATATAAGTAATATGAACAATCACAAAACCAGAAAAAAAACGTCAAGTAGGTAGATATAATTAAAATACTTGAGGCGGGCAGCCCTACCGCTGGTTTGCATACGGCGCGTCTGTAGGTATATAACTCACGAAGACAGCCGAGTTACAATACTGTTAGATTATATTACCGTGCTTTAACGTAAGTATTGCATAAATATGAATAAGCAAGTTATGTATGTTTTATAGTCGTCAATAATGCGAGCTGCATCAGGGCTGCATACGCCCCCGCCGGGTCGGCCGGGCGGCAGTTTCAGTGCGCAGGCGCGATGCAAGGGGCGCGGGGTACGGGGCGACCTGCAGCCCGGCCGGGGGGAGGGAGGGTGAGGAGAGGGGGGTGTCACGAGCCTGAAGTTGGCACACGTTGAAGGAAGGGCCATTCTCATACACTTTCACTGAAATATCACAACAATTACTATTCTTGGATTGACCTGAAATTGTTTTGATGTGAAACTCATTTGTTCACTTAGCTCACAATGAGGCAGGCGCTTATGGACGTCAACTTTACAAATCAATTATTTAATGATTCTACAATGCAAGGTATAGCGTTGAGTAGGAACGGGCAATAAAACTCAGCTTCAACTTTTTTAATGGCCATTTGTTTTTGCATAATTAATAATATAAGTAATATACCACATTCACACAACACCATCTAGTCCCAAACTAAGCAGAGCTTGTACTATGGGTACAAGATAATGGATAAACATACATATAAACTTTTTATTTTTAAATACATACATATTATACATGGAAACACCCAGACCAAGAGAAACATATATAAAAAACAAAAAAAAATAATATATGCTAATATTTATATTATATATATAAACATATATGTTTATGCACACAAATGTTTGACTTGAGCGGGAATCGGACCCGCGACCTTCGACGTAGCAGTCGCTTACACTCCCGCTACGCCAACCGGCCGTCGACGATTGACAAACACTTTTATTTTGTAAGGAGCTGCAACTTTTACACCCTATCAATCACTTGTGTTTATTTCACTGATATCATACTCAAGCAGTCCTGTTACTTACCCTAGCAAAGTCTTGTAGATGTTCGTAGCTTCAAGGTGAATAAACTGACAGTTAAATCATCTTCTAAATGGAAATGGTATTTAAGATTCTGGCGAGCGCCAACCCTAGTCAACCCTTCACGTGTCGGCAATTATAAACAAAATCAGCTGGAGCCGCCCTTCTGTTTATATTTGTATTTTGTACCTCTTACGATACCCACGGAATGAAATGGGGTTGCGATACTTTGTATTTTCAATCTGTCACCACACGGAATATTCTCCAATGAAGAAGAAAATAGTTTCTAAAAACAATCAAACAGACAGTTTTCTGTCGCTACACACTACGTTTTAACGATAATGAAGCGATAACACTTATTGATATCGACACATACGAGCTTAAAGGAGCTTAGACTATATTATATATTATGTAGATAGGAGCAACCTCCTTGTATTCTCAACATCAAGAGTATCAAACATTGCTATGACTCCGTATCTCAAAAAACAGATCAGTTCAAGTTGTTAATAAGCGCTGAATTCACTGGAGGGACTTAATGACGAACTTTCACAAGACGCATGTTTTACTGATGCTATAAGTGGTAAAACTATGAGGTATTTCGTGCATACAGACTGTACAGTCACTGTACTCTTCAAATATAAATATGATATCAAAATGTTATCTGACACGCGCTGCTCCTTTAAGTATCGTTTTTATGCTTTAAACTAGAATAAAAAATAAATAAATAAATAAACCTGAAGTTTTACTTCATTATAAGTTGTAAAGACATTATTATAAACATTTGAGCCTCACAGAAGACTAGTTTAGTCAAGATAGGAGCAAACATTCGAACCTACCACTAGGCGCAGAAGAAAATTGCTAGAAGAGCACGAAAGTGCAGTCGGTGCACTCGCAATTTGCCGCCGCTCTTGTTATCAAAACATGACCGGGCAAGCAATGACGGAGAGATCGAAGGACATAACCTACATAGAAAAATATATACATATACCTCTCACATCAGCCTTAATACATACATATACCTACCCATGTCTAATTGAAAACATATTCCTTTTTGAAGAAGCTTAAAAATGAAATGTACCATTAAGTACATTCTTTGCACCTTTAGTCCGTAAAAATATTTAACTAGTGTTATAAATTACTAATACAAAGTTATTGTTTACAGAATAAAATGCATCGCAATATGTTTGTGGATTGCAATGTGAAGTTCGTATGCGCGGTGTGCGTCGGGCGCGGCGAGTTGACGCAGCTACGCGGCGGCCGTGCGCCACTCCCACCGAGCGGGGCCCACGGCCGCGCGTGTCCGCACCTGTCACTGTTACCTGTGCCGTGTACCTGTGCCTGTGCTTGTGAGGAACTACCCCTTCCACCGGCTATTGGATACTCGAACCCTCTCTACAATCAGAAGATCAGCGTCACGGCAACATGTCAGCTTCGTCTTCATCGTCGTCGTCCTCCGCGGACGGAGAGCGGCGCGCGCGGAGACGCCGGCCGCGCCACCGCCGCCGCAACGTCAACCAGATCGCCTACCTCAGCATCGTCAAGCTCATGCACGAGCTGCTCGCTGACAACGACACCTTCGAGACCTGCTTCGGCGTCACCAAGGAAGGCTTCATCCGACTACAGAACATGTTCACCGACGAGATCACCAGCAGGCTGGCAGACTTCGCGAACATCAGACCCATACGGAGCAGGGACCGGCTCGCTATTTGCCTACGGTACGTTTTAAGCCACATATATTCTTAATTTTACCTCCTGTAATTGAACAGCTGCTGTATAGGTATATTAACAAAGCGATAACTGCGACTTGTGACTACAATGCAAACAGCGACGACATGATCTTGACAATATGTTTTTTTGTTTCAAAGTCTTTGAGCACAAACATATTACTTAAGGTGACTACAAAGCGAAGTCAGCGATTGTTATTTGACCAAATGACCCTCTGATTCTAAATGTTCCTTGCGCTTCTGTTTTATATTTATGTACATAAGAAAATGTTACTATTGTCTGTGTCGAGAACCACGAAGAATAAAAGTATTGATGTTAGCGTGTGCACACAATGAGCTCGAGGTCGTTTCGAGCTTACTTGTTCTATTATGCTGTGCTTTATTGATCTACTCGCGTCGCTGGAAACCTATAGTAAGTGTCACAGGTCATCTCATTCTAATGCACACATTTGTTTCTTATTTCCAGATTTCTGGCGTCGGGGATAGCATTTGCAGTGCTCGGAAAAGAATATAACCTGCAAGTCAGCGTGATTGAAACAATCGTGAAAGAAGTATGCAACATAATAGTCCAGCACCTGAAGCCCCTGGTGATGCCGCGTCCCACCGAGTCTATGTGGGAGAACATCGCCGGCGACTTCAGGACAATCTACGACATGCCCAACTGCGTAGGATCCCTCAACGGCAGATACATCACGATCGAAGACAGCAAGCCCTTCGTGTTCCTGGCCCTCGTCGACGCCAATTATAAGTTTATTATGATCGACTTCGGTAATTACGCCGGCGATCCACAGAGCATCTGGTACCATTCGGACATGTCGAAGCGCTTCGACGGAGACGAGCTGTACATCCCGCTGAGGCGGACGGTCGGGAACTACCCCGTCCCCCTGCCGTTCGTCATTGTAGGGGGAACCTCGTTTCGTCCAAAGTCGTATTTACTAAGAAAATTCAGGGAGACCGACCATGAGCTCGAGGACGTGCACAAAGTGTACAACTGCAGAATTTTACCTGTGAAGGGAGTGGCGGACGAAGCCCTGACTCTGCTGCGTCGCCGCTGGCAAGTGATCCAGACGCAGTTCCCGCTGCCGGCGGCGCTGGCCAAGCGGCTGGTGACGGCCGTGTGCTGCCTGCACAACTACTTCACGGTGCCGATCATGTGACTAGACCGGCCCATCACGGTGGAGGTCACCGACGAGCGGCTGCAGCAGCTGATGGAGAGCTTGCCTCGGCACGGCGTCTCGCGCACCACGCACAAGTACATGCGCTACTTCCTCAGCCCCGAGGGACGCGTGCCCTGGCAGTACGAGCTACTCGACCAGTAAGCACTTTTGTACAACAATCCTACAACTTTTGTTTTATATATGATTATATTTTATGATAATTTTATAAAACTATCATCTAACTATTTGACTGAAGCTGCGTAACTATTAGACTGGGGTACTTAATACGATGTAAATGATATACCTATGAGTTAAGTAGGTATTGTAATCGTAAGAAAAGCGCCTATTGTGAGATTTATAAAAAATACAGTTTCGACGTTATGATAAAATTTAAAATTGTTTAGAACAATCGGTGCTGTTTAATGGCCGTCAGATGAGACAGAACGATTGCTAAAGCATTTAGCTGTCCGTCATGACAAAACCCAAAAACACTTTACGTTTAGTTTGTTGAAGGCTGAGCAGAGATTATATTCGCGTTTTCCAAATCAAAGATGGTGACGTGCGATGAAGCACCACGTCACGTCGCTCTCTTATGTGATTATCGACAATAAATTAAAGTAGACCTGCGCGGCCGAGTAATTAATTTTAAAACAATCTTATGGGTTCAGTTGATTTATCTACTGTAAAACAGTCAACATCAGCGTTGGAAATATAGGGTTCCTAAAAGGATGGTGGTAATAAACCGCCAAGGATACTGCGTGTAACATGTTGCTGTGAGAATATTGGAATGTAAGAGACTGAATCGGGTAGTACGTAGGCGGTGGGTAGGCGGGCACACACGCGCCAGTGCCGACCGGCGCAAAGTGACACTACATGCGCTACTTTAATAATAACTACGTCTTACTCTTTCGTGTAATCATTACGTGATATAATTTATAATCATTAAATATATGCATTAGGGTTAGTCAGTGAGCGGGGCTGGGCAACATCCAAATGGGAATATAGTTCTGAATGATGGCGCAGTCCGTGTGGAAGCCCCGATAACATTTAAGTACATGTTATAACTATGTGATTTAGATGTAATTCACCAATTATCATTCAGTGTGTAGATGAAACATTTCAAGACCTTCTCATATCAATCAGTCTATGTGTAAGTCGGTGTAGTTACTTTGGTCACTGGGAGGCCATTCTACTATTGCATCAATTAAGTCATTAGTATAAGCTGAATGGTGCGTTTTTCCGTTTGTTGGTTGCGCAACACTCCTCGCTCAAACATTTCACAGACGAGCCGGTCCCTTGAAGGCTATCAACTGTCTTTGAGTAGCATCCCTTTTATCTCTGCCTATCATTTACGAACGTAAAAGCGCCACCTGGTAGTTTTTAATTATACAAATCTGAATGTTGTATTCGTAGTCCGTAAGACTCGGACATCAGTGTACTTAATATTTAAGCAAAAATAAATCTCTTTTCTGGACATTTCATTTAAGCGTTTATATCCCTGCGTAAGTAAGCAATGATACGATTTAGTTGATGCCTTCGTCGTGACAGTGTGGTAAGTAAGTATGTAGGCTACATGAGAGAACAGTCATTGACACAGCTCTATTGATAACACTTAACAAGCTAATTTACAAGATCTGACAACATCTTGTAAATATTATTTCATTGAGATGTACACAGCGGAGGTATAACAAACTAGATGAAACACCCTGAACAAAGGTTCCTCGCAGGCGAGGCTGCAGTTTTAAGTACAAATTCTCTAACAGTGGATGATGGCGATTAAGAGCCCCTTCACACTGGCGTTTGTGAAAGTAGGCGTTCGAGGAGCGTATGCGCGGCACAGACGTCGCAAGTACGCGTCGCTTTTACAGTCACAGTCTTTTCTCTGCACTGATTTGCACTGAATGCTGCAAATGTCACATAATTTTAAAGCGGTGCAGGTGCCACGCATACTCTATTTTGGATGAGAGCCTACGCGGCGCACGAGCATATCGAACGACCATGCTCGACAAATTCTTGTGTGAACGGGCTCTTAAATATAAGATGAGTCCCAATGTAGGCATGCTGACCGCTAGAGCTAGCAATGGGTAAGTAACGCCATCTCTTAGGGAAAGTTGAGTATTCGCTGTGATCAGGGACCCATGTCTGAGAACGACACTCATTGATAGGATGCTAGACCTTCCTCGATGGTAATTCATTGCTATATTGTTTTAATTTCCAACAGCACACCGGGCGGTCAGTAATGGTGGTAATGGTCACCACGGGTGCTCCCTGCTATGTTGAAATTTCATTCTCTTTCAGCAGCTGTGATAAAATAACAACACTTATAATAAATTACAGACCACTGTCTAAATGGCTTCGGTAGACGATCTGTTTTCCTATCTCATCATCTCAAGTAACTGACTTTAAATATTTAATAAAGATTGTTAAGATATTTGTATATTTGCATTTTATATTGAAAGAACATCCTAAATAATTAGGTATCCTGTTTATATTATCTATTAAATGATAATCTGTATCACAGTTTTTGTGATCGAACTTGTCCGTCTTTGTATTATTAGATACCTATTCTCAGTAGGTAGGTCGTAGGCTATATACCTATAAGATTAGGATTAATTATAAATTATTTCTGTAATTTATATAGCAGAGCAATGCTTGCCAGCTTTGCCGGGGCTGTAGTATCGACATCTATGAGGGAAAGGTGATGTACTATGTTTTACCGCTGTTGTTGCTGCAAACTGCGACAGTACGCTAAGCTTAGCATAGATGACACTACTAGTTCATACACTTAAGGCCCATTTAAGCACCATTTAGACGGAGAGAGTTTCTCGTACGTTTCGTACGAGAAATCGTATACTACTATCACAAGCAATAATCGCCAAAACATTATCGTATCTAAATGTTTACATTAAGGCAAGAACTAAATTCTCGCCTACGATTATATCATACGAGATTCGCATATGACTTATCGCTAGGTGATAATTACCTGCGTTTGTTTACACAGCGAAATTGTAGTAAGAAGATTCTGGCGTACGAAAAACTCGACTTGTATAAACACGATCTCGTATAACATTTTTTCAAGTTCATACGAGTATCGTAAAAATCGGTTTGAACCGTTTTCAGTGCGAGATTCGTCATTCGAGTTTAGTGCTTACTAGAGAGTATTTGTTTTCAAAAATGACACCAAAAATCACTGCACTCATGGTAGCAACTGGCACAAAATCTCGAATACGATTATTGCTTTGAAATTCTGTTTACACGGACACAATCAATATTCCTTGCGAGGCAATTGTCGCCAAAGTGAAGGAGCGAGAAGTGTGTATGTTTAGACGAAGAAAATTTTTATATTCTTTCGATAATCGCATCTTCGAGTCAAGAAACTCTCTCCGTCTAAACGTCATTTAGACGGAGAGAGTTTCTCGCATGTTTCGTACGAGAAATCGTATACTACTATCGCAAGCAATAATCGCCATAATATTATCGTATCTAAATGTTTACATTCAGGCAAGAACTAAATTCTCGCCTACGATTATATCATACGAGATTCGCATATGACTTATCGTTGGGCGATAATTACCTGCGTCTGTTTACACAGCGAAATTATAGTAAGAAGATTTTGGCTTACGAGAAGCTCGACTCGTATAAACACGATCTCGTATGACATTTTTTCAAGTTCATACGAGTATCGTACAAATCGGGTTGAGCCGTTTTCAGTGCGAGTTTCGTCATTCGAGTTTAGTGCTTACTAGAGAGTATTTGTTCTCAAAAATTATATAAAAATCACTGCATTCATGGTAGCAACTGGCACAAAATCTCGAATACGATTATTGCTTTGAAATTCTGTTTACACGGACACAATCAATATTCCTTGCGAGGCAATTGTCGCCAAAGTGAAGGAGCGAGAAGTGTGTATGTTTAGACGAAGATTTTTTTTTTATACTCTTTCGATACTCGCATCTTCGAGTCGAGAAACTCTCTTCGTCTAAATGGGCCTTTAGGCATATACATATCTGTACGACAGATCTAATTAATAACATTTTATATAGTCTAATAATATTTGTTTAGAATAAGAATACTTGTAAACAAATATTATTGAAAAAAGCGCATTATATTGGACAATAATAAAAATCATGAATATGACGGCAGGGCGAGCGCTGGAAGGTACCTTGTTGGTAGTTATGGTTATTATAATACGGTTTTTAGGGTTCCGTAGCCCACAAGGAACCCTTATAGTTTCGTCATGTCCGTCCGTCTGTCCGTCCGCAGCCTAGCTCAAAGACGCCTGGTGCTAGAAAGCTGATATTTGACATGAATATAGACATAAGATATTACAACAAAACTGTAGAATAAAATGTAGGAAATTATTTTTTTAAGGGTATCTCCCCTACATATATAATGGGGTTGAATTTTTTTTTTGGTTGAGTACCCCATCATGTGGGATATCATTGGATAGGTTTTAAAAAAATATTATTAGTTTGCTGAAATTATTTTTCGATCAAGTGATTGGTTTGTCAAATATCAAGCTTTGAAGTGAAAAAAATTTTTAGACTCAAGTGCCCCCCCCCCCCCTCCCTCTGCCGGCTAAACTATTAATTTGGAAGAAGTGAAAAAAATCACAAATGTAGTACATATAACGAATTTAAAAGGAAAACTATCACGGCTAAGTAAATATCAATAGTTTACGAGTAACCGTCGGTTAACCTATAAATACCCATTCTGTGAGTTTACATTGGGAGCGCTGGCTTAATCTTATAGATATACGTACTTTGGTATGTAATGTACTACGGTACTACGTATGCATAGTAGAAGTATATCTTGAAAACCACATTTTATGTTTACAATACATAAGTGGATATATACCTAGTATTTTTTTAAACAAAACTAAGGTTCTTATAATAGTGTTATTAAAATTATTTTTTCAGCAAAATAAACAGTCGGATTTGTTGTACATTAATACCTACCCTTTGCAGCAAGTCATTATGGGCAACTACGGAAGCCTACATTGCGCGTGGCCCGACACACACTTGGCCGGTTTTTTGTTATGGTAATGGTACGGTACGGACAAGCAGGTTTGCATTGAGATTACGTTTTCGTTGGCTTTGTGCCGTTTGTGGGCCGTAAGTTATAGGTGGTGGCAAACTTCTCGAGGTAGAGGGCGTGCGTGTGCAGGAAGAACTCGATGGTGTAGGTGATGTCGATGTTCCTGCGCAGGATGTGCTGGTAGTAGATGATGTGCTTGCGCACGGGCCGCGCCGTGTTGTGCAGCGTGGTCGAGTACATGTACTGGCGCATCTCGTCCAGCCACTGGCGCAGCTTGCAGAAGATGTACGCCGCGCGGTACCGCTCGTCCGTCTCGTGGTCGCGGATCAGGTGGTTCAGGTCCTCGATCCTCTCCAGCGCCAGCTGCACTAGCAGCTGCTGGAACTGAAGGATCCTCAGCTTTTCAAACTCTGGCTGATGTTTTATTGCTGCCATGTCCCATTTTGAATATTGCGGCCAGGGTGCTGTACCCGATGTGTTGTCTACAATCAATACAACATTCAAGTTTACATATAGAACGGGTTCTAAGGAAGTGCTTAAGAGTTTTGTGTTATCGGCAACAAATGGTTCGCACATGCCCCGACTACGACCAGAGATTGTTAAAATTTAAAATCCAGCCACTGGCAATACGCCGCAAGTACTTTGACTTCGATTACTTGTATAAAATAATGAATTCTATTATTGACTCCCCTGTACTGCTTTCTGATATTTCATTAAATATCAGATATAGTGAACGTAGATCAAATAATGTTAATCTCGTTGCATTACAAAACAAAATCAATATTTCCTGTTTCAACCCCCTAGTAAGGATGGCACGTCAATATAACGAGCTGGCGACAAGTAATTTAAATTTAGATATTTATAATCCTAGATTTCTATCATATATAAAAATTGTCAAAGATATCCTTCATTCAAAACCGCAAGCTTCTCAAGAGTTATAAGGGCGGTTTCAAATTAGCGTATTTTTCTGCGCGTATACAGTCGTTTCTGCATACGCGCTTACACGCGCGCTACATTACGCGCGTCAAAATACCGGTCTCTCGTAAATGGGCATATATCGGCGTGTTCGCTCGAAACTGTAGTGACATCTTGTCAGTGTCAACATGGGTTTTGACGGCTCGCGATTATACGAGCTTAGACGCGCGTCAACGCTCGTACGAGTTGTGCGTGTGTCAAAAGGCGAGCCTATACGCGCCTACAGGCGCTTCCAAAAACAAGCTTATACGCGCGTATAAAACGCTAATCTGAAACCGCTCTAATACTCAAACTGTCTGAATGTAGTATGACCGACTTAATATTGTAAAATACACATAATTTACTTATATTGTTTTCTCCCTATTGTTGTTAATCTTGCATGTACTAGTACACAGTAACTCATGCCGAAATGTATAGTCACGTGAAACTATTATGTTTTTGTGTATGCACATATTGCTGAGTTACAATTTAGATTTAAGTTAGTTATAAGCTTTATATGGTTACGTAAAAATGTTAACTTGTTTTGTGCATGAAATAAATAAATAAATAATTATCATCTCATTAGATTTCGTTTTGCCTACATACTAGATCGCACTACAGTTTGACCTGTTAGAACCATTTCGCTCACAATATTGGTAAATAGGTCCGCAAGGTGGGCTGACGATCTTGTTGGGATCGCGGGCAGCGGATGGATGCGGGTGGCTCAGGATCGGTTCATGTGGAGAGCCTTGGGGGAAGCCTATGTCCAGCAGTGGACGTCTTTCGGCTGATATGATGATTGGTAGATAATAATATTGCGTTTGGATTGAGCATTTCAATGCCCTATTTCATACCACGCGCTTAATAAAAGGCAACTATGGGAAATATATGTAGCAAAATATTAGTTTGTAAAGAGATGATAAACGGTGTAGTAACCCGGATGCTCCTATTAACTAATAATGCTATTGTGTCGCAAGTTAGGAGATCCATTTGTCCAGCAGGGGACTGCGACAGTATGTACGATGAATGATTGGTATTCATGAGTTATTGAGCCATGAAGTTACTTTTCATATATGTTTACATGTTTCAGACGGTTTAAGTTGAAACGTTAGAGCTTTCATTCATTTTTCATACAAGAAGTTACAATCAATCTTTACGTAACGCCCGTAACTTCTGAAACTGCTGTTTTTACTGATTGTATGCACACTGCTATGTATGATTACATCATTATATAAGTGTTAGTAATTACTGCTATGATTTTAAACACAGGGGGTATACTCACGACGGGCATCGGCACGCCGTCGGAACGATGTGCCCGGTGGAAAGTTGTTTGCCGTTGGATTGCCGTTAAAGAGGGTCTCGGGGAAAGTACTGTCCATTGCCTCCATTTGCTCGATCGATGTCTTGAGGTATGGTCTCCTGGGATCAAAGAGATGTGGTGGTGGTGCCTTCTCGAGCGCGGCGACCTCGGCGACGATGGAGGGGGGCGCCTGCATGCGCCGCGCCAGCTCTGCCTCCAGGGCCTTGTCCGGACCCACAAACTCCTCGTCGCGCAGAGATATGAAGCTCTTCTGATCATCCGGAACATACGCTACTGTTATCCCTACGAGTAACCATGTAGTTAAATTGTACCACTGATTACACAGATTATACTTATGTGTAAAATTATATATATTGGATTTTAGAATCCTATGAAAGTTTTTAAATTTCCTAAGCAATTTATTTTAAGGTTCTTATTATTTTCCGGTATCTACGAATCGAGCCCTTTCATTTGATACCCATATTGAGGTATTTCTGAAAAATAAGTAATCCGTCATTTTGTGGCGGTAGCCATCTTGGTATTTTCATAGTGAGGTCTATTCTACCAATCAAGCCCTTTCATTTGATACCCATATTGAGGTATTTGTGGAAAATATGTAATCAGCCATTTTGTGGCGGCACCCATCTTGGATTTTTCATAGTGAGCCCTATTCTACGAATCAAGTCCTATCATTTGATACCCATATTGAGGTATTGGTGGCAAATAGTAATACGCCATTTTGTGACGGCAGCCATCTTGAATTTTTCATAGTGAGCTTTTTATGATGAACAATTTCACCGTTCATTATCTGCAAGTAACTTTAACGGTTTATGCAACGCACGCAAAGATAGCTTTCAGAGCTTAGGATTTTTTCGGCTTAGTTGATACTTATGCTTATATTATGGCAACACTATACAAAATCTTTATTAATTTTAGCCTATGTGTTATTCTGATGTATAAACTATATTACTGTAAAGTTTCATCCAAATCCGTTCAGTCGTTTTTGCGTGAAAGAGTAACAAACATCCATCCATACATCCATCGATCCATCCATCCATCTATACATACATATTCACAAACTTTCACATTTATAATATTAGTAGGATAGCGCCCTGTGCTAGCATAAGAATTGTTATCTTGAAAATTTGTGCATCATTTTGTTACATAGGCATGTAACAAAATGATGCACAAATTTTAGCATGTGCTAAAGCATTCAAAGCGATTTACAAATCTACATTAAATGTGGTTCTAAGAATTGTAAAGACAAATCAATATAATGTTTAGATGTAGTTGTATTCTTAATAAAATAGATTTAGATTTAAATACATTTATATTATAATTTAACACGTCATATAATTATTGCTCATCATCCTGTCTTTAGTATGGACATAGACATAATATGACATCCTATTTCTATTGAGAGGTATAGCAACATTACGAATTGTCATTTGAAAGCATATATATATTTTTTTCTTTTTCATATTAAAAAGACAACTCCCGCATTAGGAATAAATTCTGTGTCGCGGGGTACTTTACATACATACAACCAACGTACACAATAAATACCCAGACTCGAAACAACAATTTATGGATCACACAAAGTATTGTCTCGTGTGGGCATCGAACCCACGACACTCGGCGCAGTGTCAAGCGGTGAGGCGGTCGCTTAAACCACTACGCCAACCGTACAGTCATAAATAATTTGATACTCACATAACAGAGCAAAGCTAATTGTTGCTATTCTCGAAAACGCCATCTGAAAAGAATCCCTTATTGGATAAATGGGCACGAATGTAAAAAGTTTTCCGGAGCCTCCTGGTTTGAGAATAACGATGACGAGCGCAGGAACGCGAGTATTTGTGATTGCTGCATACCCTTACATGCTTGCCACCTAAGATCTCTGCCAGGGTCTGGTCTGGCGGAGTTTATTTTAAATAGATTCAGAGAGTATTTGCGGCAACGTTCCTCTTAGGTTGCCCGATCGTTAGTTTTGCCGGCATCCGCGACACATGATAGTGGTGAATTAACGCCCAGTGCTTATAGACCCGAACCAGTGTCCACTCCAGAAAAGGTTTTCAAGTGAACGGTTCACAGAAGACTGTTCTCGGCAATCTTCTTTTATGCCCGACGCGCAGGATAGTTTCCAATATGAGGGACTACTCAAATCTTGTTGGATCTAATGACACACTCGGATCCAGCGGAACCTGACCAAGAATTTGATGTTGCTTATTTTGATTTTATAAAGGCCTTCGTATTGATAGGTAATACACCTTACTAACTTCGAATCAACCGGCATACTTATCCTGCACCTCGCAAACGTTGTAATTATTTTCTTCTTTTTTTAAATATTGGTGACAATAGAAACTTTTAAACACTCGCGTTGCATGTTTAAGAATACATATATATCTATACGGGAATTAACGCGAACATGCATTAGGTATTTACATACCTTATTTTTGCTTGACGTTTCGAGACGGTTGCACGTCCCGTGGTCGCAAGCTGACTTGACGACCACGGGACGTGCAACCGTCTCGAAACGTCAAGCAAAAATAAGGTATGTAAATACCTAATGCATGTTCGCGTTAATTCCCGTATAGATATATATTGGTGACAATATGCTGATTGTAGCAGTTTGATTTTGGGTACTTTACAAAATTATGAGTTGCTCAGGGCAATAGTTTAGGGCCTCAGCTCATCATTTCTATCAATTCTTGTTAACTGCCGGTGACCTATAATTGCTCCTTAACATTAATGAGACTACAGATCATAACAAATACGTTTTTGAAGTAGCAACGAGACATAGTATGATAGTGCAGCGAAGTTTCGAAAAAAGAAATTATATTTAATCGTGGATAAAACTTTCAGTGACATCATTAAGCCGCACTCGGAAACCAGTTTATTACCATTATCAATGGACCGAACACCAGAGCGGAACGCCGCTTCTGGATGTAAAATTTAAAATAAATAACAATGTCTAATTCTCACCCATAAAATAATAATTGTTCGATCGTAGTCTAATACTGTTTCACTGTGTTTCTTACCGCAACATCCACTACGTAACTATATTTTTTATCAGAAGCTAATTAATTCGTAGTTTTATTACCTTCATTACATTATGTAAGTACTGATTAGTATAATATTATAATTTATCGGATTTTTAAGATGAGGGTAACTCGTGGTCATGAGCTGCAAACTAATAGATTGTAAATTGCTGCAGGTTTATTACATGGTTATATTTAATACCATTACATTCCGAGACATGTTGTTCCACCATAGATCTGAACAGCCATGTTCGCGAGTTGCCTACATTGAAAGACATCAGTGGATGCTCCTGTTTCAGCATATTTGCTTTGGGAGGCTTACCAAATGAAAATAATTTATTGCTTGAGTATGATATCAATAATCATTATTATAAGATAACTTACAATGTGAAACAGTTGCAGCTCCTTACAAAGATAACATGTAAAACCATTATACTGGCGATTAAAAAGAGTGGCCATGAATTTTATTGCTTGTTCTTTCTCGTGGTTCTCATCATCATATCAGCCGAAAGACTTCCACTGCTGGACATACGACTTTCACATGGACCTATCCTGAGCCAAACACATCCCTCCGCTACACGCGATCCCAACAAGAAACTCAGTCCACCTTGCGGAAGGTCTGCCTCTGCTAAGACGTCCGGTGCGCGGCCGTCACTTCAGAACCTTTCTGCCCAACGGCCATCGGTTCTTCTAGCTATATCTACTTCCCACTTCCCACCCACGGCCACTTCAGCTGATGTGACTTCAGCATGACGAATCGGACAGTTATGTCGGTGACTTTGGTTCGCCTGCCAATTTACCATAATCTCGGTAAAATATAATTTTATTTGAAAGATTGCTGAGAGACAATTAACTGTAATATTTTAATGAAATTGTATGAAGAAAATGTAAAAAAATAATCGGTCGGTAATTGTAAACGTATTCTATAACTGACTGACATGGGTTATTCCTTAAAGTACCGCGATCCCTGAGCGCCCAGTCCCGGATGACCTCGGTTTATTTTTACCTGAGTAAACTGTATAAATGTGAGTTTATCTTAATATACCGTCAGCAGACGATACACAAACTCTTTCGTATCAGTTTGTGCGTTGCTGTTGTCAGTGCAACATTTTTCATCATCATCACTGTGGATACACGAAAGCAGCAATAGCCTAGTGAAGATACCGTCGAACTGCCATGCAGAGGTTATCGGGGTCGAATCCACGGCACACACTAATGACTTTTCTAAGTTATGTGCGTATTATATAATTAACTATTGCTTGCCTCGTGCCTGGGGGAACACGTTAAACCGTGGCTCCTGGCTTTCATGAAGATCTTTGAAAGTCGTTTTGGAGAACCAGTACCCTCAAACGAATTGATACTGATCTAAGCCATGGAATATCGCTATCAATTTGGGTTACGGAGGTCAGACGGCAGTCACTCTGTGGAAAAGTTGATATTATGTCGTACTAGTAAGCGACCCAAGGGCTCCAAGGCGTGAGTCTTGGATGCTATCGGATTAAGGCTAGGGGGTAATGGAGCACTCTAGATACACTGTTCAACTGCTGATCTCGGATCGCTTCTCGCTATGTAATGGCCTAATGGGTGAGGCCTTAGCCCACCACGCTGGCCAAATATGATTTGGCTGACTCTCATAGATACATGTAGGTTTGCTGACAATGTGATGTTTTTCTACACCGCTATTCAAGTGTTCTATACATATAATAAACCTGTAAGAGATCGAAGTCTGTAGGTACATGAAAGATATTTAAGAGAAAACCATTTGAAGGGGTTTTTATTAAAGAAGAGAACCCAAAAATATAATTATTAGAATTTTCTGAATATCTAAATTTGTCTGTTTGTCTGTCTGTTTATCTGTTTGTCTATTTTCGGATTTGAATGCGGTTTTCACTGATGTGTTGTGGTAGGCCTCACTTAATATTTAGTTTGTTTTATACGAATCGATTCATAAATAAAAATGTTGTGTCAAATTAAACATAGCGATGCATTTTTGCGGTTAAAATATTTTAATAACAATGTAAATAAATAACTTAGTTGAAACTTAATAAATTATAATCAGAAAAGTGTAAAAGGGTTGAAAGGTTATGAATGGACATTTTCGAATAAAAATAATTTCCAATTTAAATAGAGCTTCAATCCCTGTATGATAAATTATATTAAATAGGGATCAGGTTAGGCTGGACACATTCGCACATTTTTATATACAGTTTGCAGAGTGGCGACTCATTTACTGGATGGGGATCAACACTGGGTTGACGCTTTGTCTGAAGCAAGTATAAGTAAAAGTCCTCATCAATAACGCCATGTGTTTGCAGTCAAGCTGGAGTTCTGCACACTTTCAGATGCTGCATCGTTGTCATAAATTTGAAGACAAATAGGCCGAGGACATTTTAGGTACCCACAACAAATTAATGAATCCTTGTTTAATGTACAAAATATTAGCAAATAAAAATTGCGAAGCTACTGTAAGAATTCCTATAAACTTAAAGCGTTCCCTAAGAGTATCTTTTGCACCTTACATGTATATTACTCGTACCGCTCGTTTCTGTAGAACGAAGATATTCTGAATATCCGCAGCTTTGCCCCATAACAAAATGCCGTAGGACATAACAATGTGAAAATAGCTAAAATATACTAAACGAGCCGTGTCGATGTCAGTAAGTTGCCTTACTTTTCTGACGGCATATGCAGCAGAGCTGAGCTTTCCTGCAAGACATGCTATATGTGCACCCCATTGTAACTTATTATCTAATGTAATACCTAGGAACAATGGAGAGTCTACTGTGTCAAGTTCCTCCCTATCTAGCATAATATTTGGTCCCAGTTGTCTAACGTTAGGTAAAGCAAATTTAACGCATTTAATTTTCCTAGAATTAAGTACTAGGTTGTTTGCTGTAAACCATTGTGTAACTTGTAATAGTGCAATATTTACATCATCTAATTGATTTCTATTCCTATCTAATTTGAAAATAAGTGACGTATCATCTGCAAAAAGTACGACATCACAGATGTTTTTTAAATAAAAAGGTAAGTCATTAATATTTACAAGAAATAGAAAATACTCGCACAAAAAAAGAGAAAGTAATTTTGCAGCCGCAATTTACGCCGAAATTTGAAGCTTCGTTGTCAGTGGAATTTTAGAATCTATCAGTGCTTCTGGATTGCCATCTCAAAAGACCAATTTAAAAGACGGCGTATTATTATATTTCCAAGAACTATTATTGAATAGTTCTTGGAAATATAATCTCACCAAAGCTTTGTAATGATGCCAAATCAAAAGTGACCAATTTACAACGAAACGTCATCGAAGCAGAGATTTTAACAGGGTGAGGAACAGGTGAATGGTGGTGAAGGTGGTGAATCTACAGTGTAGATTATTATTAGATAGTAAATTAAATAGTAAAATTTTATTTATCTCGCTAATTACGTTACACTTTATATTTATTATTAAGATGACATGAGAAGTTTTTGCTTTAATATTGTACACTTATTAATTGTTATTTGAACTATTTTCAATTCTAATATTAATTCAATCAATTTACATATACACTATTCAATATAGGTATTATATGCAACTTAAAATATTTTGGGTAACAATTCGGACTTAGACTAATGAAAATACAAATTCCGCGCGAACGGAGTCGCGGGCACAGCTAGTACGTAATAAAAGCGTAGTGTGCTCTTCAAACGCCGACGCTATACATACAATGTGGTCGATAAAACAAAAGACCTTATTTTCAAATTCAGGGCCGTAAAACAAGGTATCAACTAAACGTTGTTGAGTAGCGGGCACATTCATTAGACCGAATACCATCCTTTTAAAATGAAACGTGCCACGAGTAGGTACATAGAAAGCGGGCTTAAAACGATCCTCCTCTTTAATTAATGTCTGCCAGAAACATTAAGAAATATTTAAACTAGATAAGTATTAAGCATCTCTTAAATAATCTTCCATCTTAAAGAATTTCCGAAATGAAGGGCAAATTATACCTAAGCATCTTTTCAAGGAACAGAATTCAATTTACGACTATCCAAGCAAAATCTTAGTTCGCCGTTCATTTTAGAGGTTAGAATAACAGGGTTAGACCAAGGACTCACAGAGGGTTCTACGACTTACGATTATATTACGATTTCGTCTAGTTGTTTTATTAAAATGCGTTGTTGATCGGGAGACACACGATAATAACGCTGAAGAATAGCTGGTGGGCTATCGCCTGTGTCAATAGAGTGAGTAATGAGAGTTGTACAACCGAGACACCGCTTTTTATAAGAAATATCGGAAAATTTAGAAATAATGTTATCAGCGGCACCTCTCTGTTCAATAGATAAATTATTATAAGACACAAGGTGCGGTGAGTCATCGGTCCGCAGCTCTGCAACTCGTGAATCCGTTTCACTTAATAACAACACCGACTCTAAGTGGTTAGGAAATAAATAAAAAATTCGACAAAAATCCAAATCGAGAATTTAACTATTTTAAATCCCTAGCACTAGACACTGGCAAGAGAAATAGACCCTAAAGAACCCATTTTCACGACCAGCAGTTACAAACTCAAGGGCAACAATACAACTGATAGTCATTATTTAAAAAGTAAAGATGAGAATTTTTACCCAAGATCGTAACACAAGAACCAGAATCAAGCAAACCAACGGCAGGTATCATTTACAATATCAGAAATATGGGGCGAATATTTTATATTAGTATTAGGGATTGAGGATAGACGTTAACAATTAAAAAAAAACAAAATAATTTAACCCATTATTCTGCTCAATTTTATTGAAATTATTTGGTTTATTTATTCCCCAATCCTCGCTAATTGGTTTTTTGATTTATTTACTTTAGGATTATATTTAGGACAATCAGATACACGAAAACCTTTTAGACCGCATTCAAAACAAATTAAAAGATGTACTTGGGGATAATTATATGATCGACATCTGGGGCAGAACCGGTTGTCGCTTTTATTAGTGGTGGGTAAGCTGATGGCGTTTACGTGTTGTTGAGCGTTACAGTGTTTATTAGAATAATAAATTATAATAATTTTTCGGTTTGCTATTAGAAAAAATAGGCGTTTGAGGTTGGTGAGCAAACTCAGGCAACAAGGTACTGGGTGTGGCTTTAGAAGAGCCCGATGGTCTTTAGTTATGAATAGCCTCAAATTCTCGACAGACACTAACGAGACTATGGATATCGGCTACCTTAAAATAGTTTGATTATAACATGGCAAGACATTACGCAGCAAAACATCAAATTTTTCAGACTCACTTAGAGGCACATTAAGGAGAGAAAATATACCCTGCAATTTTCGTCCTCATTTCGAAAGCGAAACCGAATTTCATTTAAAATTTTAAAATCGTAGTCAGTCGGGCTAAAATCACGCTCCAATAGATAACATAATACATCCCAACTCGAAATCTGCTCCTTGAGCAAACGATACCAGAACAATGCATCGCCCGTAAATATCTCAAAAGCAAATAGTAGTATTTTATTTTCGGGAATACACCTAGCCTGCATAAACTCATTATTTTTTTCAGTGAACCTGTGAACACAAGACTTGTCGTTATATTTAAATTTAGCGAGTTCGGAAAATAATTAACGGTCATACTTAAAGTCGTCAGAAACCATGGAAATAGGTACCGAGCAGTCCTTTTGTTCCACGTGCGAAGTTGGTTCAAATGCACCCGAAGTTAAAGATTTAAAAAGGCATGTATTTCATGCAGCTTCTAAGTAAAACGAATACAAGTTTCAAAAATAATTCGAGAGGGTACCATATATAATGGGTTGGCAGCTAATAAGGAGTATCGTAATAAGGAAAATTTAGTATATTAATATGTCAGTTATAAGCTTCGTTTTAATTTATACTAGCAGTAATTTTTTTTGGGAACAGAATAAGTATCTAAGTTGCAACTTGATGATGAATAAAAAATTGAAAATGGGCATTCATAAATAATACAAATTTTAATATTTGGCAAATTATTTATTAATACTGAGCGGCATTTTATCTTAAATGAAGTGTTTCGTATAAGTAAATAAGACGCTACAGCCTTTTAAGCCAAGTTGACGGAGCCCTGCTTCGCAAGGCTCCTATTTTTGGGTACAGGGTCACAAGGAAACCTAATATAACCTGCCTACCTAACCTTCTACTAACATTATACGTCGCCAAGTCATTGTTTATAGCTTCTCGGCTAGTATTTCAATTGACTTGTATAGTTTATTTGCTACCTAAACGCAGCTGCTAATTTTTAGTTTTTATAACACCCTTAGTTTTGAATCTTATTTAATATAATAGTCGCGAAAATATTTAATCGCTAGCAACTTATTTTATTAGTTGCAAACATTTAGTCATCTTTTAAGTTATTAGTCACTTGGAAAATAATAAGCAATTTAAAAATAGCTAATTGATTACGGTAATTACTCGAAACTATCTTAGCCGAGTCGGTATCAGAAAGGCGGTCCAGATCCAGTCTATTCAATATGGTTGGGAATAGAGTCTGTGCGCGAATAGATGTTTTGGTCAAATTGTAATTTAAACGACCTCTTCAGGCTCTAAATTCGAATCTAATGTAGTTTCAGAGGGAACCTGGAACGCTAGTGTCGCTACTTGTTGGCGTAACTTGGCCACCGAGCCAGGCTTGTCGCTGCCACGAATAATCACTTCATAAACGAGCTCCGATTTTACTATATGGTTGAAGTTAATTTTAAAAGACATGGCTAAGTTACACTAACTGCTCAAGGTAACCGCTCTAATTTGACATTTTCTGCTAAAGCATCACGCGGTCGTTATCTGACCACCCGCGAAGCAAGGCCACTTGCCGTGCTACCTTAAACGTAACCTTACGACTCGTCATTCGGGTGTTGATATTGAAATGATGTTTTTATGAAAGTAGATTAAATAAGCTTTGTAGTAATGTTTAAATGGTGACTGAATAACGAAATGTTTAGTTTATGCGACCCGCCGAACTTGATCATAGAGTAAACAATGTCGTCTATCGACGACCTACTCGCCATTTTTGTTTGTCATGATAACAATATGTGTTATAAATTGCTTACTTTTATTTTTTTGTGGTATAAGCTTTACAATAATATAAAATTATAGCAATGCTTGCTTGGAAAATTATTTAAATGTCAGCATTTGAAATGTTGTATATTTCGCTGTCTTTGCATGTTGCGCGCGGGGCGTAATTATGGATTCAAAACATCATTGTAAACAAATTATATAATTATATTTGATATTTTTATGTTTTAATTGTGAATGAACTAATTAATTATAAAATAACAGCAAAAAAATAAACAAATATTGGTTAATAATTTAATTCAAAAGGCTATATATATTTTTTTGACATGTATAAGTGTTGTAAACAACCAAAATGCAGAAATAAATATGTCTTTATGTCTTTATATTCATTCAATTACCGAAAAAACGGCATTTATTTTTTATTGAATAAAAATATATGGATAAGGTTACATTTCTGTTATGAATTATTGTTTTATTATGTGTATATAAATAAACCTATCATATGATATATAATACTCGAAAATTTTGGCGGGTATGACGGTTATTTTTGGTGGGAAAAAGTAAACAATTGTGCAAAGTTCAATAAGAATAATTCTTATCGGATTCTTATCCGATATGGTTTTTTAATTGGAAATCTATTTGAAAAGAAACTTATCTGGGTTTGAATCTGATATATAACAAGAAAATATGTTTGAAAAAATAAAATACGAAAATTGGCGGCAATTAACAATCATTTATATTTTATATTTTTTATGTTTAAAATTAAAATGTTTCTTTCCATTAAATTTATTTCCTCTGAAAGTTAATTAAATTACCTTTCTAACCGTGTACAATACTTATATACGAGGGGAGTTCAATGTATTTTCGGTATCGAGGTGATATACTAATGATAAGAGTAATTTAATTATCTCATTAGTTAATGACACTCTTTGAGGGTATAAATACAAAATTTCATTTAATTGCCACCATTAGTATTCAAGATATCATTGCGAAAAGACAACTATGATGACTGATTCGACAATGATGAAAAAAATCGAGCATCGTGCAGTGATAAAATTCCTCACAAAACAAGGAAAAACTCAAAAAATTATCCATGAAGAAATGGTGGCTGTTTACCAAGATTCTGCGCCTTCATTATCTACAATTCAGAAATGGTCAAGTGAATTCAAACGAAGTAGAGAGAGCATTGAAGACGACCCCCGCGCTGGTGGGCCAATTTGTGCCGCTACTGAAGAAAACGTCAAATTAGTCGAAAAACTTGTACTTGAAGATGCCCATGTAAGAATGAAAACATTAGCAGAAATTACTAAGCTATCCGTATCATTCAAACAATCCTTCATGAGCGCCTGAATTTGTCAAAGGTCAGTGGAAGATGGGTGCCGCGAATGCTCACCGCGCTACAGAAACAAGTGCGAGTTGACTGTTGTAAGGAGTTTTTGGACCTCTGTGGTGAAAATCCGCAAAGTATTTTCGATCGGATTGTTACTAATGATGAAACGTGGGTTCATCACTATGACTTTGAAAGCAAGCAAGAGTCTATGCAGTGGCACAAAAAAGGATCAGACCCGCCGAAGAAGTTCAAAGTCACTCCGTCTGCAGGAAAGCTCATGGCCACGGTGTTTGGGGATTCTAAGGGAATCTTGCTAATCGAGTACACAAAAAAAGGTCAAAGTATTACTGCTGCATCATACGCAACCACCCAGCGTAATTTAAAGGAGGCATTTAAAGAAAAAAGACGTGGAAAATTAACCGCAGTTGTGTTGCTGCTTCACGACAACGCGCCGGTTCACAAGGCGCGCCTTGCCCAGGCTGCTGTGCGGGAGTACGGATTTGAAGAAATCAATCATCCACCCTACAGTCCGGACCTGGCCCCTAGTGATTATTATCTATTCCCTAAGCTTAAAAAAGACCTTCGTGGAAAGCATTTTTCGGACGATGAAGAGTTGAAGGGAGCAATAAACGAACATTTTTCGGGCCATGAAGAAAAATATTTTTCAGAGGGAATTGAAAAGTTACTTTCACGAACAAATAAATGTATTGAGATGTTAGGGGAGTATATTGAAAAATAAAATTTATTCAGAATTTTCCGCCTTTTCCTTCATACCTATACCGAGAATACATTGAACTCCCCTCGTACCTCTCATAATAAAAAACGACGAGAAATATGAATATGTTCGAAATATAATAGCGCTCTCGAAAATGGCGGGAAAATATTATACCGGGCGCGCTTTATACCGCTCTTGCGTGGGCTTCAAGTATATTATTTGATGTTAATTAGGCTAGTTGACAAAAAAATTTTATAAGTCCGTCCTTTAGATTATTCAAAAATAAGCGATACGTATTTTTTTATTTGTAAATTAAACCAAAAATGACCAAGATATAGCTCATTAAAGTTACGTATAACGTCACACCGAGCTGCATTTTTTCGCACTAGATGACGTCACACGTAAATTTAATGGGCTGTATCTTTGTTATTTTTTATTTAATCGAAAAAAGAAAAAATACGTGTCTAATATTTTTTTATAATCCAAAATACGGACTAAATAAAATGTAATTATTTTGACCCTGGAAACTACCCTAGCGTCTTTTGATATACAATATTACCTTAATAAATAGAAATATCACCATTCTTTCAACGAAAATATTACGCGCCCGTACTAAGCTCGAAAGCCTAGCCTCGAAGTGGCCAAAATACATCTATGGGTGTCCTGAGATGCCTCGATGGTGGCCAAAATGCTTCGAGGGGCTTAAAAAAACTATGGCACGTAAAAAAATACCTAACACCACCAAAAATCGCTTACAGAAGGGTTATACCTACTTTTAATAATAAAATATAAGGTAATGCAAATATGTTCACAGCGGGTCGTTAAAAAGAAAGATAAAAGTAAGTAAACAAGTTACAAACGCAATGCGTAAGAATAGCGCGACGTCATACACTCCCCTCTTTAGTCCGGATTTTTTTCTAGCGGAAAATTCCATGATCCCACGTTGGACGCCAAATGTCATGTTATGAGATGTGTATGTAGCTAGCAATGATTAGGCTTTATGCCTTATGTGTTATTTAATAGGTATGTGTACTGGAGATAAATATAGATTTGCAGGTTACAAAATATTATTTTTACTGAGCAAGCGTTACAAAAAATATACCCGGTAGAACTAGATTTAAGAACTGAGACTAAGAACTCAGGGCGTAAGCAGGCAGGATGACACGACTTCAGTGCTCCTGGACACAAGGAGCACTTAGCTTTTGCAGTAGCGATGTCCGGAGTGAGAAAGGGGGCCGCCGTCGCGTCGAAGCTGAATTTATAGGCCAACGGCTCCGTGGATGTGTGCGTCGAAGGGGTGGCGGTAGCGAGTAGGTATGTGTGCATCGCTCAGCGTGGCGTTACACTCTAATTAAAATAATGATCTATTGATTTCTATATTAATATCCACATGACCTACTTAGGAGACATAATAATTTTGTTTCACATTTTTTATAAGCACCAAATAGATACCGCGCCATTAATATCAAACTGTTCGTCATGTGTTTATCTTCAGCTCTGTTTCATATTTCTGTTACAATGTCATCCGTTCTAAATATTATTTTATCTGTTGTATCTTTACAAACTATAATGTTCTTTCGGCTTTTGGTAGGATTGCACTACAGCATTTCATCACATAGATTTATCCGGTTGGTTGCTAGAGTCTATTGTGCTCTATGCCTTGTATGTATTATAACATTTCAGTTTGTGATACTACACAAGTTATTTTTTAACGAATTACCTTTTTATATATTTAATCTAATCATTATGACACTGTATACTATTAATGTTGTTGTTAATTTGGTTTATGCTGGTGAAAATATCCAATATTTCCAAAATAACCTATCTGATTTGGATGAGTCCTTAAATATTGGACACCTAGACGACATCAGAATCAGTAAAATAATATTTATCTGTATTATCATACTAAACATAGTCGGCATGGGCAATATTTGCGTGCTTCTTGGCATAAATTGTATAAACAAAGAAGTGATATCTGGTACGGCATTACAAACGGCAGTGCTGCTGTCGAGCATAACTAAAATAATGATGTTTGAGTCAGTGTACCACCGCATGAAGTTGTTACGTGAGCGCTTCGAGCGCGACCTGTCCGTCGCTCGCAGGTTCGAAGATGGGGAACGTGTCATGGTGGACAACTTATACAAGTGTATGAACATATACAAAAAAATAATATCTTCTACCGAAGTAACAAACATACCAATGAAGCTTACGGTAAAGTAAACTTCTTCTTTGTCGTTGTTTATTTTTTGTTATATAATAAGTACAGAAAGATTCTTGTTTTCGTCAACATGTCATTGCAGCCTTTCACTCCCTACTCACGTCCACTGCTGGACATAGGCCTCTCGTAATTTGCGTCACAATAGTATTGTGAATAAATTAGGAGGGCTTGGCCTACTGTTCCCCGCTGGCCAGACGGGTTGGTATAGGGTTTGATGTCGAGTTTTCCGTCTCTACGTGCAAAGACGGTATTTGCATCGTATTATGCCTTTGTCGTCTCTTACGACACCCACGGTAAGCGAAAGCAAAACGGTGAATGTCCACATAATATTGGACGTGTCTATATCAGACAAATTAGAGCGTAAGCAGATGGCACTGCCTTCGACATTAAAACAAGCGCACATTCTCGAACCAACTTACATTAGAGCTATTATATTTGATTTCTTAGTTCATAACACCTTAATTACGGCTTCTTTTTCAGATATTAACTGATACTATTGCACTGATACCAAAATTTTTAATATTTGGTTTCCATACGTTAACCAAACCGACGGTATGTATTGATTTATATATATTCAGCTTTTAGGACAGTTTAGGATTTTTTTTAAGAATTTTCGTATGTATATGGGCTAATCTATATCTTATTATATTCTAGTATCCGCTGTATCATAAAATAGAAACGCCCATGGATTTATGTGTTCGCTTTATACCCGGAGTGTTTGTAGAGCTGATCAACAGTGAAGTTGACAACATCAAGTTATGTGTCGTCAGACAGTTGCTGAGGTGTAAAGGTGCGTAAACATTACATTTAATCTTTAAAAGATATTGCATTCGTTTCATGAATATTTTGTCTAATCGTAATCCTTCTTTTGCCTCACAATGCTATTGTGACACAATTTGGGAGACTACTGTACCCAGCTACTACAAGGCATATTTGCTTGACTAGATACTAGTATTTGTTACAGACAAGAAGGCTCGCAGCGCCCTGGTGGACACAGTGACGTACCTTGAGCGACGCCCGTTCAAGTACACCATCCTGAGAGTGATCTCCGTGGACTTGACGCTCGTGCTCACTATGTTGGGACTTGTCACCACCTACACCGTCACTATGATACAATTTTCACATATTTATGGATAGACAGACAGCTGATTTACCATTATCAGTTTATCTGTCGTCATCAACATTAAGATGTTTTTGAATTTAATAATAATAATAATAAACTTTGTGGCGAGCTGAATGTGTGTGGCGGCACGGCGGTCCCGAATACTTCAGAGAGTCGGTCAGGGCCTCGTCTACGGCTTGCCTTTATTGGCTGGTTGGAGTGGATTACCGAGAGCGCCTGCAGGACCCTCGACTCTGGCTTGCCTTGGTCGGCTGGCCAGAGGGGAGCCGCAAGAGCTATTTGCTCGGGGGTGGAAGTCTCATTGTCAAGGGTGTAATTACGGGGAAACCCGCTCCGGGCCTCCGTTGTCACGAGGCCCGCGATGGCGATCCCGGTGCCGCACCGCTCTACACCCCTAGCCGCTCACACCGGTGTTGCCCTCTTGTTGCCTTTATGGTAGAATTTGTTTGCCTTGGAGGCTATCTAGAGAGGGCCCATCCAGTGAGTTGGCGAGTCACCACCTGCCCCTTTTCGACATACTATAAGAGTATTTAGGCCTGCCGTTTTTCATCCATAGTATTCACCTAGACCAATCCATTAAACACCCATCCCAATAGCCCAGATTAATAAGGTTCCATACAAGTAGCAATAGTCTTGCACCTGCTGCGGCTAATCCGTGACTGCACTTAATAGTGCAGTGATGGAGGCTCCTCAGTAGGTGTCCCATCACATTCTACATTAAAACTCTCAAGGGGCCTCTGCGCGTTGGACCTATGTCTCCGTGTACGCCTGCCAAAGGGCCGGTTATTCTTCTAACATCAAAGGTTAAAAGAATAGCCGTGATAGAGAAACAAATAATAATAATATATAACCCCTCTGGGGCAGTCCTTATCTCATCATGAGACAAACGCAATCTCAGAGGGCAGAGTAACAGCTTTCAAACATCACCTTCATCTTGTGATATATGTAGGTATAATTACAGGATAGAAAGGAAGGTTACAACAATAGAGAAACAAATAATAATAATATTCTACCACATTGACACGACACCATCTAGTCCCAAACAAAGCAGAGCTTGTACTATGGGTACTAGACAATGGATATATATACATTTTTGTAAATACATACATATAATATACATAGAAACACCCAGACCAAGACAAACACCCATGTTCATGCACACTCTGCTGACTTTTTGAAGTCATATTTGTATTATAACTGTTAATTACCGCTCGCTTAATAATGTGCCCGGTAGATGGCAATAGGCTCCCATTATATTGGGACCGAAACATAACTGGCGAAGTGCAGTTATGTTATATTATTTGATACTGATAGGTACGATTATAATGTTTTAATCGTGTGACATCACCGCATTTTGATTCACTCCACACTGACGCTATGCTGTGTTGTAGTATAATAATGTCACCAATGTATGTAGTCATATTTAGATGGCTAGTAAACAGGGTGTAAAAAGACCCTTAACGAGAACTGAAATCCCATGTTGTACCAATCACTACGAAAATTTTTTTCTTGAGCACCATACCTGGGAAATTACTGGTTCAGGAGATATTGAGGCTCAAAGTTACTTTTTCTAATTAGGTACAAAATCGATGTAATTACGCCTCCAATATGTTCAATAGATGTTCTATTTATTTATTTATTCAAATTAAATTAACAAAGTTACATTACAGAATGGCTTCCAAACCGTTACATTGCATACTTAAAAGATACGTGAACAATATTAATATCTTAACAAAATTGTATAAACACAACTAAAACAAACACTTACGGTAAACAATATTTATGACTAAATAGAATAATAATTAGACATAGGATCTAAATACTAAAAAATATTCTGGCCTTCTCCACAAATGTACTCAAATTATCAAAAAATACATCAGCGTCGTGAATTTGACACATAAAGTCATTATATAACTTTATGGCTCTAAAAGTTGGGGTACTGCTTATATAGCTGCAGCTCCATTCGGTAGGACAGGAAAATAGGTGATGTCTTCGCCTTCCTACGCCACGTGTGTAATTTTGAGGAACATATAGTTGCATGCATTCTAGCACTGAAGGATTATCTACCTTACCGCGCAATAACCGATAGTGATGTAGTATAAGCATTACCCTGCGTCTCAACAGCAGCGTGTCAAATCTCACCATTGCAGACACAAACAGGGATGGGTACATGTATAGATAGTACCCAAACTTTCTTTTATAGAGGTACCGCGCACACTTCTTTTTGATTTTTCTATCATAAATGCATGCTTTTTATCATGTGGATATTATAGCATTATATTCTAGTTTACTACGTACATAAGCGTTACATAATAAGACTACTACATTTGTACTGTGAAATTGTGACGATGTCCTAAGTATAAACCCTAGAGCTCTACATGCACTTTTACATGTAGCTGAAATGTGTTCACGAAAATCAAGTTTGGAGTCGAAAATCAATCCCAGGTCTCGGATGGTATTTACTCGCTCTAGTTGGGAATTTCCTAAACAGTACGGTTCTAAGATAGGATTTCGAGATCTAGTGAATAATTTGACCTAACACTTGTCCACATCAAGATCTAACCTATTTTGTTTACTCCAGAGATTGACTGCGTTTATGTCGCGTTGTAAATTTTCACAGTCAGTCGCGCTATTTATGGGAACAGCTAAGTGCCTAATGTTTGCGGATGACCTAAAGATTTAGGTCATCCGCAAACATAAGGCACTTAGCTGTTTTCAGCACCTTTGGGAGGTCATTTATCATTAGAAGAAATTGAGTAGGTCCTAAACATAGATTTATTAACAAGAATCAGATGTAACGCACGGCACAGTTGCGTGCGGCCACTAAAGCAAATACAAAATTGAAAAGCGAATACAAACTCGTCTCAGTGCGCTACGAAGCATCGTACAGTTCACGCGTCACGATCACGTCAACTTTTAAATTCTCAAAATGCCGTCTTGTGTTCTTTAAACACTGTAAAAGTTGTTCCTAAAAACAAAAACAGGAAAATGGCATATCTTTTCACAGGTAACTATTGATAATTTGACTGTTTCCTAATTTAATTTCAATAAAATTCGTATTTGTGCAAGAAATATGTAAGTGTTGCCAGTTTTTGTCGACGCCGTTCTGCCTGAATTAGGGAAAATGCACTTGTCAATTGATTATGTGATAATGATTGTCATGTTAATGAAAAATACATTACCGTATTATAAAAGTATACTGTAGATATATCTTCTTTCTCATAAATATAGTAATAGAATTTCAATTTCCATTAGTATATACCTTACATAATATTGTTTTGAGTTCGATCCCCAAACGATCCAAATATTCGTGTACACCCTGCTACTCGTCAAGCTTATAAACTTTGACCTTTGCACCGTTCTTATGGCGTAAAGAATAAGTATCAAAATCGTACAGCAAATGTTTAGCTTGACTTGGCGCCATGTGTACATACATACTTATGGCGTAGGGAATAAGTATCAAAATCGTACAGCAACTGTTTAGCTTGACTTGGCGCCCTGTGTACATACATACTAATGGCGTAGGGAATAAGTATCAAAATCGTACAGCAACTGTTTAGCTTGACTTGGTGCCGTGTGTACATACATACTTATGGCGTAGGGAATAAGTATCAAAATCGTACAGCAACTGTTTAGCTTGACTTGGTGCCGTGTGTACATACATACTATTTATTTCTCAACTAATCGACGCCAGCGGCTTCGCACGCACATATTTTCTTATTTCTCGTTTTGCCCGATCCCGTGGGAATTTCGAGAAAAACCGTCTTGGTGCACCCCTACGGTTCCCAAGAAACATACATGCTAAATTTCAGCTTTATGCGCCGAGTAGTTTCGGCTGTAGCTTGTCTGTCAGTCAGTCAGTAACGCAAGGATTTTATATATACAGATTTACGAAGTAGTTAAAACTTAACTCGGTCCCTACATTTAAGAAATGTATTTATAAAAGCATTAATTAAATCCATGGTAAATTCTTCAAAACCGCAAATGAATATAAGAATATTACATAACTATATGCAAAATACTGGGAGATTATTCATAATCTGGCAACTTTTCACACACATAGACGCGCGTGTCCGTACAGTGCCAGTCGCCAAAGGTCACGCACACATAGCTGTCAACGTGCCACGCTTAGTTGGACGAATACGCTACATCTGATTCTTGTCATATCTGTGGTCCTAAAGTACTACCTTGGCTTACTCCCGATCTGGTGTAGTACTGATTTGATCGGTATCCCATAAGCTGTACATACTGTCTCCTGTCTCTTAGATAACTGGCCATGAGTTTCAGTAGTCTTGGACTAAAGCCTAAAGATGAAAATGTGACCTATGACCCCATGGATAAGTAGGTATTTTGAGCATTGCACGCGCGTGCTTTCAATTGCGGTTTATTAATTGTGTATAATAAATTTGGACTTAATACGCCTCGAACGTCTTTCCTTTTGTCAAACTCCCATCCCTACATGGCAATCGACTATGTGAACAATGTGCAATTTCCATTATATAAAAGGGCACATACAAGAAAGCAACCTGTCATACCTCGTAGGGCATTCTTCCATAAAGTTGGTGACGTTTTGAAGAACGGAAAGGTCCGAAGCACCCGGAACCGGCGAGCAAGTATAAAAAGAGTAATGAATGTATACGAAGTGCGTGAGGTTTGTAAGGATAGACTCAAGTTCCGTTGTCTCTGCCTACCCGGCCCCGACGGGAAAAAGGCGTTAGTATATTAATGTATGTATGTAAGAAATCAACATGAAGATTCTGTTTTATCGGGTGGAATTAGTTGAAGAACATTGTAGACAAACAACAGTTTACGGAGATGCAAGAATTGATTACTTGCTTACTCGCTGCGGGGTGGCCAGCGACGTTAGAGAAGCTCATTGCTCACCTAAGGTCGACTTATTTCCATGTTCATGCTGCGACACTTTTCTGAAAAGTGGTGCAGTAGTACTGATGGCGAAAACTGGCAATTGAATTTTTTTAGGGGAGCAATAAGGTAGTCTGTACTGCATGACGTGCCCTATTACGCGCTGCGCCTATATTATAATGTAACAGTGTATTTGGAGCATTATACCGTTGGATTTTGACTTGGCAACATCTTACATTTCACCTCCCAACACACAACATTAAGTGTAGGTCAAAGTAAGTTCGTATCTGCGAATGGACCGAGATGTGCCTACTACGAATACTTTCAGCAGTACTTATCTTATAGCAGAATTGTAAGAATTCGGGGATTAAACTTGACGGAACCATGTCTTGGAGATCACAACTACAAGGAATCAGTCGCAAATTATTCATATCAGCGGGCTCGTTGTGTTGGTTACGAAACTTCCTTCGAACTGACACGAACATTATGCTTGGTATACCTTTTTCTTGTGCCCATAATTGATTCGCTGAAGGGCAGCTAGATAAACATAGCGTTTCCAAAACTTCTGCTTGCGATTTATATATAGACTGTGCAAATATGATCACGTTTCAAATTTTGGCAGCAAGCTTGCAATAATTCGTCTTTGCTCTCATTCTATCTTATGGGTTTACTAAGTAATAACTAATAACTTGTTACACGACAACGGCGCCGCAATTTTAGACCCCGTTTTTACGTAGCCGCGTTATAGTTTATAAACTTATTTTATTTTTTACTTCCATCACAGTAAATAAATAGCGCTTAGAGAGTAGCAAGGCGAAGGATTTTATAAAATGTTCTATATATAATTTCAGTATCCTTTTTACCCCTTTTCATAACGCGTTCTAAATGTAAACTAAATTGATCAGTTTGTTGTTTAAAATTAAGTTTATTCTTATTTTAAATTAGTTTAACTAAGTAGTTGTGTTACATTCATAGCAGACACGTGGACCCGATATAGCAGAATCAGAACAACATAAGATCATCATTGAAAATCAGTTGTGAACATAACTATGTAGGTTTTTTTATGTCATAAGCGGCAAACAAGCATGCGGATCGCCTCGATGATCTTAAGTGGTTACCATCGGCCATGGACACAAGCAATACCAGAGAAGTTACAAGTGCGTTGCCACCCTGTGGGTAAGGAAAAGGGATAGAAGGAGGAGTGGGATCAGGGACAAGGAATAGAGCATGGGGCCTCCGGCACTCCCACTCACCGAACGAAACGCAGCAATATAGGTACTGTTAATTTACGTCGATCTTCTGTGAGAGGGCAGTACTTCCCCGGTCGAGCCAGCCCTGTCATGCTAAAATCAGCAAGGCTCTACTGCCTTCAAAATGAGACGTTACAATAAATAGATTGTCCTTGTATGTTTTGCATTGCAGCGTACACAATTAATATGCAAAAGATTAATTTATACATATATATATATGTTGCCTGAATTAAGCAGGTACATAAACTTTATTAATACATATTTATTAATTTACAACTGTGATTAAAAATAAATAAAAAATACATCAATTTTCGGAATGTTGTATGTTGTTGTATATATTGTATATGTTGTTGTGTATATAGAGGTGACAAAGGGATCATATTATGCAGGGAAGGAGAACAGCGTATAAAGGTACAGTGCGTGCGCCTAAGAGAAGAACATCTAGATACAAGCCCTATACCAACCCTGCGGCCAGCGTGGTAAGGGAGGCCTGATCCTCCTTTCAAAAGTCTAGTAGTGGACTGATAAAAGCTGATGATACACATACATATATACATGTGCTCACGCCTTTTTCCCGTCGGGGTAAGCAGAGACAACAGATCGCCACTTGCTTCTATCCTTGCAAACCTCACTGGCTTCCTCTACATTCATTACTCTTTTCATACATGCTCGCCTGTTACAGGTACTTCGGACTTTTCCGTTTTTCAAGACGTTCCCAATTTAGTCGACGAACGTCTTACGAGGTCTGCCGCAACCGGCTTGCTCATACACCCCTGCCATATATATTTGATTCGTCAATCTTTCTTCACTCATTCGCTCCACGTGTCCAAACCATTTCAGCATTCCTTTCTCAATCCTTGTCACGACATCTTCTTTCAGGCCACATCGCTCTCGTATAACTGCATTTGGCATTCTATCAATCAGTCTCACCCCACACATACTACGCAGTGATCGCATCTCAACTGCGTTAATTCTGCTTTCATGCTTTTTCTGCCATACCCAACACTCACTTCGATACATCAAGGTGGGCACCAGCACTCCATTATGAACCACCAGTCGCGCCTTTTTAGGCACGGTTTGGCCGTTCATAAAGGCATGCAGCGCTCCATTCACACTGTTCCCCGCAGTCACTCTTCTTTCAATATCACCTTCGCATCTTCCATCTCTTGTAAACTTGCTTCCCAAATATACAAATCGTTCAACTTGTTCCACATTTTCATCTTCAATCGTAATATTACACTCAGTCAAACTTTCATCCTTCTCAAACACCATCACTTTCTTCTTTCTTGCATTAACTTTCACACCTTTCGCTTTAAAACTCTCGTTCATGCAGTCCATCATTTGTTGCAACTCAATCGCCGATGATGCAAGAATGACTTCATCATCGGCGTATAAGAGACACTTAACACGCAATCTTACCATATCGATCCCGTAATCAATTTCCCTCATATCTTTCATGCAGCTATCCATGAATAAGTTGAACAACCAGGGCGAGGCTGGACACCCCTGTCTGACACCTTTAGAGATGTCAAACCAGTCTGTATAGGCACCATTAATTCGGACACAGGCCCTCGAATCCCTATAAAGAGATTTTAGAGCCCTTATTGTAAAATTGTCCACCCCATACATAGATAGCACCTTCCATAGTTCCTTTCTATTTAACCTATCATAAGCCTTTTCCAAGTCTATGAACGCGCAATATACCTTCTGGTTTTTTGGCAGAAATTTTTCGGTAACGCAGCGCAAGGAAAAGACTTGATCCGTACATCCCATTCCCTTCCGAAATCCCGCTTGCACATCCCATATTTTTTTTTAACACAACTCTCGCACTAGGACTAAATCCTGTGTCGCAGGGGACTTTACAAACATACAACTAACGGACACAATGAACAATTTATGAATCACACAAAGTGTTGCCTCGTGTGGGGATCGAACCCACAACACTCGGCGCAGTGTCAAGCGGCGAGGCGGCCGCTTAAACCACTACGCCAACCGTGCAGTCATATCTTGTCATTAGTCACGTTTACTACTCTATCAATCAATATTCTGGCATACATTTTTTCAACAAGACTAAGAAGGCTGATCCCGCGATATTTTTGACATTCCTGCTGCGAGCCTTTGCCTTTATAAATTGGAATAAGCACTGCCTTGGTCCAGTCATCTGGAAGTACAGGTCAGTACAGTGTTTTTAATATAATATTTGATTGTAAAAGCGTGGGGCGCTGGAACAGGAAAGACGTTCTTGTTTAACTTAAAAAAGCACGTGAACCGATGTTACGGGAAGCAGGTTACACATATTGGCGCTCTAACTGGAATTGCAGCACGACTAGTAAGTGGCTCTACATTAAACAGTCTGTTCAAAGTACCAGTTTGTCGAACTCAGACAAAACATGCGCCAGTAGCGAGAAGAGACGACATTCACCGACATTTTTAACGCCTCTTCTTTCTTGAAATGAAGTACACAACGGTAATGCGTCAACAGTGGCAAAATGTAGAGTTCTTGTTCGTGGACGTGTTGGCATAAACGTTATGCTCTTGTGCAACGTCATGCAGTTTCCGCCAGGAAGTCAGTATTTTTTTTTATATATAAACTCACGCCTGTATCCCGGAAGGGGTAGGCAGAGGTGTAATATTACACAAGTTAGTAATTAGTGCCGTGTGGTTGACGGCATAGAATACAAGTGTCACCACCCCTTATCTTCCCGTGGGTGTCGTAAGAGCCGACTAAGGGATAACACGATGCAAATACCAACTTTGCGTAGAGACGGAAAACTCGACATCAAACCCTATACGACTGCCTCGTTGGTCTCGCGGCATAAATGTGCGCGTGGGATGGGAGGCCCCGGGTTCGATTCCTGGGTCGGGCAGTGTTACTGGGTTATTCTGTCACGAAATTCTCAGTAGCAGCACGGAGTCTGGAATTGTGCCCGGTACGGCAATAAGCTCGCCCCTTGTTACGTGGGACTAAAGTATTTCTGGCGAAAAGTGGGTGTAGAAATACACCTCTGCCTACCCCTTCGGGGATAAAAGGCGTGACGATATGTATGTATGTATGTATGTTAGTAATTAGTATTTGTTAACAAGAAAGTCTTTCCTGCTCCAGCGCCCCACTCTTTAACAATCAAATATTATAACTTAAAGCACATATTTCACACGTCAGCCCAGAAATGGAGACAACTTGAACGATCCATTATTTATTTTTCGTTTTAAGCCGTATACAGACTTTGCGAGGCATGCGCTGTGCGCCGTGCGCAGCGCATGCCTCGCAATGCCTGTATCCACCTTTACGTGCATTTATAAAAGTGTGTTTTTCTAGTGTTTTTAAACTATTAAATTATTTTGTTTTTATGTCTTGTGCAATTTCAATTCTCGTATATATATACTTAAGGAGTACATGACCTAGTTAGTTGCTATTTGTAATAATTACAAATATGGTTACAAACATAATCGCTTTGGCAAGCGATAGCCTAGTGGAGAGACCGACAGACTGCAACGCAGAGGGTCCGAGTTCGAATCCACGGCACACACCAATGACTTTTCGGAGTTATGTGCGTATTAAATTGTTAATTATCGCTTGCCAAACGGTGAAGGAAAACATCGTGAGGAAACCTGCATGTCTGAGAGTTCTCCATAATATTCTCGAAAGACATGTGAAGTCTGCCAACCCGCACTAGGCCAGCGTGGTGGACTATGGCCTTACCCTTCTCATAGTGAGAAGAGGCCCGTGCCCAGCAGTGGGACAGATTATATACAGGGCTGATGATGATGATTTAGAGTCGTTTTTCGAGAGGTTTATGTTTATATCTCAAGCTGCCAAATTTATTACTTTACGAATGTAATTTATTTTTAGGCTTACTATATGAACTGAACTTACGAATAAACAAAAAACATGAGCCACTTGAGCCACGTCTCTCTCAGAACAAATCTTGAAACATGAGACACTTCATAACACCGGCAGGACGGCGCCTGATAAGGCCTACATTTATTAATGTTTCTACTGCTAAAAAAAATTATGGAGTAAAGTGATTTTATGACTGTATGTTTTAAATTAGGGTATAGTTTTGTAAATAAAACACAAATATTAACGAGAAAAACTATAATTTATGAATTATGGTAGATTATGTATCGAAAAATGAAAAAAAATGCCAAGACCCTATATTTACTTTACGATATTGTTTTAATTTCACACTTTATACATATTTACCGTATGCAATATGATAGCGTACTTAATCAAGAATCTGAAATGCTATATTTTATTACATATATAATACAGAAAAGCAGTAAAACGAAGACTAGTTTAAATTGTCATTCCTAGGCTTTGCCAAATGTGGTATAATTTGCAAAATGGCTTCCGCCATATTTACTCTTTTATTTTCTGTCCCGGAGCGGGAACGCGCCAGATCTGCGTAAATGATCAAAATGGCGGCGCCAGGCGAAGGGATATACTTAAGGAGTACATGTCCTAGTTAGTTGCTATTTGTAATAATTACAAATAGCAACTGACCGTTAACTAGGACATGTACTGCATTACAATTATTGTAATACAATATTTTGCTCACGTAAATATAATTGGCCGTGTGGTTGACGGCATAGAATACAAGTGTCACCACCCCCTATCTTCCCGTGGGTGTCGTAAGAGGCGACTAAGGGATAACACGATGCAAATACCATCTTTGCGTAGAGACGGAAAACTCGACATCAAACCCGACTGCCTCGTTGGTCTCGCGGCATAAATGTGCGCGTGGGATCGGGAGGTCCCGGGTTCGATTCCTGGGTCGGGCAGTGTTATTTGGGTTTTTCCGTCACGAAACTCTCAGTAGCAGCACGCAGTCTGGAAATGTGCCCGGTACGGCAATAGGCTCGCCCCTTATTACGTGGGACTAAAGTATATCTGGCGAAAAGTGGGTGTAGAAATACACCTCTGCCTACCCCTTCGGGGATAAAAGGCGTGACGTTATGTATGTATGTATGTATGTAAATATAATAATTTAACTTTATTTTGACTCCATACATTTAAATTTAAAATGATCTTTTAGCAATTTTGTACTCGCGCATTTCTTTTCTCATTGACTGTCGTCGTGAGTACTAGCGCGCTTCTTGCACTCGTCACATATTGTCACATACTACCGTTACATACTACTGTCATTATTGACACATACTACTGTCCTGTTCGCTTGGCTACCTTATAAATAGATATGTGTGAACTGCATCAGTGCGATGGTGTAGGTAGTGACGAGTCCGATGACGGTGAGCACGAGGCTCAGATCGATGGCGAACATGCGCAGCACCGTCACCCTGAACGGCGACTCTTGGATGTACTTCACCGCGTCGCCGAGGGCGTTGCGAGCTCTCGTGCCTGGAAAACAAACATTTTTTTGTTGTTTAATACAGACGCACCCCTGTATTGCAGGGTTAGGTAGAGGTGTAATATTAGTTATGAAACTTTTGCCTATTGCCGTTACCGGCCACCGGCACATTGCTAGACTCTGTGCTGCCACTTAGAGGTCGGAAAGCTCAATAATACATTTGCTCTACCCGGGACCGATCAACAGCCGCGTACGCTATCAACTGGACTACGGAGCCAGTCAACATATGTAATAATACCAGCCCTGTTCAATAACTGTTCCGCTAGGCACGGGCATCTTCTCACTATGTGAGGGGTCAGACCATAATTCACCACGCTTGCCAAGTGCGGGTTGGCAGACTTCACTTTTCCACCGAGATCATTATGAAGGATATTTACAAAGGACATTTGGTTAACGAGCCCATTAGAACAACGTCATACGATCTTGTTTACATAGTACTAGTACTGGAAGTAACGGATCGATTAGGTTGGTCGTAACTTGCGACACTCACATTCTAGTTATTTGTTAAAGTAAATAGCGTTCGTGTACTGAAATAATTAAATCAAGTACGAGTTGGATTTGCCCATGAAGGGTGCCGTAGTAGAGGTATCCACTTAAAATACCCATTATCTTCACCTAACCGAATATCACTATCATTTTACCGCCAGCAAACATTACTTTGTTTTCTATAGTGTTTGTTTAAACGACATTAGGGTTTTTGAATATAAGCTATATCTAATAAAACTATTGACTACATCAAGTTCAAACAAATTTTCGTGGGAAGTTTTAATTACAATTTCCAATATAATATATTGTTTTCAGATTCCTCACTCCCTTACTTTAAAAGTTAGAGGGGGGAGGACTCATTTTACCAATTTGGAGGCGGCTATCTTTCAAACGCTTGACTCTAAGAAACAATGGTATTTGGAACCTCAAAGCAAAAAGTATGAAATAAATGCATGTATATGAAAGATGGTAAACAATTTATTGGACTAGATCCATGTACGAGATCCCACGACAAATTCGTGCACTCATCGAGTTTTCGTTTGAAACCAAATTTTTAAGAATATTTATGATTAGCAGAATACATATCTACTAGGTTGCCTATTAAAATTTGGCCGCAAGTATGTTTAATTAAGTGATTGTTAATTGATTTTTGGAAGATACTTTCGTTCATTCGTTTTATAAGTAAAATATCGTCTACATCACGGCTATACATATTAAGATTCTGAAAAACCACGGTTGCCATTGTTCACCTGGCCGCACCTCCTCGCAGCCAGGTGTAACCAGGTATGATTTCGATACATTTTTACGTTCATAATGTTTATGTATGATTTAGGTATATATCAAATGAAAGCTATTTTTTTTCTGATTCTGATTAGCCGGCTGTTGAAGATTGTAAATATTCAAAGAAGAGTGAAAGAGAGTTACACGCGTAACATAATGTCTCAGACAGCTCCTAAGAATAAGGAATATACATAGAAACCGCATAAAAACAGCAGTTACACCCAATATATTTACTCTGACTTATGAATTCTTTCTAGTGTTAGAGTAAGATATTATATATACAAAAGACGTTCCGAATTTTCGTCGGTTCACACATAATTTGATAAGTTAGAATATCGTTAAAATTTGAAATATATCATCAGATCTGGTTTACTCCGAATAAATATCGATAGAATGATGATAATTTCTCAATCAAGTAAATTAAGGAATATATCAAATATAAATAACAAAATAATTTGAACGTAGGAAAGAGTCATAATAATGTTATTTATGTCATCCGTTCAAAAAATTGATCTGCATTTATGAAAGAAAGAAAGAAAGAAAGAAAACGTATTTATTCTGCTTCAAAAACCCATTTACAAAATAAACAAAACATAAAACAAAAAATAAAAGAAATATCAATGTATGCAGAATTGGATCCTAACTCAGCATTGAGCCATCTTGCTGGTTAGCGAGATGGCACTGATATTCTGTTAGGTCCAGAAATTAAACAAAATAGATACATATAAATAAATAAAATACAACATTTCTTCTTAAAAACATTTTTGTGTCTACGGTCGGGCAACACATCTCTACAGCAACACCATTAAGATGACGGAAACAATATATTTTAAATATAAACAACAATTAATGTCCTTCTTCTATAAACAAGAAACAAAAATAAAAACAAATAAAAACAAAAATAAAAAAGAATAACAAGCATTCTAAAATTTTACTGCCAAATCATTTTTTTTTTAATTTTTCATACGTGGCAACACTCAATTCCAAATCAATGATGTAAGCCATCGAGTGTAGAAAATATTATGGTAAATAACAATAAAAAATATTATTAATAATAATTATTATAATCCACTTCAAGTAAAAATTTTACTTGGAGTAAATTATAATAACCATTAACACACGAACCAAAAATTACAATCTTCTCACTAACAGAACCTGACACACCCCAAAAACCGTAAACTTGCTACCGGCTGTCATTACAACACTTTTTTGTCTATGCTGCAGGCGTATAGCGCGCGTAGTTTGAAACTTTGAAATAGACGCGACGCTAAGGACGCCATAGTGAAAACATATAATTTGGTTTCTTCAATTGCAAATATTATTCTAGTGATTTGTGTGTTGTACCAAGTCAATATGCATAGATTATGTGCGATATATGCCATTTATGTTTCATGTGGGTGAATAGTTGTGTGTAAAGTGAAGGCAATTCCGAATATAACAAATTATGTACGAGCACAGCAACCAAAACAAACAATCATGGAATTCGAAAGGCTGTCAATTAGACCATTGCACAATTATTACTGGTCACACGGGATGGTAAAAGGTGAAAATTGTCTTTATGCTATCTTTACACTCATTCTATCTTCAAGGTTTTACTTGTTCATTTAACAGGAAATGCTTATATTTCTTATTAAAAGAATACACTGATTTTAGGTCTCTCAGAGGAGGTGGCAAGTCATTCCAGACCTTGCTAGCTAAAAACCTGAATGAGGCACGAAAAGAAACGCTGCGGTGTTTTGGCGTAACCAGTAAGTAAGCAGATGCTCTTGTTTTATGCTTATTGAGGTCACTGGACCAAGTAAGTTTATTATACAGATACGCAGGCCTTCCTGTGGATATCACGCCAAAGAGGAGTGAGGCTAGGTGAAGCTTCCTACGTGATGACATTCTCAGCATCTGACTGTTGTTGAGGTATGGAGTAATATATGAACGTGGTGGAACATTAAAACAAAACCGTGCACAGGCATTTTGTACCCGTTGAATGAGTCTTTCTGTTTTGTTGAGTAGACAGGTCCCAAAAGCTGTATCTGCATAGTTTAGCTTAGAAAGAATTAATGTTTCACATAATAAAATGCGCATTTCTTCAGATATATAAGGTCGAATTCGATACAAGAGCTTCAACCTATAGAAACAGTTTTGCACTGTTTCAGCAATATGCTTCTCGAAGTGCAGCAACTGGTCAAAGACTACCCCTAAATTGCGTGCCTCCACCACTTGTTCTATCAGAGTACCATTGATACTGACCTCCAGCCTAACATCCCGTGCTCTCCGCACCATATCACTGGTTCCAATGAACAAGAATTTAGACTTACTCGGGTTAAGTTCTAGGCAGTTATTCTTTGCCCAATCGGATATTCTGTCTAAATCTGCATTTATTTCTTTTACAGACTCAGCACAGTTTCCCAGATGACAGGAGGTGTACAGCTGGATGTCATCAGCATATAAATGAAATTTCGAGTGAAATATGGTTCTGGTTATGTCTGATGTATATATAATGAACAAAAGTGGACCCAGAATGGATCCCTGCGGCACCCCACGAACCACAGGACTGAGCGAAGAAGATACCTGGGATCCATCATTCCCACTCACCTGTACAAACTGATTTCGCCCACTCAGGTAACTGTCAAACCAACGGACAGAATTATGGTCACACCCATAAAATGCAAGCTTGGACAGAAGGAGCGGAACACAAATGGAGTCAAATGCGCGTGAGCAGTCCAATAGAGCAAGCAAAGTCCCCTTACCCTGATCCCTATCCTCCAAGATATTGTCCACCACATCAATCAAGGCAGTGGTTGTGCTGTGACCCGTCCGGAAGCCAGATTGCCTTTCAGGCAATACACCAAAGTCTTCCACATATTTCCTTAATTGAATGCAGACTACTTTCTCTAAGATCTTAGATATACAAGGTAGAAGGCTAATTGGTCGTAGATCCTTGATACTGCTGGGATTTGCGTTTTTCGGGATAGGCTTCACTATTGCAGTTTTCCACAAGTCAGGGAATGAATATGAGGTCAATGACTTATTAATAATTCCAGTAATAGCTGTGAGAGTGTGTGGAAGTGTCATGACCAGCATCTCGAGTGATATGTTGTCAATACCTATTGCATTAGACTTGAGTCCCTGAATTATCCTAAGAACCGTAACTTCATTTGTGGGTTGGAGTTGGAAGCAGCCTGTACCATATCTATTGAATTCAAAATAAGTCAAATCAGATATTGTGACCTCACCGTTACCAGGTACATCCAGAAAGTGTTTGTTAATAATTTCAGGGTCATTACAAAAATATGGTAATTGCCCACCGTTCCTTTTATTATAATTTATGACTGATTTAATATTACTCCACAATTTTTTAGGATACGTCATGTACATATTAATGTTTGATTTGAAATAAGCACTCTTTTCATTAATAATGGCTGCTTTAACAATACTTTTTAGGTCTTTATAAGAGTTAAAATGTGATTCTTTCCTGCTAGTCTTATACCGCAAGTGAGCCCTATCCCGTAACTTGACCATGTCTTTCACTGTGTCAGTAAACCAAGGATATCCTCTCTCCTTAATGAGGACCCTCCTAAGAGGGGCATGCAGCTCATATAAACCTAAGATGTACCGGTTAAAGGTGTCCACCATTGTGTTTATATCCTCTAGTTGAAGTATATGGTTCCAGTCAATTTTACTTAGATCATTATTAAATATGTCTATTAAGATATCCTTCATTGGCCGAAAGGTGATCCAGCGAGGAATAGGTTTCTCTGTTTTAATTTTTAATTTAACTGAGATCATTGCATGCTGACCAAGCTCAGGTTTATGCATTACTGATGTCTCACACACCTGGGCATCAGTACAAACCAAGTCAATAAGAGACTGACTGTGGTCAGTGTAGTGTGTGGGTTCTGCTATTACATTCCTTAAACTAGTGCACTGTAGAAAGGCAATAAGAGACTTTGTTTTCCTGTCATTCAAGTCCAGGAGGTTGATATTAAAATCTCCAAGTAGAAGGACCTTGTCTGCACAGGCAAGTGAGGAGAGAGTGTCAGTGATTGCATCCAGAAAGATGTCCACATCCAGCCAGGGAGGCCTGTAGGCTGTTCCAATAATAACGGACTGTGAATGCACCTGTAGTTTAATCCACATTTGTTCTACCATAGGTGAAGGAGGATGTGGAACAGTTCGTACCCGAAGGTCCCTACGCACATAAAAACCAACACCGCCTCCCCTGCCAGCACGCACATTTTTGGGGCGCGGCATATGCCGCAAACGATACTGAGGTATATGAGGCGCTCTACCTTCCTCCCCTTCCCTAAGCCAGGTCTCATTTATCGCCATGATGTCCAGCGAGACATTCTCCATTGCCAGTACGAATTCATCCTGCCGTGACCCCAATGACCCTGCGTTAAATAGTCCAACACATAAACTTTTATCCTTTTTCATTTTTACCCTTGATCTCCTTTACATCAGTTACATGTTTATTAATAGTTATATGTAATAAGAGGTGACGTGTGTAAATACTGTAAATATAGCAGCATAAGTAGTATACAGTAAGATTAGACAGTAATTTCCAAGTGTGAATATGATTATTATATAAGCGGTATAAGTCATGAAATACAATAATTGTGCAATTTTCCAATTTATCACAATAAGTAAGATTAAAAGGTTGCAGAAGGCACCATCGAAGTTGCTGTGAGAACAATTTGTTATAACTTTTTAATAATTTAAACACGTAATAACATATAGCAAAATGATCATACAATGTAAACATCAATTCAGCATTTAAAATGTTATTCCTATGTGTGAGCCTGTACAGCACATTGTAATTATGTGTGAGCCTGCGGACACAGTGCATGACTATTGCTAAAAGGGCATTAAATGTTACTATCTCTAAGAGCATCACACCCAAAAACACGCTCTAGGTCCTCTTCAGAGCGAATATTGTGTGTGGGCTTACCATCGGCCTGCTTGGTTAGAATTTTACCGCGCTTTGACCAGGTGTATCTCCACCCTAGCTTCTCGGCGGCCTGGCGAGCCCGGTAGAGCAGCTGTCTGTTGGTGCGAGTGAGGCGCTCGTTGAGGTAGAAGCGCCGCGGGGGCGCGGCCAGCCCGAGGTCGGCGGACGTGGCGCCGCGCCGCACCCGCGCGCTCCGCAGCAGTTCGTCCCTTAGCTCCCGGCGCGCCAGGCGCACCACGATCCGGCGCCCCCGGCCGCCGCGTAGTGCGCGCCCTGCGTCCACGCCTTTTGACTCGCCTTCAGCTGCCACGGCGTTAGGTTTAGGTCCCACTCGCTCGGCGAACACTATATCTCGCGGCTCGAGTGTCACTCCCAGCTTTCTTGCCACCAGCTCCACAGTGTGAGTCACATTTTCTCCACTGTCCTCAGGCAGATTGGAAATTTCGAGGTCAGATGCCATGAGCTCCTGCTCCCGATCGTTGAGCTCATTTTTAAGCTGTCTTACCGTCTGGTCAAATTTACTACGCAAATCTGCAGAGGTATCGCTTGATTCACGGCTTTCGAGAGCCTCGACCCTACTCTCCAGTCCATCCAACTGCTCGCGGCACGTAGAGACAGCCTCTCGGAGATCAGCCACTTCCTTCCTAATCTCCATAAGCTCGTTCTTCAACTCGACCTTAATACTGCGGAGTTCACTCCGGATCAATCTTAGCTCGAGCCCTATGTCCGTTCCTGACAACAATGCTGAGTCACCCCGCTGGTGTACGGTTTGTTCTGCTGCTGCATCCTCAAAACAAACGTCATCAGTATCAGCAGCAGCGCTAGTGGAAGTAGCTTTCTTCTTACAAGTTGTACATTTCCACACGGTATTTGCATTAGGTGATTCTTTCAGATGCACACAGGCTAGATGGTATTTGTTACTACAATTATTACAGGCAGCAACCCCTTTAGTAGCAAGAAACTTCCCACATGCCGTACACTTAGCCATATTTTATTTAAAACGATTTTATTTAATGTATTGTGTTGTCTTTGTTTTCCGACAGATGGCGTTGTACACGAAATTGATTTTTATGGGAAAGTGATGGTGGGAGACCTCAGTACACTGAAACACTGTTAACACTATGCCAGTACATACGTACAGAATCCAACTTATTTACATTTATCCCTAATTTGTATATATTCCACTTCACTTTTCGTAGTTTAAGGTAGATTTAAGTAACAATTAGTTTATAAGATGTTGTTATTGTTCGTATTTATTTGTAAATTATTTTCCAATTCACATAATATTGTATATATAGGCTTAGCACACTGGAAGTTGACTTTGTATATTAAATGCGATTATTGAAAACTGATTTTATTTTATAATTAGTCACAGTTACAAGTGTTCACGACCGACCGTCAAACGTCACATATGTATGTTTATATTTATATGTTTATGTTAGCAACTACAGGAGCAAATAAACAAATTGTGGTTCTTATCTGAGTCAAGCAGACCTTGAAGTTCAGTATCTTTAATAGACATTGCATAGCTTGCCTCCAGGTACAGTATTGTTAATTTGACTGGCAATAAAAAAATAAACCGTTAGATTATTTCTCCCATGACCAAATCTCACACGTGCACTGAAATGCTTTTTTATTTTAATTAACATTTTAACATGAATAAAGCAAATGATATTATTTTATTGTAACACCGATAACCACTCTAAGCAGTGACAAAGTCTGTGAAAATATAATTTTAACGCATCGGTTTTCAAATTTACTGCATGAATCTCTGGTTACTAGAAGCTTCGCTTGCTATGATGAAGGAAAACATCATGAAAAAATTGCATGGCTTAGTAGTTGTTTGCGGCAGATGGTATTACAAAAAAAAACATTTATAAACGAAAAAAAAATTGAGGATACTCTATCGTGAAACAATATTTTTATTGAAATATTGTAGTATAGCTTATACATCACAATAAACTACCTTTTTATGCGATAAGTAAGACCCGCGGTGTACTGAAGCTAGTCTGTAAAATTTAAGTATCGATAAAGTTATAACGTTACTATGTTAATACGTCACAATCTTTATACGAATAATTGTCAAAATGTCTATGACCGAAGACCGAAGTCTCAAAGTTTGAAATAAAGTTCTATTACATTTTAACGGGTAATGGGTGGCCATATGGCCACCTACGTCAGATTATTAGTGACGGTCTTGGGGTCGTATGCCTCCATCTAATAGTTATATAATCTAAGGGTTGACTAGTTGACTAGCATTTGACGCATGTGCAAGGGCTTAAGGGCCGGAACATATCTGACGGAAGATCCGTCGCGTTTTATCGGTCGCGTAACGCCAATACATACAAATGTATAGAAAAACGTTCAACCATTCACACCTGACCGATAATCCGTTAGTACGTCGAGCGTACCAACGGATTATCCGTCGATGTCGCGCGCACCACGCACCACGTGAATTTTGACCTTTGAGTAAGGAATATAAATGGAGAGGGCAAATAGTAGGTACATATAGAAAAATTTCATTATTCACATATATTATTTTATTTTATATTTTTATAGACTCACGGCTGTATCCCCGGAGGGGTAGACAGAGGTGTAATATTACACCCACATTTCGCCATGATTTTTTTTATACACATATATACGAAACCGACATAAAGCCACCAAACATAGTGTTGTCTCGTTTTGTCTTAGGGATATCTCTGTCAGAAAAAAGAGATAGCCATTGCTTACTGAATAAATTAATCATGACGATATTTATTACAAATGTCATTCGTGCCACAATCGCTATATTTTTCGCCAAGGTTTGTGGTAGGTACATCTGCTGTGAAATCGTTGTCTATCGAACATAATAATTTTGTTTTTGTGCATAAATATGTCTAAAAATCCGATATTGGCTCTCAGAGAATATTTTGTTACATGTTTCATACAAGGGTCGTCTTTCGCTTTGCCCTGTTCACCCACATTTGCATTATGGAATAAACTAATCTGGCAAAAGATTTAAACTAACAAAGGTAACATACTACAAAAATGTATTATTCTCCTCTAACCGGCTCCATATCGATATCTATTACATTCTGGAGAACAACCCAAATGGTAGCCATTTTATTTGCCCAACGTTTCGTAGGTGTGCACGCTAAATTCTATTGGACATACCATATCCATGTCATTCCCAGATCGGTGATTTTAAGCTCGTAAGATTCCAGGGCCGCCAGACTTTACTTATTTTTTCAGAAACGAAATGTGTAGAATAATGTAGTGTTAGTATGTGCTATGAGTGTATGCATATTTGCTAGCTTGGATCGAGGGCCAAATTTTGGGTATGAGGTACTAAAGGTCCACGGGAACAATTTCCATACATACCTATACAGAAAACATTTTGTGTCTTGCTCTGCAACTGTAGTCTGTAACCCCTTCTATATCATTTTTATAAGTTTAGTGAAAAACCGTAACCAAATCGTATTATCGTCTTTAATTTTTGAACCTCCATACCTAAATAGGATATATATTCAAATAACGCTTGTTGGCTACTATAAAAAATCTTCGAAGTCCGACATATTTTTAATAGTCAAACTCGAATTGCAATATAAATAACTACAAAACTTCAGTGACTACATAACATCAGGGAACACGAAAAATTATTAGGTAAAAGAATATGACAGAAAAATATTGAGCTGCCCTGAGTACGGCCCTGCACGAACAAACTTATATGTGTGCATAATAGCCACGCTTTTAGCGAATGTTGAATGTGAGCATTTTCCGCCAGATGTGTACCGATTCATTTGACGGAATAGACGCGACCGAAGATACGTTCGACCCATCTTCGGTCAGATATGTTCCGCCCCTAAAAGCGTCGCAGAGCTGTCAAGCGTTCTCGTCTGACAAATGATGTCACGCGTAGGGGGAAGTTACCCAGTGGCGGACACCTAAGGTTTTTAGGAAATAAAATCTATTTTAAGAAATGTAACTTTAATTAATTTTGAATTTGTTGATACGTCGTGACACGTGTTTTTCTATGTTGAATATTTGAGATAGTGACATCTTTTTGTTAGCTTACCTCCACTTTTCCCATAAACTTTCATAAGTTTGGTTTGTCTACATTTTTTATTTATTCGATTCCCGGGTCGGGCAAAGTGTTATTGGGTTTTTCCATAAGGAAATACTCAGTAGCAGCACGGAGTCTGGTAATGTGCCGGGTACGGCAATAGGCTCGCCCCCTATTACGTGGGACCTAAAAATTCCTGGCGAAATGTGGGTGTAATATTACACCTCTGCCTACCCCTTTGGGGATACAGGCGTGAATCTATAAATTTAATTAATTGTTATTTTTGTACTTGATGCCCATTTCTTTCCTTTTCCCTGAGACAACATGATTTTTGTCTCTTCAGCTACAATTCTACACGACGCGACGGTGACGACGTTAAAATTTCACTTATTTCACTTCCTCACACATTTTATTTGTCAAGTTGCTAATCTTTTCATCGTGAAAGCAGGTAATTTTAACAATTTAAGAATATTCTGACCAACTGCTAAACAAAAACTAGTCGACGTCTTCATACTGCTGGTTCCAAGTTTGTTGTTAAGACATTTGATCACTAGACAGGTTTTCATGGCAGGGTGTGTGTTACTTTTTTTTTCACATTCACACAACACTATCTTGTCCCAAACTAAGCAGAGCTTGTACTATGGGTACTTGATAATGGATAAACATATATATATATACTTTTTTTGTAAATACATTCATATTATACATAGAAACTTGTAAATACATTCATATTATACATAGAAACACCCAGACCAAGACCACAGAATAAAGAAGAGTACTAACGTATAGAAGATTCACTTGTCAAACCAATTTATTGAATTTGCGACTCTTGCTACTAAGCAACAAAGTGCAATTCAGCTCGCATAAGCACTCAGTGCCTAATGCGATATTAACCTAACCGTTCCCGTTCTTTTCTAACACATAACGCAGTCGCTGTCTGGCGCGCTAGGGTTGTCGACTTGGCGCTGCTACTATATTTATTCATCGTCTATCTACCTACTTGACCACGTACCTAATAATAAGTAATTATCCTAATAGTATTCCTGGCGAAATGTGGGTGTAATATTACACCTCTGCCTACCCCTTTGGGGATACAGGCGTGAATCTATAAATTTAATTAATTGTTATTTTTGTACTTGATGCCCATTTCTTTCCTTTTCCCTGAGACAACATGATTTTTGTCTCTTCAGCTACAATTCTACACGACGCGACGGTGACGACGTTAAAATTTCACTTATTTCACTTCCTCACACATTTTATTTGTCAAGTTGCTAATCTTTTCATCGTGAAAGCAGGTAATTTTAACAATTTAAGAATATTCTGACCAACTGCTAAACAAAAACTAGTCGACGTCTTCATACTGCTGGTTCCAAGTTTGTTGTTAAGACATTTGATCACTAGACAGGTTTTCATGGCAGGGTGTGTGTTACTTTTTTTTTCACATTCACACAACACTATCTTGTCCCAAACTAAGCAGAGCTTGTACTATGGGTACTTGATAATGGATAAACATATATATATATACTTTTTTTGTAAATACATTCATATTATACATAGAAACACCCAGACCAAGACCACAGAATAAAGAAGAGTACTAACGTATAGAAGATTCACTTGTCAAACCAATTTATTGAATTTGCGACTCTTGCTACTAAGCAACAAAGTGCAATTCAGCTCGCATAAGCACTCAGTGCCTAATGCGATATTAACCTAACCGTTCCCGTTCTTTTCTAACACATAACGCAGTCGCTGTCTGGCGCGCTAGGGTTGTCGACTTGGCGCTGCTACTATATTTATTCATCGTCTATCTACCTACTTGACCACGTACCTAATAATAAGTAATTATCCTAATAGTATCCTATCCCACTATTTGAGCTAGTAGAACAAAAGCACAAAAATTCTGGTCGTTTACATTTTTACTATACAAATTCTTAGTTATTTCCTAAACGCGTCGACAGATTTACATTATTCAAACAGATAAAATGGTTTTTGAACTAGATCTTTAATTTGACACCATAATCGTTGAGATATCTCAACAAACAAAAAATCTAATTTTCAAGTTGCTCTCGTAATATAAATAAAATCAAATTTTCAAGTCGCTTTCGACACACAGTTAATTGAGCAATACTTTGCATTAGACTTGTGATGACACATTTTTGTTGTCAAAGGCGTTTATATAAATTGAACAGTGTATGAACACGGCGCGTGAGAATACGGAGCGGTCGCACTCGTTGCGTGACATCTAATGTGAGCGGCGCGCGGCAACCTACTAAATCCAACCATGTCGAAGTGGTCGGCCGAGGTACTTGTAAGTTTGTACCTAAAATGCAAAGTGCGCCCGGCCTGCCAAGACAAACATCCATGTTCATCCACACAAATGTTTGACTTGAGCGGGAGTCGAACCCGCGACCTTCGACGTAGCGGGAGTGTCGACGTAGCAGTCGCTCACACTCCCGCTACGCCAACCGGCATATTTTCCGAATCCCGATGGCACACTATATTCAGTGACTTATAAAAATAAATCATAATATATAACCTTATATAAAATAATTACTCATTAGAGTAACGTGACGCAATGCTTAAACGCCATAAACGGCAAAATGCTGCTACCGCTGTGCCCAGTCGCAGCACTGGAAAACCGCGTTGTGTGATCCTGTATTGATATGTTATCCCGCACCTCTTCCACATATTTTAAAATTGTTGCTCACGATTAAAAAATATGTGGAAGATTACTTGTCGAGATAGTGTACGTGTTCGGCGCTAGGTGCCATACGGCGTTAGGGGACTTCCCCCTATAACTCTCTTTCACTCTACTTTAAATATTTATAATCTTCAACAGCCGGCAACCCTTATTTGCGGCTGGATTTAATTAGGCAACCATATATAATCAGAATCAGAAAAAAAATTAGCTTTCATTTGATATATAAATCATAAATAAACGTTATGAACGTAAGAATGTATCGAAATCATACCTGGTTACACCTGGCTGCGAGGAGGTGCGGCCAGATGAACAATGGCAACCGTGGTTTTTCAGAATCTTTATATGTATAGCCGTGATGTAGACGATATTTTACTTATAAAACGAATGAACGAGAGTATCTTCCAAAAATCAATTAACAATCACTTAATTAAACATAGGAGAAGGAAAACTCCGAAATTAAACCAAACGTTCGGGGAGATGGGCCTCGTTAGCCTTGGTTGGCAACCTGTCTAGGAGAAGGTAAACTCCGAATTTAAACCAACTTTCAGGGAGCATACCCGAAACAAAACCCCGATCTAAGGTGTGAACCGACCCGTGCCGAGGGATTCGTGGCCAGAGGGCAAGCTGGTCGTAAACGGAGGGTGCCTGTGTTGGTGGTCACAGGGCACAGCTGATATTCCGCCTTACCCCCGTAAAGGGCTCTGCGGGGATGGACCGTCTAGATCCCTAAATCTCGTGGGAACGCTATGGGAACAAACACTTATTCTTCTCCATACGGCGGCGACGCGGTTCGCAACCCGTCACGTCTCGTTTCCCGCGAGGGCGAAAAGCGGCCTACGGCAAATTGGATGAAGTATGTCAGATGATGGATGATAGAAAGATTGATGTTCTTTGTGTGAATGAAACAAAAAGAAAAGCGTGTGACACGACCAAGCATGGTGCATATACGGCGTATTGGTCTGGGGTAGATAGTACCACCAGAGCCTGTAAGGGAGTTGGTGTAGTACTGTCTGCGCGAATGAATGAGTGCGTAAAAGAGTTTGAATGTGTAAATGCTAGCCTACTGTGGATGAGAATGAAAGTAGAACTTACTCGTCTCTTTATTGTGGTGGTGTACACCCCGGTCAATATAGTTACGGGTATGTCACAACATGAGCAAGACGAAAGGCAGGAATTTTGGGAGAGTTTAAGAGAGATTTTGAGGAACTGCAAGGATAATGAAAGATTGATCTTGTTAGGGGATTTCAATGGATGGGTGGGAGTAAAGCGAGATGGATTTGAAAGGGTGTTAGGTGCATTTGGTGATGAGAGTGTGAACGAAAATGGAAAAGCACTGCTTGAGATTTGTTTAGAGTGGAGCCTTTGTGTGACAAACACCATGTTTGATCATAAAAGGATACATATGTATACGCGAGAGGCGAAAAATGTTAGAAGAAGTATGATTGATTTTGTGATAGTAGATGAACGATTGAGAAAGAATGTGTTGGATACAAGAGTATATCGAGGGATCGGCATCCACACAGACCACTTCTTGGTGTTGAGCCGGATAAGTGGGCTCTTTAAAGGATGGCGACACCGAGAGCATAATGAAAATAGGGTCTTGGAAAGAATAAAAGTTGAAAATCTACAAGAGAAAGATGTGAAAGATAAGTATAAACGAAGATTGATAGCAAGATTTGAGAGATTCGATGGCATGAATGATATGGAAGAATTATGGCAGGCCTTTAAAGAAGAGGTAGTATGTGTAGCGTCTGAAGTATGTGGTATGATCAAGAGAAGGAAAATACGAAAGGTTAAGAATACATGGTGGGACAAGGATGTACAATCAGCAGTGTCAGAGAAGAAGAAAGCTTGGTCAGATTGGTTGGCTGCCAGAGCAAATGAAAGAATGGGAAAAGCAACGAGTGTAGACATAGATGAAGCAAAAAAGGAGTTTGTTAGGTCAAAAAGAATAGTGAAAGAAATGGTTAAAAGGAAAAAAGAGGAAAAGAAAGATGAGTTTGATAGCAGATTATCTGACGATTTCCAGAGGAACATTAAGTTTTTCTGGAAATCCGTTCGTGCAGTTCGAGGAAGAACTCAATCCTCAGAACACACATCCATCAGAGACGAGAATAGAAGTATAGTAAATGGTGAATTGTGCGTGCTGAAGAGATGGAAAGAGTATTTTGAAAGTTTATTCGAAAGAACGGCGATAGAGACACCGATAGCTGAAGTGAATTGTAATGATAGCAATGATGAAAGCGTTATTGGCGTGGATGAGATCGTGAAGGCACTGGGAAGTATGAAAGTAGGTAAGGCTGCAGGATATGATAGGATTACAGTCGAAATGCTGAAGGCTGGACAGGGCATCATAGTTGGTCAGTTGCAGCGGTTATATAACTTGTGTTGGAACACCGGCCGAGTACCTAATGACTGGACCACAGCTGTAGTTGTGCCTCTTTATAAAGGAAAAGGCTCGCAACAAGACTGCAAAAACTATAGAGGCATTAGCCTTCTCAGCATTGTTGGCAAATTGTATGCAAAGGTACTTATTGAAAGAGTTATGGAAGTAACCGACAAGAAAATATGGGATGTACAAGCGGGATTCCGAAAGGGTATGGGATGCACGGATCAGGTTTTTTCCTTGCGAATTTTGGCCAAAGGTCAAAAGGTCTATTGCGCATTCGTGGATTTGGAAAAGGCTTACGATAAAGTGGTGAGGAATGAAATGTGGTCGGTGCTGTCAATGAATGGGGTGGACAGCAGCCTCATTCGAGCTCTGAAATCCCTTTATGAGGATTCTAGAGCTTGTGTGAGGATAAACGGGGCATACACTGACTGGTTTACCATCGATAAAGGTGTTAGACAGGGATGTGTAGCATCGCCGTGGCTGTTTAACCTCTTCATGGACAGTTGTTTGCAAGATTTAAAACATAGTGACTGCGGATTAAGGATGAATGGGTTACTCGTCAAATGCCTCCTTTATGCTGATGATCAGGTTATACTTGCATCTTCAACGGAGGAGTTGCAGGAGATGGTAACAATCATGCATCGTGCGTTAGAAAGGAAAGGAATGAAAGTGAATGTAAGTAAAACGAAAGTTATGGTTTTTGAAAAGGAGGAATGCGTTACGGCTTGTAATGTTTTGATCGATGGACAGCGAGTGGAACAAGTGATTTTGTTTACTTAGGTACGTTGTTTACAAGAGATGGTAAGAATGAAGCAGATATTGAAAGGAGAGTTAATGCAGGTAATTGTGTGAATGGAGCTCTGAAGGCGTTTATGAACAGTTAAAACGTGTCCAAAAAGGCACGTTTGGCTGTACATAGAGGCGTGTTAGTGCCTACCCTTATGTATGGTAGTGAAAGTTGGGTATGGCAGAAGAGATTTGAAAGTAGAATAAATGCTGTAGAAATGAGAGCACTGAGAAGTATGTGTGGTGTGTCTTTGACCGACAGAGTAAAGAATTGTATGATACGAGAGTGGTGTGGGGTAAAAGAAGATGTAGTGACAAGCATTGAGAAAGGCATGTTAAGATGGTTTGGGCACATGAAGAGGATGGATGACGATAGATTGACAAAAAAGATATATCAGGCTAGTGTGAATGGGACAGGACAAAGGGGAAGACCTAGGAGAACGTTCTCTGACCAGATTGGAGACATCCTGAAAAAAGGACAAGTCAGAAGTACCCTTAACAGAAGAGCATGCATGAGAAACTTGATGGGAGTGAGTGAAGCAAGTGAGGTATGTCAGGATCGTTGCAAATGGCGTTCCGTAGTGTCTGCCTACCCCTCCGGGACACAGGCGTGAGTCTATGTATGTATGTATGTAATTAAACATACTTGCGGCCAAATTTTAATAGGCAACCAAGTATATATGTATTCTCCGAATCATAAATATTCTTAAAAATTTGGTTCCAAGCAAAAACTCGATGAGTGCACTAATTTGTCGCGGGATCTTAGTCTAATGTATGGTATAATCGTAAAAATTAAAAAAGGGGACCCCCTTCATTTCCAATATTTATAATTTTATTTTGACATCGTGAAGCCGTTCACAGACTACATCTACCTACCAATTTTCAAATATGTAGTCTCAATAGTTTTAGCATAAAATGGCGGTGGCATACGGATATTTTGGCTACGGAACCCTAATAAATGGACATGTTTGCACATACCTCTGTAAACTAGCAGCTGCCTCACGATGTGTATCCGAATTTTGTCCACCTCGCTGTTGATCAGCTCGACAAACACCCCGGGGATGAACGGCGTCGTTACTTCGATACATGTGTCCAATATATATACCCAGGTTATCTGAAATATAGTACCTATATAAGAAGCATTCTTTTACACAAGCTAGAAGCAAGAAAACGATTTAAATTGGAACTAGAGCATTTTAACCTCCTTTTTTGTGAATATACATTCAGTCCTCAGTATACTGCTACAGCGCTTAATTTAGTAACTGCATTAATTGTTTACGAATTATGTATGTTCCTATTTACAATTTACAAGTAAACTAATTACAATGTAAAACAGTTGCAGCTCCTTACATATCAAAATATGTGCCATAACACTGGCGATTAAAAAGAGTGGGCACGAGATTTTTTGCCCGTTCTTACTCGTGGTTCTACCTATTGCTTTGCGAACGTGGCAGTAAATGTAAATGTAGAATCATTAAGTAATTTACTTTAAAAAAATTACGTAAATTACGTTGTGTCACTTTGTGACCTAGATGAATGTGATTTTGACTTTAACTTTGAGTCAAAAAAGTATCGAGAATGGATAATTTGTTTAGGGTTCCAAATTAAATTGTTTGTTTTTGTTAGATTGACACCACTGTTTTCCATTTTGGCGCAGAGTTTGAGTTGCATCTGTTATGTATATTAAATACAGTGCTGTTTTTAGTGCTAGTGTGTATTGCGAATTTCATAGTGAACAAAAACATCGAACAAAGAGTTTGTCTTAGGGCGGTTTCAGATTAGCGTTTTGTACGCGCGTATAAGCTCGTTTTTGGAGGCGCATGTAGGCGCGTATAGGCGCGCCTTTTAGCACACGCGCAACTCGTACGAGCGTTGACGCACTGAGCCGTCAGAATCCATGTTGATACTGACAAGATGTCACAACCGTTACGAGCGAATACGCCGCTGAAACCGCCCTTAAGTTTTGCATCGCCAATGGAATTTCGTGTTCGGAGTCAATGAAAATGTTACAAAAGGCTTACGGTGAATGCACTTTATCAAAAACTCATATTTATGAGTGGTACAAAGCGTTTAAAAGCGTCGAGATATGATGGAAGATTTGCCGCGCTCTGGTAGGCCATCAACAACTGAAGTTAACATCGTAAAAGTGAAGGAAACAGTGACTGAAAATCCTCATTTAACTTTGAGAGAGATAGCCGCCGAACTTTCTGTATCATCACGAGTCGATCCGTACCATTTTAACTATTCAAGTATGAAACATGTTGTCGCTCGGCTAGTCCCAAAAGAATTTGGCACGATAATGCGCCTTCGCACAAGGCCATCATTGTGACCAAACACTCAACAAATACCATCGAGCAACTACCATATTCACCAGATATTGCTCCAGCCGACTTCTTTCTTTTCCTAAACTCAAATTACCACTTTGTGGCACCCGTTTTCAATCGGTAGAAGACATAAAGGAGAACTCACGGCGAGAACTGAACTCAATTCCGGAAACAGTGTTTATAAATGTTTTGATGATTGCATTATTAGGTTGGCGTAGTTAAGTGTCTCGTTTCTGAAGGAGCATGCTTTGAAAATAAATTTGGATGAATAACAAACATTTGTGTATTATTGATCTTTTCCAGGTAATAACATACATACCATGTATATGTGGTACATACAATGTAATAACAAACATTGGTTTTCCATATAAATAATCAAGTACTCGTAATGAAAATTAATCTAGCTGTACTGTTGCAGAATGATTTTAATACTTATTTCTTACGCCATAAGAACGGCACGAAGGTCAACTTATGATATGAAATAATTAATACTTACCGGCACATAACCATTGAGCACTTCGAAAGCGTGTAATAAGCACCAAGGTATTATTGACGCTGTATTGAGGAATAGCTAAAAAGAAAATAACCAATCTTAAAAATGTGCATTTGTAGTGACATAGTATATAGTGGCATGGTTGCTTACCATGCGCTTTTTATGAGCCATCTTCAGGGGACAATCGCTAATTCTATATATTGCAAAGACTTGTGACAACTAACTTTCTTGAGAACAAGCTAAACCAAAACAAAACTATCGTTTCTACCCGCCATATTAGAAAACTTACCAGAATCTTCATAGGCGTATTTGACACTTGCAGCGTGTCCAACAGATTCTCATAGATCTTCAGACACTTAAGTAAGTCCTCAATCATCACACTTTCGCCATATTCAAATCTGCGAGCGATTGTCAACTGACGCTTCAAGCGTTTGCGTAACAATTTCATTCGATGGTACAAACTTTCGAACATCATTACTTTTGTTAAGTTCGATAGTGCTAATGCATATCCCAGCATCGTACCCGCGATAAGGACGAGGTATTCGATAAAATTACTTGAGGCTACGAAATCGTACAGAAAAATGTTACCGATCACTCTTGCTAAGAGTAGAATGATAAACAATAGAATAGAAAATGCTAAATCATTTTCAGGTCGAGGATTGAATTCAAAGTCAACTTTTGTTAAGTTACGTCTAAATTCTATGAAATACTCTCCGCCATAAATGAAATTGACTGTCATATTGAGCAAGTGAAAAGAGAGAAAAAGGGTAAGTTTTATAAACGGTATAGTGTAGAGCCAGTCGTCGACCTCGTAACGTAGCGAGTGTACGTAGTTTACGTAGGACACGTAGCACACTACGCACAGCACGCAGTACACGCGCGCCGCCAGGTGCTTCCCTCTGTCCTGTGACACGTTGTAATACAACCCAAACAGTAATCGAGTCAACATGATGATTTGTATTGCCTTCGCCGTAAATAGACGGTTCGGCAAAATCATATTTTCACAATTTATTCGACAAATACGCACGAACTACAGGGAACAAAATAATACTAATTACATCGTAAGCTAACGACTGGGGCACTTCTTTGTTATATAGTGATGAACAAATCTATTTTCTGTTGAGTAATGGATTGAAGTCGTTATAATGTTGTTAAAAATGCACAGACTAATATTCCTTAGTGGCCCAATTCGGATCGCAAGACGGTTTTTACTATTGTAGTTGTATGTCCTACTGTCGACAAACAGAATACTCAAATAATAGTCCTAAACAAAAGTGAAGAATCCAATTGCGCCATATGACACACGTTTTCTCATTGACTAAGTGTATGTATAAAGTAATTTACTAATTGTAAATACCAAAATAATGTAACAATAACAATACAAAAAGATTACTTGGTTTCAGAAAACTTATAGCTTATCATCTCATAATTATAATCTTTGGCAGACCACTGCTGGTTATAAGCCACTGCTAATTTGTACCAAAAACCTACTATACTACGCTGGCCAGACAGGTTAGTGCAAGTAGTTAGCTTTTGATGTTGAGTAATGTGTCTCTTCACGAATTATCTTTGGTCCTCCTGCCTCTTACGATACCTATGAAATGTTATGGGGTAGTAATATTGGTTGGTATGGTTTTTCACTAATACTTTGTATTCCTTACCTGCCACCTTCATCCATCGAGAGGTAAATTAAGAAAAACGCCCAATTAAAAGTTGATACAGATAACTGAATAAGAGGGTCTCTCTCTCTCTCTTCCTAGCTATAAATCCAACATGATGGTGGGGTCAGCTTTGTTCACGTTATGCTTCCACTTCGCTCTATCCATGACATCATCGTCAGTGACCTTGCATTCCCTCTTGTCCTTTAGCACTACATCTCTCTACCTTGTTTTGGGTCGTCCTCTAGGTCTCCAACCAGGGAGGTCGAGCTGTAGTGCCAAAGGAGATGTACCATTTGGCCATACATTATGGGCCTGGCACAGACAAACACGACACCATGTGTGTTTTGAAGATAAATGACTACTCTATTAACCTGTATATTTTTTTTTACGTAACTTTTGGTGGAAATAAGATACGAGATATTCGAAATGGAAATTATTCCACAACTAAATATACCTCAAAATTGAATTTTAACATAAATATAATACTTAGATGTAAATAAAGGTATGTCTTTGTGTCATAAAGAACAAAAACTACATAAATAGAGGCCAATAATAATGAATAATCACCTGTGCACTAGGGAACCTCGTACTATGTATACTTGTCCAAAAAAACTAACCACAATCACAAACACCGCTGCATATTCTTAGCATGGGTAGAAGGTAGTGATCATTATTATTGAATTTATATTCAATTACATTACAATTAAAACCGTACGAAAACACCAATAAATCAGAGCAAAATATTCACGATGCGCAGTAGCAACACGAATGCCATAACAGATAAAAAATGTGTTGCAAATGGTTTGAAAAAATATTTCTACTATCGATTAAAAACAAAACGATTTTTACCGATTAATAATTATGGAATATACAATAAATTATATATTTCTGGAGTTTTTTACAAATATATAATATATATAAGTAAATAAAAGATATTGTTTTCTAATATAATAATAAAAATATTATTTCCTTAAAACCATTTCTGCCTACCATACTTAATTTTATTTTTAATGTTGGCAACATAAGACATTCATCCGCTATTACCAAAGCCTATTCAAAATAATAATCTTTAAAAACTAAATTCTTTCACCGAAGCTCTATCAAGAAACGAAAACGATGTATAAATTTTAAAAATTATATGTTTAATTTCAACGCCGCACATCCATCTCAGCATCTTCATTTCAGCAACTTGGATGGTATGCACGCTCTTTTGGGTTACAGCCCATGTTTCGCTGCCATACAAATAACTGACCTTATTATGGTCTTATAGATCAAACCCTTGAGTTTGACAGGCATCCTCTTATCGCCGGTAACACCAGTTACTTCCCGCCACTTAAGCCACGCTGCGGCTATTCTGTGCTGGATGTTGGCAACATAAGACATTCATCCGCTATTACCAAAGCCTATTCAAAATAATAATCTTTAAAAACTAAATTCTTTCACCGAAGCTCTATCAAGAAACGAAAACGATGTATAAATTTTAAAAATTATATGTTTAATTTCAACGCCGCACATCCATCTCAGCATCTTCATTTCAGCAACTTGAATGGTATGCACGCTCTTTTGGGTTACAGCCCATGTTTCGCTGCCATACAAATAACTGACCTTATTATGGTCTTATAGATCAAACCCTTGAGTTTGACAGGCATCCTCTTATCGCCGGTAACATCAGTTACTTCCCGCCACTTAAGCCACGCTGCGGCTATTCTGTGCTGGATGTTGCATTCTGAATGCCCAGATCTGTGCATCATACAACCAAGATACTTGTATTCATCTCACATAACCATGTGACTGCCGTGATGCCAACTTGTAACCACAAGTTGGCTGTCGAGGTTAGGTTAGGTTAGGTTAGGTTAGGTTTTTTTTTTTTTTTTTTCTCCTACCGCCGCTTTTACTCGGCGCCTATTCTTAACCTAATCCTCTTTTTCATACCAGTTCTCGCTCTTATTCCTCTCGCACTTTCATTCCTCATACTGTATCTTTCTTGCATACTTTCATCACACTTTCCCATAATGGGGCATACCCATATAATATATAGCCTACTCTGTATTGTCTTTTATTTTTAACTAACTTATAGCTATGTACACGGGAGGGCGTAGGGGGTTTCAATTTTTATTTGTTCCCATTTTTATTTCCACATTACATTTATATCTTAAATCTATTTACTTAATCTATTACATTAGTGCTTATTATATTAATTCTTAACTAATTTTTTATCTTACTTCTTATATTATTTACATTCTTATTTTATAGGGAAGCTTTCTTTGCGTTCCTTTAACAATTTTTCTTAACTTTATAATTTTCCTATGTACATATTTTATAGAAACATCTATAGAATTGTGCATATTTGCTTTAACTATTTCTCTTATTTACCATTTTTACGACTTTTTTAACGAAACTAATAAGCTTGTCCCTGTCCTTTCCTACCATAATTTTCCCTACTGTATACCGGGTGATCTCTACCCCCAGTGCCTGCTTCAGGTTCTCGCGATCCACAGCATGAACAGGGCAGTAAAACAGGACGTGCTCAACCGAACCGGGTCAAGTATTCTGAGAATCCACCGTGCCCCGTCAACGCCTGTGTTATGATCCCATCCAGGCCGAGATTCCTAATCGTCGTGTACGCAGCCACCGCATCCGGGAAGAAGATCTTAGTAGTAGCAGCTGTGGCACCGGTGGTGTATCTCCGATTCCATTCATCAAGCGTTCCCAAACGAATGTAACGCTTAATGAATGAAATCGGGCACAAGTCGTAATCCGGGGCCCCCCTGCTATCGAGTGCGGCCTCTTTGGCGAGCTGATCCACTCTTTCGTTGCCCTCAAACCCTGCGTGCGCTTTAATCCAGAACAAGTTTACTATCTTGTTCTGGCGAGAAATGGATCTTAAGTTCTCTCTTGTTTCTACCGCTAGGGGATGAAGGCAATCGTGGTTTTTCACTGCCTGCAAGGCCGCCATCGAATCGCTGAAGACCCCGAATGACGACGCCGCGCTCTTCCGAATCTCCCCAGTCGCTCTGCATATCGCCAGGAGTTCCGCTTGGTAAACTGTGCAGTAATCTGGTAGCGCCAACTTGCGAGCGCGTATCTCGGCACCGATACGCTCGGCGGGATGGGGAGACTCCGGTGCGGAGGACATCCGCTCCACCTCCCTGCCCCTCAGTACTGGCTGTGGTGCCCCCCTCTTGGCATCGTACAGCGATGCCACCTCGCGTATGCGAAGGTCGAGTGGGAGCACCCCAGCCAGCAAGAGGGAGGCATTCAGGGAGACAGTGCGATATGCCTTGCACATTTGCTGTGCGACACCTCGTTGCACGGTGCCCAGCTGCTTTATGATCCCGATTTTATGGGCTGCCGGCGCCCATACGCTGGCTGCGTACAAGACGATTGGTTCTATCGCCGCTACATATATTGTTTTGACAATTTCGGGGTTTAGGCCCCAGCTGACTTTTGCTGCCCTGGTCAATTGCTTGTGAACCGCGATCGCCTTTCGGCAGACGTTGCTCACATGCCGACTAAACGTTAGCTTGTCGTCGATGGTGACACCTAGCAACTTTAACTCTTTTGACATTTGAATGTCGACCCCGCCCATGCTCAAGCGTGGGGTGTCGTACTTAAGTTTCCTTGTGATTGTTATTGCGCAATTCTTTTGCGGCGCGAATTTTAATTTGTTGTCGACACCCCACGCCCGAACATGTTCGAGGAGGCCATTCGCCTGGAGCTCTATCTCCAGTGCTGTGTCACCATCGACGACAAGGACGATGTCGTCGGCAATCGCTTGGGAGTAGATCCCCCTACGCTCAATGCTCTTAAGGAGCGGGTCGAGAAGGAGATTCCAGAGAGTGGGGCCTCCTATGGAGCCTTGTACACAGCCTTTCGCCGTAGCTTTTGAGTACTCCTCTCCAGCGTACCTAACATTGACCCTCCGGTCATTCAAGTAGCTGCCGATGACCCCCCTCAGGTTCTCAGGACACTTTTCCTCAGCCAGACGAACTCTTATAGCTGGCCACCAGGCATTATCGAAGGCTCCCTCTATATCCAGAGATATTAAAACAATAATTTTCTTCTGCTTTAGTTTCGTTTGCACGTGTTGCATCAGGGTATAGAGGGAGTCTTCGGTACTCCTTTGTGGCATGAATCCGTACTGGCGAGTACTCATCCTGGGTAGTAAATAAAACCTGAGGCGGGCCATCAGCATCTTCTCAAAGACTTTGCCCAATACGGGCAGAAGGCCAATGGGTCGGTACGCCTTCAGGGTGGTGTAATCGGGCTTTCCTGGTTTTCGCAAAACGACCACTACTGCCTCTTTCCAACTCCTGGGGAAATACCGGAGTTGGAGGCATTTGTTTGCGAGAGCCAGGAAAGTCCGTGGCGAGTTGGCGATAGCCCGGCTGCATATGTCTGCTGTGAGGCCATCCACTCCCGGGGCCTTCTTGGGGTTGAAGGACTCACTGGCCGCTCTTAGCTCCTGTAGTGTAAATGGCGGGTCGCAAATACCACCTTGTTCCGCTATTTGGGATTCCGCTCTGATGCGGCTGTGGTATGGGTTGTCTAAACCGGGGTCGTCCTCTTGGTAGAAGGCTTCCGCCAAATATTTGGCGGAATCCCTCTCCCCTAAGGTACGACCGTCCCTAACCAGCAGTGAGTCCTCCAACCTCTCCCTAGTTCTCCCGATCACCCGCTATATCCCCTCCCATACCCCCTTTCGGTCTTGCTTATTGCAGAAGGCCTTCCAGCTTTCCGTTTGGGCCCTCGACGCCTCCCTCTGGTACTCCTCCTTCTTCTCCCAATACTCTCTCAGGACCTTCGACAACCTGACCGGTGCAGCGTTTCGGATTCTCGTTCTCCTGCGAGAGACTTCCCTTTTCAACACGGTGAGCTCTTCCGACCACCACGGCAGTGTGACTCTGCTTGAGTTCTTTTTGCTTGGCATAGATGCCAAGCAAGCTTCCCTGGTGATCTTTGTATATCTATTTACTATGTCATCCAATGCTATAGTACTGTCTACATTGTTAATGTCTGCTTCGTTCAACTTGTGTTCTGTGGTCAATTGACCAAGTTTACCATGAAACTGTGGCCAATTGGCCTTTTTTGTGTTAAAGATTCTTGTTGTTCTCTTAACTTCGATCCCTTTGGATTTCTGCAGAAAGATCTTGAATACAATGCCGTTGTAGTCGGAGCTCACCATGTCTTCATCCACGCTCCATCCACCGACTCGCCCTAGGATGTTGGAAGTCCCCGCTGTGACGTCGATGAAGCTGCTAATCCGTCGGTCTCCTCTTATGGTGTCGAAGGTCGGCGTGTCTCCGGAGTTGAGTACATGGAGGTCGAGCTCCCCGAGTGCCCCAACGACCTCCTCCCCTCTCGCATCAGTGGCGGGACTGCCCCACCACGTGCTCCGAGCATTGACGTCCCCTCCAACGATTAACGGCTTGGTGCCAATCTTGAGCTTCACTGTCTTGAGATGCTCCAGGTACGGTTCTACCGGCTTGTCCGGCTCGAAGTAGACGGATGCCAGCGTGATCTCCCAGGCGCCGGTTTGGATCCCCACCACTGCGATGTTATTTATGGTGAGTTCTGGGTACTGTTTGACTCTAACATCTTTATTGAAGACGACAGTTGCCGCCTTGACAGTACCCTCCCCTAATACGGCGTTCTGGAAGACCCTAACTCCGCTGTAGTTTTTCATCCGTCTACTTCCGCCGACATACGGCTCCTACAGTAAGGCCGCAGTAAAATGCCGCTTTTCACCTTCCTGAAGCATCTCGTCAGTCGCTAGCTTTTTTCGTTGGAGGTTGGCCTGGCCGAAGATATACGCGGCGGGAGCAAGGGGGGAGACTAGAGTGCTCTCAGCAATAAGCAACCGAGTCCCTAGCTAGTTTATCCCATTTCTTTCTTGTCCAGCATGTGTCACTGAACGCGTTGTGCTCGGTGTTCGCCAGTCCGACCTTCCTGCAATTTCTGCAGCACGGCGGCTCTCCAGCCAGCCGTTCTGGGCATTCCACTCTCAAATGGGGGCCTCCACAATGGCTGCAGCTGTCCGCCGCCTCTCTGCAGAACCTGCATCCGTGGCCATAGCCCAAACAGCGGGTGCACTGGACTAAGGGGCTCTGGTCTTCTGCCCGGACACGTTGGAGATCTATGTGAACATGCCCTTTTTGTGTCACCCGCTGCCATACTGTTGGCGATACACTGATCACAACGTGCTCAGTGAGTGCGTTTCGTGCTCTCCTTCTAAATTTAATAGATCCCCACTGTCGAGGCCGTGGAAAACGTCCCGGTTCTGGTTCCTAAGGGCCTTTAGAATATCCTCGTTGGAGTTTATCTTCAGGACATCCTTAAGAACCAGCATCGGGTCCTTGTTCTTCACCTCCTCGACAGTGAGGTCCCTTGCCCTCTCCGCAAGCCTTTCCTTTAGCTTTCGCCTCTCGTTCTCCGTACAGACGCCCATGATAATCTTCCGGTCTTTTCCCTTGCGTACGCGCTCGACCCTTACCCAACCCTCCTTGGCATCGAACGCTTGCCGGACCCTCTCCATCACCTCCTCTCCAGACTCCTCCTCATTAGTCGAGGCGACCACGATGGAGTGGAGGGTGTTCCTTTTGGGGGCCCGGCGCTCGGCTACCTCCGCGTAAGAGGGTTTTGTAACCTCCGGTCTTGCCGTTGCTGCGACGCGAAGGGACTCCTGCAGCTCGTCCAACATTTTACTGTTCTCGAGCAACAACTGTGTATGCTGCTCGAGTTTGGCTGCGATGTCTGCGTCTGTTGCAGCTTTTGGTACGGTTGGCGTTGGCGTTGGTATTTTAGGCGCTTTTTTGGCTGGCGCGCATGGTTCCGATTCGGGCCTAGTACGCTCACCAACACGTTTAGTCTATCCACGGCCTGGTTAGGCTAGGTTAGGTTAGGTTAGGTTAGGCTAGGTTAGGTTAGGTTAGGTTAGGTTAGGCTAGGTTAGGTTCCCCCCCGTGGGATCTCCACCTTGTCGTGGTGGGGGGGCTCAGTAACCGTGGTTTGGGCATCCGCGGTGAAGCTAAGAGGGATCCAGGAGGGGACGCTCCGCGTGGGCTTGGGAGGCCTGCGCAGGATGCGTCCAACGGTGCGGGTGCGGGGGACAGTTCTGTCTGTCCCTCGCAGTCGGGTGCGGTCGCGGGAGGAGAGGCGTGTCGGTGTTACGTTGCCGCGCGCCCTATCTCCCGCGACCAAATGGGGGCGCACCATTCGATGCGTCGCGGTGGGGCCGCAGAGGAAGAGGAGATGCGGTGTTGCGTTGCCGTCCTCCCTATCCTCTGCGGCCGCTGGGCGTTTTGGCGGCGGAGTCCAACACCTTAATCCGTCGCCAAGGGGGTTTTGTTTGGTGCCCGCCTGATTATCTGGCGGGCCAATACCCGTCGGAGAGTGGCGACGAGTGCCTTGGTGATGCCCCACCCTCCGACACACGGGTACATGGCGGAAGTCGAGGTGGTTTTTAGTGGAAACACCACATACTCCGGCTCTTATTTCCCCCAAGAGTCGGAGATCCGAAGGGATTTTCCACCTCGTAAAAAAAAAAAAAAAAAAAAAAGGCTAGGTTAGGTTAGGGCAGGCGATTATCGACGCCGTAAGACCCAATTTAAAGGAGTGGCTAGAGAGGCGACATGGCGCCCTCACCTTCCGGCTTACGCAGGTGCTTACCGGCCATGGGTGTTTCGGCCGGTTCCTGCACCGCATAGGCCGGGAGGAGACGCCCGGCTGTCATCATTGTGGAGACCGCCGCAACCCAGTAGAGGACACGGCGCTGCACACACTAGCGGATTGCCCCGCGTGGGCTACGCAGCGTCGCGATCTAGTTGCGGCGGTCGGTAACGCAGACCTCTCGCTTCGGGCTGTGGTCCACGCCATGGTCCGGAGCGAGACTTGTTGGAACGCCGTCGCCTCGTTCTGTGAGACAGTAATGTCAAGCAAGGAGGCGGCGGAGCGGGAGAGGGAGCTCGCGCGACCTCTCCCCAGCCGTAGAGCCGGGCGTCGCCGGAGGGCGTATAATGACCTCCGGCCACCATAAGTTGCCAGCGGGCGGCGGCACCGTGGGGCCGCCCGCCGTCCGCTGGGTCCGAGAGACGGCGTTATGTTCCGCGCACGCCTCTCGTAGCAGTAGCTTTGTTGTCTTACGTTGCTTGTAAGTATGACAGATGAATGAGGTAATGTCTTACGACATTTAAGTTAATTTGAGGAGGAAAGCTTGTAAAAGTTTGAATGTGTGCGTGATGTATGTTTTCCGTGGATGGATGCATGCGAGAAGGTAGACGGGGCCCGCCGTGTCTGAGGCGGGCCAACTCAGGCGGGGTCACAGATGTTATGCAACGCAGTACCTGTGGCCTCGCTGTTAATGGGATCGGTTAGCGGAACACCATGGGGGTTTTAGTGGGTAGTCCCGAAGCTTCTCAACGGGGAGTCCCACACTCCCCCTAGGCTGACACTTCGGTCTCAGTCTAGGGGGGTTAGCTCGTAAATTGTAGTTTCCTCCATGAGTCACAAAAAAAAAAAAAAGGCTAGGTTAGGTTAGGTTAGGTTAGGTTAGGTTAGGTTAGGTTAGGTTAGGTTCCCCCCCGTGGGATCTCCACCTTGTCGTGGTGGGGGGGCTCAGTAACCGTGGATTGGTTACCCGCGGTGAAGCTAAGAGAGATCCAGGAGGGGACGCTCCGCGTGGGCTTGACGGGGCCTGCGCAGGATGCGTCCAACGGTGCGGGTGCGGGGGACAGTTCTGTCTGTCCCTCGCAGTCGGGTGCGGTCGCGGGAGGAGAGGCGTGTCGGTGTTGCGTTGCCGCGCGCCCTATCTCCCGCGATCAAATGGGGGCGCACCATTCGATGCGTCGCGGTGGGGCCGCAGAGGAAGAGGAGATACGGTGTTGCGTTGCCATCCTCCCTATCCTCTGCGGCCGCTGAGTGTTTTGGCGGCGGAGCCCAACATCTTAATCCGCCGCCAAGGGGGTTTAGTTCGGGGCCCGCCTGACCATCTGGCGGGCCAATACCCGTCGGGGGGTAGCGACGAATGCTTATGCGAATCCCTACCCTCCGACACACGGGTACATGAGTATAAAAAAAAAAAAAAAAAAAAAAAAAAGGTTAGGTTAGGTTAGGTTGGGGGGGGTCCCCCCCGTGGGATCTCCACCTTGTCGTGGTGGGGGGGCTCAGTAACCGTGGATTGGTCACCCGCGGTGAAGCTAAGAGGGATCCAGGAGGGGACGCTCCGCGTGGGCTTGGAGGGGCCTGCGCAGGATGCGTCCAACGGTGCGGGTGCGGGGGACAGTTCTGTCTGTCCCTCGCAGTCGGGTGCGGTCGCGGGAGGAGAGGCGTGTCGGTGTTGCGTTGCCGCGCGCCCTATCTCCCGCGACCAAATGGGGGCGCACCATTCGATGCGTCGCGGTGGGGCCGCAGAGGAAGAGGAGATGCGGTGTTGCGTTGCCGTCCTCCCTATCCTCTGCGGCCGCTGGGCGATTTGGCGGCGGAGTCCAACACCTTAATCCGTCGCCAAGGGGGTTTTGTTTGGGGCCCGCCTGACCATCTGGCGGGCTAATACCCGTCGGAGGGTGGCGACGAGTGCTTTGGTGATGCCCCACCCTCCGACACACGGGTACATGGCGGAAGTCGAGGTGGTTTTTAGTGGAAACACCACATACTCCGGCTCTTATTTCCCCCAAGAGTCGGAGATCCGAAGGGATTTTCCACCTCGTAAATCAAAAAAAAAAAAAAAAAGGTTGGGGGGCGTCCCCCCCCGTCCCCCCCGTAGGATCTCCACCTTGTCGTGGTGGGGGGGCTCAGTAACCGTGGATTGCTCACCCGCGGTGAAGCTAAGAGGGATCCAGGAGGGGACGCTCCGCGTGGGCTTGGAGGGGCCTGCGCAGGATGCGTCCAACGGTGCGGGTGCGGGGGACAGTTCTGTCTGTCCCTCGCAGTCGGGTGCGGTCGCGGGAGGAGAGGCGTGTCGGTGTTGCGTTGCCGCGCGCCCTATCTCCCGCGACCAAATGGGGGCGCACCATTCGATGCGTCGCGGTGGGGCCGCAGAGGAAGAGGAGATGCGGTGTTGCGTTGCCGTCCTCCCTATCCTCTGCGGCCGCTGGGCGTTTTGGCGGCGGAGTCCAACACCTTAATCCGTCGCCAAGGGGGTTTTGTTCGGGGCCCGCCTGACCATCTGGCGGGCCAATACCCGTCGGAGGGTGGTGACGAGTGCTTTGGTGATGCCCCACCCTCCGACACACGGGTACATGGCGGAAGTCGAGGTGGTTTTTAGTGGAAACACCACATACTCCGGCTCTTATTTCCCCCAAGAGTCGGAGATCCGAAGGGATTTTCCACCTCGTAAAACAAAAAAAAAAAAAAAAAAAAAAAAGGGGTCCCCCCCGTGGGATCTCCACCTTGTCGTGGTGGGGGGGCTCAGTAACCGTGGATTGCTCACCCGCGGTGAAGCTAAGAGGGATCCAGGAGGGGACGCTCCGCGTGGGCTTGGAGGGGCCTGCGCAGGATGCGTCCAACGGTGCGGGTGCGGGGGACAGTTCTGTCTGTCTCTCGCAGTCGGGTGCGGTCGCGGGAGGAGAGGCGTGTCGGTGTTGCGTTGCCGCGCGCCCTATCTCCCGCGACCAAATGGGGGCGCACCATTTGATGCGTCGCGGTGGGGCCGCAGAGGAAGAGGAGATGCGGTGTTGCGTTGCCGTCCTCCCTATCCTCTGCGGCCGCTGGGCGTTTTGGCGGCGGAGTCCAACACCTTAATCCGTCGCCAAGGGGGTTTTGTTTGGGGCCCGCCTGACCATCTGGCGGGCCAATACCCGTTGGAGGGTGGCGACGAGTGCTTTGGTGATGCCCCACCCTCCGACATACGGGTACATGGCGGAATTCGAGGTGGTTTTTAGTGGAAACACCACATACTCCGGCTCTTATTTCCCCCAAGAGTCGGAGATCCGAAGGGATTTTCCACCTCGTAAATCAAAAAAAAAAAAAAAAAAAAAAAAAAAAAGGTTAGGTTGGGGTGCGTGTCAGAAACCTCCGCGTGGTGCACCCCGGGCAACGTGAGTAGCAAGCTGCTGCTCGCGGCTAATTCTGACAGTGGGCGGACGGTGGGTCGAACTCCGACTACCGTCCGGTTACCAACGCGTAATCCCGACTCTTTCGGGACCGCGGGTCTTCGGGCTGCGAGCAAGACAAGCTCTCTAAAAAATTACCCGGAATTGGGGGTCCTTCGGGGTCCCGCTTCCACCCGTTCCCGTACGGCTCCTTTTGGGGTCTTGCGGGGATACTTGGGCGGGCGGGCTCGCTTCCTGCGCCTTTTGTGGGTTGCGGGCATGGTCGAACTCCGACCACCGTTCGGTCAAAACGCGGTAGCAGGGGGCTTTTTGGCCTCCTGCCCGCGGGTCTTCGGGCTGCGAGCAAGACAAGCTCACTAAAAAATCACCCGGAATTGGGGGTCCTTCGGGACCCCGCTTCCACCCCGTTCCCGTACGGCTCCTTTTGGGGTCTGGCGGGAACACTTGGGCGGGCGGGCTCGCTTCCTGCATCTTTTGTGGGTTGCGGGCATGGTCGAACTCCGGCCACCGTCCGGTCAATGCGTTAGCAGGGGGCTTTTTGGCCTCCTGCCCGCGGGTCTTCGGGCTGCGAGCAAGACAAGCTCACTAAAAAATCACCCGGAATTGGGGGTCCTTCGAAGCGACCGAGGGTCTTGGCTTAACCGCCCGGACCGCGTGCAAGGTAAGCACTATAAAAATCCCCTAATCTCAAGTTGCTGCCGCACGGCGAGGAGATGCGTGGCTGACAGGGAGGTCAGTCTCTAGTGCGGCCCCCTCAGGGCACCAGCCGCCGCTCTGAGGTATTAGGCTTGCCCGGGTATTGCGGGATCTCTGCCCGGGTTGACTGTTTATTTCTCCCGCACTCGTGGGTTTAATTATGGATTCCAGTATTAAAAACCAAAAAACTATACCGAAGTCGGTCGACAAACCGGTAACTCGCACGCCCAGTAATGCGGGTTCCAAGGATGATGAGCGCTTGAAAGCGCTGAAGGAGCAGTTGGAGCTGTCCGAGTCGGATAGCTCCATAGTATCGATGATTAGCGTGCGCAGCGCGGAAAGCCCAAGTCGGGCACTGCGCAAGCGCCCACGCTCGGAGCCAGGCTCGGCTTCGAGCGATGAAGGAACCCCCACTAAACCAAAATTGTACGGTAAGGGGTTTCAAAACTCGTGGACGACCGCCCACCCACGGGCACTTTGTGGGCCTGGGCAAGGCTCGCGCGGAGCTCGCAGCCGCCAAGCGGCGCGCAAAGCTTCTCGAGCGCGACGAGGAGGAAGAGAGGCGCATTGAAGCGGCCACGAAGAAAGTGGTCGCCGATCGAAGCTCGCGTCTCTCGGAGACTTCCGCCGGCGAGCCGGACGAGGCCACCGCCACTGATCTGCGGTCACGCCTCAAAAGCGCCCTGGAGGCCATAACTATGGTCTCCAAAAAGTTAAAGGGCCTGAAAGGGACGAGTCAGAAGTCCTTAAAGGAGTCGGTAGTCGCGATAAGTGAAATCGCTGACGTTCTCCTCAGTCGCACAGCGTCTGAGGAGACAAAGAAGCTGCAGGCGGAGAACGCACGCCTCGCCACTGAAATCGCGTCCCTTAGGCGCGAACAAGAGGAGCTCCGTCTCGCATTCCAGAGGCGCGCGGAGGGCAATGCGCCGGACAAGGCCACGGAGGACTTGGCTGCCCTCCGCAGAGAGATGGCCCAGATGAGGCAGAGCCTCTCCGCCCTGGAGGGCAAATTATTAATAAGGCCCCCTACGGCGGGCCGGCAAGCGGCCCAACAACCGCAGCCGCCCCCGCAGCCACAGCCTCAGCCGTCAACATCCTACGCGGCTGCAGCGGCTGCACCACGACAGGCCACGACCACGGCGCCCAAGAAAGCCGCGGCAACTAACGCCCCAAAGGGCAGGAAGAGGGGCCAGAAAAAGGCCCAGCCCGCTCCCGCTGCCCAGCAGACCAGTGTGGCGGCAGTTGTGAGGCCCCGCCGCATTGCGTTTTGTGTGCGGCGGCGAGCAAGCCGGCCGATCATAGGGCCGGCACAAAAAGTTGCGCTGCACCCACCAAGAAGAAGGCAGCAAGAGACGGCCAATCGGCCAACAAGGGCGCCACTTCCGTGGCCACTGAGGCGTCAGGCGGCACGCCAAATATGGATGCCGATTAATGGCTACATTTTTGCGCCTCATTCAGGCGAATTTAAACCACTGCGCCAGAGCTCAGGACCTTCTTCTCCAGAGCATGGCGCAGTGGACAATAAACGTCGCCCTCGTCGCCGAGCCGTATTTTATCCCCCCCCGTGACGATTGGGTGGGGGACCTCAGCGGCTCGGTGGCGCTAATTTCGTTAGCCGCCGCCCGCACCCCGTCCTTCGAGAACATCTACCGAGGGCGGGGCTGCGTCGCAGCACTCGTAAAGGATACGGTTGTGGTGGGTGGCTACTTCTCACCCAACCGTTCCCTCGCCGACTTCGAGGAGTATCTCCTCGAATTGAACGTCGTCGTCGCTCGCAGCCGTCCTCGCGTCGTGCTCTTCGCCGGGGACCTCAACGCCAAGTCTACGGCTTGGGGTTCTCCGGCCACAGACGCTAGAGGCGAGTTGCTGGAGCAGTGGGCCGTCGAGAACGGCCTGCTCGTCCTCAATCAGGGGTCGGTACATACGTGCGTGCGTCAGCGGGGCGGTTCCATTGTGGACGTTTCTTTTGCGAGCCCCGCACTAGCACGCCGTATCCGAGACTGGCGCGTCGTCGAGGAGGTGGAGACGTTGTCGGACCACCGCTATATTCGGTTCGACGTCTCCGCCGAAACAGTCAGCTCCGACGCCCCAGTCCGAAGAGGCCCGATTGAGGGCGGTCCGCGTTGGGCCTTGAAAAGGCTAAATCGGGAGGCCCTCCTGGAAGCCTCCATAGTTCAGGCCTGGGTATCAACACCTTCCAGGCCTGACGATATTAATATGGAGGCGAATTGGTTCAGGGGGGCAATGACGCAAGTTTGCGATGCGGCGATGCCTAGAGTCCGAAGCACGTCTGGGCCACGCCGGGTGTACTGGTGGAATGACACCATCGCGCAGTTGCGGCGAATGTGCGTCGCAGCGCGCCGCCAGTACGCCCGGTTTCGCAGGAGGCGTCGCCGCCCTCCCGATTTCACTGTCCGGGAGGCGGCATTGTACGAGGCATACAGAGCGGCCAAAAGTGAACTTAAAGAAGCTATCTGGCGGGCCAAGCAAGACGCCCGCCAGGAACTGCTGGAGACGCTAAACGAAGATCCGTGGGGGCGCCCATATTTAATGGTCAGGAACAAATTACGACGGCCCGTAACGTCAAGGCGCTTCGCGCACCGCAGCGCGCCTTGGCCGTCAGGTTAATTAGAGGTTACCGCACGGTCTCCTTCGGAGCGGCGAGCCTCCTCGCCGGATGCCCGCCCTGGGACCTGCAGGCCGGGCTATTGGCGTCGTTATACGCATGGCGCCAAGAAGCTCGGTCACGGGGCGAGGTACCCGCGCCTCGTGAGATAGAGGCGCGGAAGACCGAACTCCGCCAGGTCCTGGTGGCGGAATGGACTCAAAGTTTGGTGCACCCCAGCGCAGGGCAGGCAATCATTAACGCCGTAAGACCCGACATGAAGGAGTGGCTGGAGAGGCGACATGGCGCCCTCACCTTCCGGTTTACGCAGGTGCTTACCGGCCATGGGTGTTTTGGCCGGTTCCTGCACCGCATAGGCCGGGAGGAGACGCCCGGCTGTCATCATTGTGGGGACCGCCGCAACCTAGTAGAGGACACGGCGCTGCACACACTGGCTGATTGCCCCGCGTGGGCCACGCAGCGCCGCGATGTAGTTGCGGCGGTCGGTATTGACCTCTCGCTTCGGGCTGTGGTTCACGCCATGGTCCGGAGCGAGACTTGTTGGAACGCCGTCGCCTCCTTCTGTGAGACAGTAATGTCGAGCAAGGAGGCGGCGGAGCGGGAGAGGGAGCTCGCGCGACCTCTCCCCATCCGTAGAGCCGGGCGTCGCCGGAGGGCGTACAATGACCTCCGGCCACCATAAGTTGCCAGCGGGCGGCGGCACCGTGGGGCCGCCCGCCGTCCGTTGGGTCCGAGAGACGGCGTCGTGTTCCGCGCACGCCTCTCGTAGCAGTAGCTTCGTTTGTCCTTACGCTGGTTGTAGGTATGAATGATAAGAGAGGGATGTTTAACAACATTATATAAAAGATGAGGAAAACTTGTAAAAGTTTTAATCCGAATGTGAGCGTGATGTATGTTTTCCGTGGATGGATGCATGCGAGAAGGTAGACGGGGCCCGCCGTGTCTGAGGCGGGCCAACTCAGGCGGGGTCACAGATGTTATGCAACGCAGTACCTGTGGCCCCGCTGTTAATGGGATCGGTTAGCGGAACACCATGGGGGTTTTAGTGGGTAGTCCCGAAGCTTCTCATCGGGGAGTCCCACACTCCCCCTAGGCTGACACCTCGGTCTCAGTCTAGGGGGGTTAGCTCGTAAACTGTAGTTTCCTCCATGAGTCACAAAACAAAAAAAAAAAAAAAAAAAAAAAAAAAAAGGTTAGGTTAGGTTAGGTTAGGTTAGGTTAGGTTAGGTTAGGTTAGGTTAGGTTAGGTTTCCCAAAAGTCCCCCCCGTGGGATCTCCACCTTGTCGTGGTGGGGGGGCCTAGTAACCGTGGATTGGTGACCCGCGGTGAAGCTAAGAGGGATCCAGGAGGGGATGCTCCGCGTGGGCTTGACGGAGGCCTGCGCAGGATGCGTCCAAAGGGGCGGGTGCGAGGGACAGTTCTTCTGTCCCTCGCAGTCGGGTGCGGTCGCGGGAGGAGAGGCGTGTCGGTGTTGCGTTGCCGCGCGCCCTATCTCCCGCGACCAAATGGGGGCGCACCATCGTTGCGTCGCGGTGGGGCCGCAGAGGAAGAGGAGATGCGGTGTTGCGTTGCCGTCCTCCCTATCCTCTGCGGCCGCTGGGTGTTTTGGCGGCGGAGCCCAACAACTTCATCCGCCGCCAAGGGGGTTTCGTTCGGGGCCCGCTTGACCATCTGGCGGGCCAATACCCGTCGGGGGTTAGCGAGGAATGCTTAGGTGAAACCCTACCCTCCGACACATGGGTACATGAGGAGCACGGGTTGGTTTTTAGTCAGTAAGAGTCTGACAGTCCCCTTCGTCCTTCCCCCCCCCAGGGCGAAGGGACTCCATGAGGATTTTCCAACCCGACACCAAAAAAAAAAAAAAAAAAAGGTTTCCCAAAAGTCCCCCCCGTGGGATCTCCACCTTGTCGTGGTGGGGGGGCTCAGTAACCGTGGATTGGTCACCCGCGGTGAAGCTAAGAGGGATCCAGGAGGGGACGCTCCGCGTGGGCTTGGAGGGGCCTGCGCAGGATGCGTCCAACGGTGCGGGTGCGGGGGACAGTTCTGTCTGTCCCTCGCAGTCGGGTGCGATCGCGGGAGGAGAGGCGTGTCGGTGTTGCGTTGCCGCGCTCCCTATCTCCCGCGTCCAAATGGGGGCGCACCATTCGATGCGTCGCGGTGGGGCCGCAGAGGAAGAGGAGATGCGGTGTTGCGTTGCCGTCCTCCCTATCCTCTGCGGCCGCTGGGCGTTTTGGCGGCGGAGTCCAACACCTTAATCCGTCGCCAAGGGGGTTTTGTTCGGGGCCCGCCTGACCATCTGGCGGGCCAATACCCGTCGGAGGGTGGCGACGAGTGCTTAGGTGATGCCCCACCCTCCGACACACGGGTACATGGCGGCAGTCGAGGTGGTTTTTAGTGGAAACACCACATACTCCGGCTCTTATTTCCCCCAAGAGTCGGAGATCCGAAGGGATTTTCCACCTCGTAAAACAAAAAAAAAAAAAAAAAAAAGGTTTCCCAAAAGTCCCTTAAGGAATCGGTGGCAGCAATAGCTGAAATTGCGGACGTTCTCCTCGGTCGCACAGCGTCTGAGGAGACAAAGAAGCTCCAGGCGGAGAACACCCGCCTCGCCACCGAAATCGCGGCACTCAGGCGTGAGCAGGAGGAGCTCCGTGTCGCGTTCCAGAGGCGCGCGGAAGTCAATGCGCCGGACAAGGCCACGGAGGACCTAGCTGCCCTCCGCAAAGAGATGGCCCAGATGAGGCAGAGCCTCTCCGCCCTGGAAGGCAAATTATTAATAAGGCCCCCAACGGCGAGCCGGCAAGCGGCCCAACAGCCGCGGCCGCCCCCACAGTCGTCTCCGCAGCCGTCAACATCATATGCGGCTGCAGCGGCTGCGCCACGGCAGGCATCGACTCATGCGCCCAATAAAGCCGCGTCTACCGAGGCCCCAAAGGGCAGGAAGAGGGGCCAGAAGAAGGCCCAGCCCACCCCTGCCGTTCTGCAGAGTGCTCCTGCAACCTCCGCTCCCAAAAAGGATGGCTGGGAGACTGTTGGCGCCAAGCAAAAGGAGGCGAAGGCCAAGCGAAAGGCCAAACAGAAGGCCAGGAAGGCGGCAAAAAAGGCAGCCAAGAAGCTCCGCACCCCCAGCTCCACTGCAGTGGTACTAACGCTGCAACCAGCAGCGTTGGAGCGGGGGACCACTTACGCGGAGCTTCTCAAGACGGCGCGTGGGGCTATCGACCCCACTAAGCTGGGAATAACGGCGGGCCTCCGGTGTAAAATCACACAGACCGGGGCCCGCCTCATCGAGGTGCCTGGGGCCGGTAGCGCCCAGCAGGCAGACGCTTTGGCCTCGAGCCTCCGCGACCTCCTCCCAGCGGAGGACGTACGTGTCTCCAGGCCCCAAAAGTGCGCCGAGGTGCGAATTGGGGGCCTGGATGACTCAATAGTGGTTGAGGCGGTTGTTGCCGCCGTCGCCAAGGCCGGGGAGTGTCCCCCGGACCAAATCCGGTGCGGCCCAATTCGTCCGGGCCGTGCCGGTATGGGCACAGCCATAGTCACCTGCCCCGTGGCTGTGGCCAAGAAGTTGGCCGATGGCCGTCGCGTATTAATCGGCTGGGTGTCGGCGCAAGTGCGGCTCCTGGAGCCGAAACCGCAGAGGTGCTTCCGCTGCCTCAGTGGTGGCCACGTTGGTGCAAAGTGCACCTCTGCGGTCGACTGCAGCGGCCGCTGTTTTAGATGCGGCCAGCCCGGCCATTTGGCCGGCAGTTGTGAGGCCCCGCCGCACTGCGTTTTGTGTGCGGCGGCGGGCAAGCCGGCCGATCATAGGGCCGGCACAAAGAGTTGCGCCGCACCCAAGAAGAAGCAGGGCGCAAAGGACGGCCAATCGGCCAACAAGAGCGCCACTCCCGTGGCTACTAAGGCGTCAGGCGACACGCCAATGGATGCCGAATAATGGCTCCATATACGTTACGCCTACTCCAGGCGAATTTAAACCACTGCGCCAGAGCTCAGGATCTTCTTCTCCAGAGCATGGCGCAGTGGTCAATCAACGTCGCCCTCGTCGCCGAGCCGTATTTTGTCCCCCCCCGTGACGATTGGGTGGGGGACCTCAGCGGCTCGGTGGCGCTAATTTCGTTAGCCGCCGCCCGCACCCCGCCCTTCGAGAACATCTACCGAGGGCGGGGCTGCGTCGCAGCACTCATAAAGGATACGGTTGTGGTGGGTGGCTACTTCTCACCCAACCGTTCCCTCGCCGACTTCGAGGAGTATCTCCTCGAATTGAACGTTGTCGTCGCTCGCAGCCGTCCTCGCGTCGTGCTCTTCGCCGGGGACCTCAACGCCAAGTCTACGGCTTGGGGTTCTCCGGCCACGGACGCTAGAGGCGAGCTGCTGGAGCAGTGGGCCGTTGAGAACGGCCTGCTCGTCCTCAATCGTGGGTCGGTACATACGTGCGTGCGTCAGCGGGGCGGTTCCATTGTGGACGTTTCTTTTGCGAGCCCCGCACTAGCACGCCGTATCCGAGACTGGCGCGTCGTCGAGGAGGTGGAGACGTTGTCGGACCACCGCTATATTCGGTTCGACGTCTCCGCCGAAACAGTCAGCTCCGACGTCCCAGTCCGAAGAGGCCCGATTGAGGGCGGTCCGCGTTGGGCCTTGAAAAGGCTGAATCGGGAGGCCCTCCTGGAAGCCTCCATAGTTCAGGCCTGGGTTTCAACACCTTCCAGGCCTGACGATATCACATGGAGGCCGATTGGTTCAGGGGGGCAATGACGCAAGTTTGCGACGCGGCGATGCCTAGAGTCCGTAGCACATCTGGGCCACGCCGGGTGTACTGGTGGAACGACACAATCGCGCAGTTGCGGCAAATTTGCGTCGCAGCGCGCCGCCAGTACGCCCGGTTTCGCAGGAGGCGTCGCCGCCCTCCCGATTTCATTGCCCGGGAGGCGGCATTGTACGAGGAGTATAGAGCGGCCAAGAATAATCTGAAAGAGGCCATCTGGCGGGCCAAGCAAGACGCCCGCCAGGAATTGCTGGAGACCCTCAACAGAGATCCGTGGGGGCGCCCATATTTGATGGTCAGGAACAAGTTACGTTCCTGGGCGCCCCCTCTAACGGAAAGTCTCCGGCCACAGCTGGTCGAAGATGTTGTGGCCGCTCTGTTCCCGTCGCGGGCCGAACACATCCCTCCGCCCATGACGGCGCCGCCTTCCCAGGCAGCCAACGCGGACATGGACGACGACGTTCCCGAGGTGACTCGGGTAGAACTCCGAGCGGCGGTGTTAAGAATTAAAAACACCGCCCCAGGACCCGGCGGCATTCCTGGCCGAGCGTGGGTCCTGGCAATGGAGGAGCTCGGACCCCGACTAGGGGGACTCCTCACAGCGTGCCTTGAGGGGGGCCAGTTTCCACGAGCCTGGAAGACGGGGAAGCTGGTCCTCATCAGAAAGGCTGGGCGCCCGGCGGACAGCCCGTCCGCCTACCGGCCCATAGTGTTGTTGGACGAGGTCGCGAAGATCTTCGGGGCGGGCCCCGTCTACATATGATCTCGCAATCATCCGTCAAACTTCTTGCATCCATCAAACTTCTTGCATCCATCACCTCACAAAGCTACTTGGACTTGGGAGGCGGCGAGGACACGCACGGTGGGGCCGCAGAGGAAGAGGAGATGCGGTGTTGCGTTGCCGTCCTCCCTATCCTCTGCGGCCGCTGGGCGTTTTGGCGGCGGAGTCCAACACCTTAATCCGTCGCCAAGGGGGTTTTGTTCGGGGCCCGCCTGACCATCTGGCGGGCCAATACCCGTCGGAGGGTGGCGACGAGTGCTTAGGTGATGCCCCACCCTCCGACACACGGGTACATGGCGGCAGTCGAGGTGGTTTTTAGTGGAAACACCACATACTCCGGCTCTTATTTCCCCCAAGAGTCGGAGATCCGAAGGGATTTTCCACCTCGTAAAACAAAAAAAAAAAAAAAAAAAAAAAAGGTTTCCCAAAAGTCCCTTAAGGAATCGGTGGCAGCAATAGCTGAAATTGCGGACGTTCTCCTCGGTCGCACAGCGTCTGAGGAGACAAAGAAGCTCCAGGCGGAGAACACCCGCCTCGCCACCGAAATCGCGGCACTCAGGCGTGAGCAGGAGGAGCTCCGTGTCGCGTTCCAGAGGCGCGCGGAAGTCAATGCGCCGGACAAGGCCACGGAGGACCTAGCTGCCCTCCGCAAAGAGATGGCCCAGATGAGGCAGAGCCTCTCCGCCCTGGAAGGCAAATTATTAATAAGGCCCCCAACGGCGAGCCGGCAAGCGGCCCAACAGCCGCGGCCGCCCCCACAGTCGTCTCCGCAGCCGTCAACATCATATGCGGCTGCAGCGGCTGCGCCACGGCAGGCATCGACTCATGCGCCCAATAAAGCCGCGTCTACCGAGGCCCCAAAGGGCAGGAAGAGGGGCCAGAAGAAGGCCCAGCCCACCCCTGCCGTTCTGCAGAGTGCTCCTGCAACCTCCGCTCCCAAAAAGGATGGCTGGGAGACTGTTGGCGCCAAGCAAAAGGAGGCGAAGGCCAAGCGAAAGGCCAAACAGAAGGCCAGGAAGGCGGCAAAAAAGGCAGCCAAGAAGCTCCGCACCCCCAGCTCCACTGCAGTGGTACTAACGCTGCAACCAGCAGCGTTGGAGCGGGGGACCACTTACGCGGAGCTTCTCAAGACGGCGCGTGGGGCTATCGACCCCACTAAGCTGGGAATAACGGCGGGCCTCCGGTGTAAAATCACACAGACCGGGGCCCGCCTCATCGAGGTGCCTGGGGCCGGTAGCGCCCAGCAGGCAGACGCTTTGGCCTCGAGCCTCCGCGACCTCCTCCCAGCGGAGGACGTACGTGTCTCCAGGCCCCAAAAGTGCGCCGAGGTGCGAATTGGGGGCCTGGATGACTCAATAGTGGTTGAGGCGGTTGTTGCCGCCGTCGCCAAGGCCGGGGAGTGTCCCCCGGACCAAATCCGGTGCGGCCCAATTCGTCCGGGCCGTGCCGGTATGGGCACAGCCATAGTCACCTGCCCCGTGGCTGTGGCCAAGAAGTTGGCCGATGGCCGTCGCGTATTAATCGGCTGGGTGTCGGCGCAAGTGCGGCTCCTGGAGCCGAAACCGCAGAGGTGCTTCCGCTGCCTCAGTGGTGGCCACGTTGGTGCAAAGTGCACCTCTGCGGTCGACTGCAGCGGCCGCTGTTTTAGATGCGGCCAGCCCGGCCATTTGGCCGGCAGTTGTGAGGCCCCGCCGCACTGCGTTTTGTGTGCGGCGGCGGGCAAGCCGGCCGATCATAGGGCCGGCACAAAGAGTTGCGCCGCACCCAAGAAGAAGCAGGGCGCAAAGGACGGCCAATCGGCCAACAAGAGCGCCACTCCCGTGGCTACTAAGGCGTCAGGCGACACGCCAATGGATGCCGAATAATGGCTCCATATACGTTACGCCTACTCCAGGCGAATTTAAACCACTGCGCCAGAGCTCAGGATCTTCTTCTCCAGAGCATGGCGCAGTGGTCAATCAACGTCGCCCTCGTCGCCGAGCCGTATTTTGTCCCCCCCCGTGACGATTGGGTGGGGGACCTCAGCGGCTCGGTGGCGCTAATTTCGTTAGCCGCCGCCCGCACCCCGCCCTTCGAGAACATCTACCGAGGGCGGGGCTGCGTCGCAGCACTCATAAAGGATACGGTTGTGGTGGGTGGCTACTTCTCACCCAACCGTTCCCTCGCCGACTTCGAGGAGTATCTCCTCGAATTGAACGTTGTCGTCGCTCGCAGCCGTCCTCGCGTCGTGCTCTTCGCCGGGGACCTCAACGCCAAGTCTACGGCTTGGGGTTCTCCGGCCACGGACGCTAGAGGCGAGCTGCTGGAGCAGTGGGCCGTTGAGAACGGCCTGCTCGTCCTCAATCGTGGGTCGGTACATACGTGCGTGCGTCAGCGGGGCGGTTCCATTGTGGACGTTTCTTTTGCGAGCCCCGCACTAGCACGCCGTATCCGAGACTGGCGCGTCGTCGAGGAGGTGGAGACGTTGTCGGACCACCGCTATATTCGGTTCGACGTCTCCGCCGAAACAGTCAGCTCCGACGTCCCAGTCCGAAGAGGCCCGATTGAGGGCGGTCCGCGTTGGGCCTTGAAAAGGCTGAATCGGGAGGCCCTCCTGGAAGCCTCCATAGTTCAGGCCTGGGTTTCAACACCTTCCAGGCCTGACGATATCAACATGGAGGCCGATTGGTTCAGGGGGGCAATGACGCAAGTTTGCGACGCGGCGATGCCTAGAGTCCGTAGCACATCTGGGCCACGCCGGGTGTACTGGTGGAACGACACAATCGCGCAGTTGCGGCAAATTTGCGTCGCAGCGCGCCGCCAGTACGCCCGGTTTCGCAGGAGGCGTCGCCGCCCTCCCGATTTCATTGCCCGGGAGGCGGCATTGTACGAGGAGTATAGAGCGGCCAAGAATAATCTGAAAGAGGCCATCTGGCGGGCCAAGCAAGACGCCCGCCAGGAATTGCTGGAGACCCTCAACAGAGATCCGTGGGGGCGCCCATATTTGATGGTCAGGAACAAGTTACGTTCCTGGGCGCCCCCTCTAACGGAAAGTCTCCGGCCACAGCTGGTCGAAGATGTTGTGGCCGCTCTGTTCCCGTCGCGGGCCGAACACATCCCTCCGCCCATGACGGCGCCGCCTTCCCAGGCAGCCAACGCGGACATGGACGACGACGTTCCCGAGGTGACTCGGGTAGAACTCCGAGCGGCGGTGTTAAGAATTAAAAACACCGCCCCAGGACCCGGCGGCATTCCTGGCCGAGCGTGGGTCCTGGCAATGGAGGAGCTCGGACCCCGACTAGGGGGACTCCTCACAGCGTGCCTTGAGGGGGGCCAGTTTCCACGAGCCTGGAAGACGGGGAAGCTGGTCCTCATCAGAAAGGCAGGGCGCCCGGCGGACAGCCCGTCCGCCTACCGGCCCATAGTGTTGTTGGACGAGGTCGCGAAGATCTTCGGGGCGGGCCCCGTCTACATATGATCTCGCAATCATCCGTCAAACTTCTTGCATCCATCAAACTTCTTGCATCCATCACCTCACAAAGCTACTTGGGAGGCGGCGAGGACACGCACCGCCTCCCGCCTTTTGGCGGACAGGGAGCAGCCCCGTTCCCTGGAGGGAAAACAACCATGGCCGGTGAGGATTTGTGTCAGCCGGAAGGTGAGGACGCCGTGACGTCTCTCCGACCACTCTTCAACCACGGGACTTACCGCCACTATCGTGGCGTGCCCGGCGCTGGGGTGCACAAGTCTGCTCTTCCACTCCGCCACTAGGATCTGGCGGAGCTCCGACCGACGCGCCTCGATGTCACGGTGCGCCGGTCTCTCGCCCTGCTCCAGAGCTTGCTGGCGCCATGTATAGAGTGACGCCAGCAGCTCAGCTTCCAGATCCCAGGGCGGAGAGGCTCTGCCTCATCTGGGCCATCTCTTTGCGGAGGGCAGCTAGGTCCTCCGTGGCCTTGTCCGGCGCATTGACTTCCGCGCGCCTCTGGAACGCGACACGGAGCTCCTCCTGCTCACGCCTGAGTGCCGCGATTTCGGTGGCGAGGCGGGTGTTCTCCGCCTGGAGCTTCTTTGTCTCCTCAGACGCTGTGCGACCGAGGAGAACGTCCGCAATTTCAGCTATTGCTGCCACCGATTCCTTAAGGGACTTTTGGGAAACCTTTTTTTTTTTTTTTTTTTTTTTTTGTTTTACGAGGTGGAAAATCCCTTCGGATCTCCGACTCTTGGGGGAAATAAGAGCCGGAGTATGTGGTGTTTCCACTAAAAACCACCTCGACTGCCGCCATGTACCCGTGTGTCGGAGGGTGGGGCATCACCTAAGCACTCGTCGCCACCCTCCGACGGGTATTGGCCCGCCAGATGGTCAGGCGGGCCCCGAACAAAACCCCCTTGGCGACGGATTAAGGTGTTGGACTCCGCCGCCAAAACGCCCAGCGGCCGCAGAGGATAGGGAGGACGGCAACGCAACACCGCATCTCCTCTTCCTCTGCGGCCCCACCGCGACGCATCGAATGGTGCGCCCCCATTTGGACGCGGGAGATAGGGAGCGCGGCAACGCAACACCGACACGCCTCTCCTCCCGCGATCGCACCCGACTGCGAGGGACAGACAGAACTGTCCCCCGCACCCGCACCGTTGGACGCATCCTGCGCAGGCCCCTCCAAGCCCACGCGGAGCGTCCCCTCCTGGATCCCTCTTAGCTTCACCGCGGGTGACCAATCCACGGTTACTGAGCCCCCCCACCACGACAAGGTGGAGATCCCACGGGGGGGACCCCCCCCAACCTAACCTAACCTAACCTAACCTAACTAGGTTAGGTTAGGTTAGGTTAGGTTAGGTTAGGTTAGGTTAGGTTAGGTTAGGTTAGGTTAGGTTAGGTTAGGTTAGGTTGGGGTGCGTGTCAGAAACCTCCGCGTGGTGCACCCCGGGCAACGTGAGTAGCAAGTTGCTACTCGCGGCTAATTCTGACAGTGGACGGGCGGTGGTTCGAACTCCGACTACCGTCCGGTCACCATCGCGTAATCCCGACTCTTTCGGGACCGCGGGTCTTCGGGCTGCGAGCAAGACAAGCTCTCTAAAAAATTACCCGGAATTGGGGATCCTTCGGGGTCCCGCTTCCACCCGTTCCCGTACGGCTCCTTTTGGGGTCTTGCGGGGACACTTGGGCGGGCGGGCTCGCTTCCTGCGCCTTTTGTGGGTTGCGAGCATGGTCGAACTCCGGCCACCGTCCGGTCAACGCGTTAGCAGGGGGCTTTTTGGCCTCCTGCCCGCGGGTCTTCGGACTAAGAGGGAGAAAACCTCACTAAAAAGTTACCATAGAGTGGCGCTTCTCGGAGCGCCGCTGGGTGTGCGGGCCTGTCTTCCTGGCCCTGCTTCCTGCGCCCACTTTGGGTGCCACCGCCTCTCCCAGTACTTCTCTGCCTGGGCAGAGTGGGCTTGGGATGGGGTGTCGGACGGGCTCGGTGTGCACTCGCACTGCCGCCGGGCAGACAGCGGGGGGTTTTTTCTTCCTTCCGTCTTCGGACGTATTTATTTTTTGTTTTCTCCCCCCTTTACCTTTTATTTTTACACTTTTTATTTTTTATCTTCTTTCTCCCCCTCCCCTCTTTTTTACCTTTCCCCTTTTATTTTTTCCTTTACCCCTCTTCCACCTTCGTTGTCACCGTCCCAGATCAGATCGTAATCCCGTAGTGAGTAGCGTCGTGGTCATGTCTCGCGGCTGCTTACGGGACCGAGGGTCTTGGCTTAACCGCCCGGACCGCGTGCAAGGTAAGCACTATAAAAAATCCCCCAATCTTAAGTTGCTGCCGCACGGCGAGAAGATGCGTGGCTGACGGGAAGGTCAGTCGTTAGTGCGGCCCCCTCAGGGCACCGGCCGACGCCCTGAGTGTAGTAGGCTTGCCCGGGTATCGGGTTCTCTGCCCGGGTCGACCACCTTTTCACCCATACTCGTGGGAACAATTATGGCTTCTCCTAATAATTCTTTAAAAGTTAAGACGAACGAAAGGGAGTTACGATCGCGCACGTCCAGTTCTGCGCGGTCAGGAAAAGATTGCGTGCAGTCGCACGCCGCAGATAACCGCTCAGACACCGGTTCTGACCGAATGAGTGTCTTGAGCGTTGAAGATCCCAAAAGGACATTTTTGAAGCGTCCGCATCCACATGCGGACTGCCGCTCGAGGTCGTCATCAGCCTCAAGCGACGAAATCGTGCCTAAGCCGAAGATAACGACGGCAAAGCGTGGAGGCATAGCACGTAGAGGTCGGTCATTCAGCCATGGCAAATACATTGGCTTGGCTAAAGCGCAGGCACAGTTGGCCGCTGCCATTCGCAAAGCGGAGCGAGAAGAACGAGCTTCATTAGAAGATAAGCGCATCGAGGCCATAGCCAAGAAAGTCGCCGCTGAACGTGTTTCCCGCTCTGAAACATCGGCGACGGAAGCAGAGCCCGAGGATTTAACTGCCGGGCAGCTAAAAAGTCGAATGGACTTGTCTCTGCAGGCCATCAGATTGGTCTCAAAAAAGTCTAAGGGACTTAAGGGAACGAGCCAGAAGTCCCTTAAAGATGCCGTCTCCTCCATACAAGAGATCTTTGATGTTCTTATGGAACGCTCGGCAACGGAGGAGACGAAGAAATTACAAGCCGAAAATGCTCGGCTTTCGGCTGAGATAGCCGAGCTGCGTCGGCAACAAAATGAACTGCGCACTGCGTTCGAAAAGAGACCGACGCAAGACGCCGATAAAAGCGCGGTCATGGATCTGGCGGCCACAATGAGGCAAGAGTTTGCTGACGTGCGCAAGAATATGTCCTTAATGGAGGACCGCCTCAAGATCTGGCGCGCTCCCTTAGCTGCAGACAGGCGCGCAGCCAACACACAATCGTCGCCGCCACTTCAGACGCCATCTACATACGCGGCGAAACTAGCGGCCCCAACACCGACGCCAGCCTCTAAAAAGGCAGTAAAGACGGCAGCTGCCAATCAGACCGCTTCTGCAGAAAATAAGAAGAAAACGAAGAAGCCTGAAAACGCTCAGATGCCGGCTCCAACATCCGTTGGCACCCAAGGCGAGTCCGCGCCCACTGCAAACACCAGCGAGTGGCAGACGGTCGGCCAAAAGGCGAAAGCAGCAAAGGCCAATAGAAAAGCCGCCAAACAAGCAAAGAGGGCAGCGAAAAAGCTCCGTACTCCTCGCTCGACAGCGGTAGTTATTACTCTGCAGCCATCTGCGATCGAGCGTGGTACAACTTATGCTGATATATTAAAAACAGCACGTGCGGCCGTGGATCCCGCCCAGTTGGGCATAACGGCAGGGCTACGACTGAAGACCACCCAGACCGGCGCCCGCCTCATTGAGGTGCCGGGGGCTACTAGCGGTGAGCAGGCCGACGCCCTGGCGAAGAAGCTCACCGAGGTCCTTCCTACAGAAGACGTCAAGGTGTCCAGGCCTCAGAAGAACGCCGAGCTTCGGATTTCGGGCCTGGACGACAGCATTACTCCGGAGGAAGTATCAGCCGCCATTGCAAAGGCGACTGGCTGCACAACATCGTCTATAAGATGTGGAGCGATACGCCCAGGCCGCGCCGGAATGGGCACAATTATTGTCAGTGCGCCCATTGCCACGGCGAAAAAGCTGGCTGACGGGCGGCGTTTATTAGTCGGCTGGGTGTCGGCGCAGGTGCGTCTTTTGGAGATCAGGCCGCTTCGATGCTTCCGGTGCCTCACGGCCGGTCACGTAGGCGTGAGATGCACCTCGGCCGTGGACTGCAGCGGCCTATGTTTCCGGTGTGGAAAGCCGGGACATAAGGCCGCCAACTGCGAAGCCCCGCCGCACTGTGTTTTATGTGCGGCGGCGGGTAAGCCGGCCACACACCGAGTGGGTGCCAAAACCTGCGCCGCACCCAAAAAGAGGCAGCCAGGGAGCAAAGGCTCTGTCACTATCGTCGCCGAAACGGCTGAAGGGGTGGGGGTTGTGATGGAAACACAATAATGCCTCCACCCCTCCGCCTCTTACAAGGCAATTTAAACCACTGCGCCAGAGCCCAGGATCTGCTCCTCCAAAGCCTGGCGCAGTGGTCAATTAATGTCGCCATCGCCGCCGAGCCGTATTTCATCCCCCCCAGAGACGATTGGGTGGGGGATCTTGACGGCTCGGTGGCCATCATCACTAGGGCCGCCGCCGGCACCCCCTCCATGGAGAACATCTCCCGAGGGAGGGGGTGTGCCGCAGCACAAATTGGCAACACGGTTGTGGTGGGCGTATATTTTTCCCCCAACCGTTCTCTCGCCGACTTCGAAGCATTTATGCTTGAACTTAGCGTCGTCGTCGCTCGCAGCCGCCCTCGCGACGTGCTCGTCGCCGGGGACTTCAATGCCAAATCTTCGGCTTGGGGTTCCACGGCCACGGACGCGAGGGGCGAGCTGCTGGAGCAGTGGGCCGTCGAGAACGGCCTGCTCGTCCTCAATCGGGGGACGGTGCACACGTGTGTGCGTCAGCGGGGCGGGTCCATTGTGGACATCACGTTTGCGAGCCCCGCACTAGCACGCCGTGTCCAAGACTGGCGCGTCGTCGAGGAGGCGGAGACGTTGTCGGACCATCGTTACATCAGGTTCGACGTCTCCACCGAAACAGTCATCTCCGACGCGTCAGCACGAAGAGCCCCGATCGGGGGCGGTCCGCGCTGGGCCATCAAGAGGATGAATCGGGAGGCCCTCCTGGAGGCCTCCATCGTAGAGACCTGGTCCCAATCACTGACCGGGTCTGAAGACATCGAGATGGAGGCCGAGTGGTTCCGGAGGGCAATGACCAACATCTGCGATGCGGCGATGCCAAGGGTAACTAACAACTTACCCAGACGCCGGGTGTACTGGTGGAGCGACAACATTGAGCGCTTGCGCAACTTTTGCGTGCACGCGCGTCGCCAGTACACCCGGTTCCGGAGGAGGCGTCGCCGCTCTCCCGATTTCGAAGACAGGGAGGCGGAGCTTTATGAAGAGTACAGAGCGGCCAAGAAGAGGCTCAACGTCGAGATAGCGCGGGCCAAAGAAGAGGCCCGCAGTGAGCTTTTGGGGACTCTGGACCAAGATCCGTGGGGGCGTCCGTACCTTATGGTGAGGGGCAAACTTCGCCCTTGGGCGCCCCCGCTCACCCAGAGTCTCCGGCCGCAGGTTGTGGAGGATGTGGTGGCCGCTCTGTTCCCTTCAAGGGCGGAGCACCCTCCTCCGCCGATGGCTCCGCCTTCCATGGCGACCAGCGCGGACGCGGACGACGACGCGGTTCCCGAAGTGACCCGGGTCGAGCTTCGAGCGGCGGTGTTACGCATGAAAAACACCGCCCCAGGGCCCGACGGCATTCCAGGCCGAGCGTGGGCCCTGGCGATAGCCGAGCTCGAGCCCCGACTCATTGGGCTCCTCAACAAGTGTTTGGAGGAGGGCCGGTTTCCCCGACTTTGGAAAACGGGGAAACTGGTCCTGATCAAGAAGGAAGGGCGCCCGGCGGACAGTCCGTCCGCCTACCGGCCCATCGTATTGCTGGACGAGGTCGCAAAGATGTTCGAGCACGTCATTGCTCAGCGCCTCGTCCAGCACATGTCAACAGTGGGGCCGGACCTGGCGGACGAACAGTATGGTTTCCGTCGAGGGCGCTCTACAATAGATGCTATTCAGAGAGTGAGGAGCCTGGCGGAGGACGCAGTTTCCCGGGGCGAGGTGGTTCTGGCGGTGTCGTTAGACATCGCCAACGCGTTCAACACCTTGCCCTGGAGTGTCATCAAGGCGGCACTCATTTTCCATCGAGTGCCGCTGTACCTCCGCCAAATAGTCGGGGCATATTTAAGTCAGAGATTTGTTGTGTATCCGGGTCACGACGGTTGGAGTCGGCGAGAGATGTCGTGCGGTGTTCCACAGGGGTCGGTTCTCGGCCCCCTCCTGTGGAACATCGGATACGACTGGGTGCTGCGGGGTGCGCTCCTCCGTGACGTCGGCATCGTTTGTTATGCCGACGACACTCTAGTCACGGCTAGGGGTAAGTCGCACCGGGCGGCGGCCATACTGGCGACCGCTGGGGTCGCACATGTTGTGAGTCGCATCCGGCGATTGGGCCTCGAGGTGGCCCTTTCCAAATCCGAGGCCATTTCTTTTCACAGGCCTCGGAACAGGCCACCTGCGGGGGCCCACATAATGGTGGGAGGGGTCCGCATCGGCGTCGGGACGAGACTAAAATACCTGGGGCTCGTTCTCGATAGCCGATGGGACTTTTACGAGCATTTCAAACGCTTGGCTCCCAAACTCCTAGGGGCAGCGGCAGCGCTTTCTAGGCTGCTGCCCAACTTGGGGGGGCCAAGCGCCTCCTGCCGGAGGCTCTACGAAGGAGTCGTGCGGTCGATGGCCCTGTACGGATGTCCCGTATGGGCCGATCACCTGACGGCCCGCAACGTCAAGGCGCTTCGCGTACCGCAGCGCGCCTTGGCCGTCAGGTTAATAAGAGGATACCGCACGGTCTCCTTCGGAGCGGCGAGCCTCCTCGCCGGATGCCCGCCCTGGGACCTGCAGGCCGGGCTATTGGCGTCGTTATACGTATGGCGCCAGGAAGCTCGGTCACGGGGCGAGGTACCCGCGCCTCGTGAGATAGAGGCGCGGAAGACCGAACTCCGCCAGGTCCTGGTGGCGGAGTGGACTCAAAGTTTGGTGCACCCCAGCGCAGGGCAGGCGATTATCGACGCCGTAAGACCCAATTTAAAGGAGTGGCTAGAGAGGCGACATGGCGCCCTCACCTTCCGGCTTACGCAGGTGCTTACCGGCCATGGGTGTTTCGGCCGGTTCCTGCACCGCATAGGCCGGGAGGAGACGCCCGGCTGTCATCATTGTGGAGACCGCCGCAACCCAGTAGAGGACACAGCGCTGCACACACTAGCGGATTGCCCCGCGTGGGCTACGCAGCGTCGCGATCTAGTTGCGGCGGTCGGTAACGCAGACCTCTCGCTTCGGGCTGTGGTCCACGCCATGGTCCGGAGCGAGACTTGTTGGAACGCCGTCGCCTCCTTCTGTGAGACAGTAATGTCAAGCAAGGAGGCGGCGGAGCGGGAGAGGGAGCTCGCGCGACCTCTCCCCATCCGTAGAGCCGGGCGTCGCCGGAGGGCGTATAATGACCTCCGACCACCATAAGTTGCCAGCGGGCGGCGGCACCGTGGGGCCGCCCGCCGTCCGCTGGGTCCGAGAGACGGCGTTGTGTTCCGCGCACGCCTCTCGTAGCAGTAGCTTTGTTGTCTTACGTTGCTTGTAAGTATGACAGATGAATGAGGTAATGTCTTACGACATTTAAGTTAATTTGAGGAGGAAAGCTTGTAAAAGTTTGAATGTGTGCGTGATGTATGTTTTCCGTGGATGGATGCATGCGAGAAGGTAGACGGGGCCCGCCGTGTCTGAGGCGGGCCAACTCAGGCGGGGTCACAGATGTTATGCAACGCAGTACCTGTGGCCTCGCTGTTAATGGGATCGGTTAGCGGAACACCATGGGGGTTTTAGTGGGTAGTCCCGAAGCTTCTCAACGGGGAGTCCCACACTCCCCCTAGGCTGACACTTCGGTCTCAGTCTAGGGGGGTTAGCTCGTAAATTGTAGTTTCCTCCATGAGTAACAAAAAAAAAAAAAAAAAAAAAAAAAAAAAAAAAAGGTTAGGTTAGGTTAGGTTTAGTGGCGGTAAGTCCCGTGGTTGATGAGTGGTTGGAGAGACGTCACGGCGTCCTCACCTTCCGGTTGACTCAAATCCTTACCGGCCATGGTTGTTTTGGCCGGTATTTGTGGAGGATAGGCCGGGAGGAAACGCCCGGGTGCCACCATTGTGGCAGCAGCCGCGACCCTGTCGAAGACACGGCGTTGCATACTTTGGCGGAATGCCCAGCCTGGGCATCGCAGCGCCGTGATCTGGTCGCGGCTCTCAATACGGTTGTCCTCTCGCTCCCGGCCGTAGTTCTGTCTATGGTCCGGAGTGAGAGGTCTTGGAACGCCGTCGCCTCTTTCTGCGAAGCAGTCATGCTGAGCAAGGAGGCGGCGGAGCGGGAGAGGGAAATACATCGCCCTCTCCCCAACCGTAGGTCCGGGCGTCGGGGACGTCGAACTAGAGACGACCTCCGACCACCGTAAATTTATTGCCTGCGGACGGTGAGCGCTGGGGCTGCTCCCTGTCCGCCAAAAGGCGGGAGGCGGCGCGTGTCCTCGCCGCCTCCCAAGTAGCTTTGTGAGGTGATGGATGCCAGAAGTTTGATGTATGCAAGAAGTTTGATGGATGATTGCGAGATCATAATGAGACGGGGCCCGCCAACACCAACGGCGGGCCAATCCCGGGCGGGGTCGCGAGAAAGTATGCAAATCGCGAATCGCGTGACCCCGCCAACACACGGGACCCGTAGGGACACCGCGGTGGTTTTTAGTGGGTATGCCCCGAACGCCTTTAGGGGAGAGCCTCCACATACCTCCTCCGCCAGTCCCAAGCCTAGCCGTTCTAATGGCTGGGTTGGCGGAGTTGAGATGACTCATAAGGAGAGTTTTACCACCGTAGTGAACAAAAAAAAAAAAAAAAGGTTAGGTTAGGTTAGGTTTTTTTTTTTTTTTTTTTTTTTTTTTAAAAGGCACCCGCCATCGCAGGGTGTTGAGCCCGTGTTCCCCTGACATAGTCAGAGGCCTTTCTTACGTCCGCACATCCGTCACTATCATTCTTCGTCTTGGTTAGGGATCTTTATTAATTTTTCTTATCTACATTTTATATATTACATACATCGAAATACATATTCTTAAATTTCACACTTTAATTAGAAACTACTATGGTTAAGACTTACTGCGAAGCGAGCCATGCGCAGAAAGACCTATTAGGGAGTCCGAAGGTCATATTTTTATCAAATAAGATTCTACTCCCTACTCTATCTATTTCTGCGCATGACTTGCTCCGCAATAACAGTAGAGAACTTAATAATTTTATCTCTTGTTTTGGGGTCCGCCATAAGGGTGCACAAGTTGTCCACCCTTATGGTGTCCCCCATTTCTTGTTGTAGGTTATGCCGGTCCACACCGTGGATAGGACAGTTTAATAACACGTGGAGGACGGACTCTGAGGTTCCCGGCTCGCAGAGACACGACGGGTTCTCCTTACATTTGAATCGGTGTAAATATTCAGAGAACCCACCGTGTCCCGTTAGTACTTGGGTTAGTGTGGCTGTCATGTTGATCTTACGGACTAGCCTGTACGCCTTCACTGCGTCCGGGAAGAAGATCTTCGTCACAGCGGCGGTGTCCCCTTCTTTGTACCTCCTATTCCACTCGTGAAGCGACTCCTGACGGATCTGTCGCTTCACGAATGAAACCGGGCACTTGTCGTAGTGCGGCGCTGTTTTTAATTTCAGAGCGGCCTCTCTCGCCAGCAGGTCAGCCCTCTCGTTCCCTGTATGACCTGCATGTGCTTTTATCCAAAACAAAGACACAGCTTTCTTCTGGATCCTCGCCTCATGCAGGTTTCTACGAGCCTTGACCGCTAGCGGGTGAGTCGCCCTGTTATTAACGACAGTTTGAAGGGCCGCGCGTGAGTCACTGAAGACTCCAAAGCTCACTTCAGAGCGGGCCGCGATCTCCGCTGTGGCCTTCCATATGGCAAGCAGTTCCGCCTGGTACACCGTACAGTAGGATGGCAGTTTGAGTTTGAGGGCCCGGTCTTCGGCCTCACCAGTCCACACGGATAGTGCGGCTCCGACCTTGCCCTCAATCCTACTGCCATCTGTATATATTTTTACTTCTTGGTTGGTGTTTGCCAACACGTCCTCTGGGTGCACCAAGTCAATGAACTGCATGCTCATATGCAAGGCCGGATGCGGCTTGCTTCTGTAGGGCTCCATCGTCTCTACCTCACTGCCCCCCAGTTCCGACCGCGACATCCCCTTCCTCGCCTCGAACAAGGCTGCAGCTTCCTGCACCCTTAGGTCGAGGGGGAGTATCCCGGCCAGGACTAGGGCTGCGTTCAGGGAGACGGTCCTGTATGCCCTGGAGAGCTTTTGAGCAAAGCCTCTCTGAAGGAGGTTCAGCTGCTTCTGCACGCCCTTCTTTTTTACCGCCGGTGCCCATGCACTTGCCGCGTACAACATTATTGGTTCCACCACCGCCGTGTACATACTTCTGATAACCTCCGGGTGGAGGCCCCAGCTAATCTTCGCAGCTCTGGACAGAGATTTATAGATGGCGAAGCACTTTCTCACAGTGTCAGTTATGTGTGCGCTAAACGTAAGTTTATCGTCAATAGTGAGGCCCAGTATTTTTATACTCCGAGACATCTCGATGTCGATCCCGCCCATGTTCAGGTGTGGAGTGTCGTATTTCAGTCGATTTGTAATAAGCATGGCCTTGGTTTTGTGCGGCGCAAATTTTAGTTTGTTCTTGACACCCCACTCCCGAACATGTGCGAGAGCGGCATTCGCCTTGGTCTGGATTTCCGCCGCCGAGTCGCCAAGGAAGACGAGAACCACATCGTCGGCAAAAGCCTGGCTGTAGTCTCCGCGCTCCCCCAGCTCCCTCAGCAGCGGGTCCAGCAATAGGTTCCATAAGATGGGCCCCCCTATCGACCCCTGAACACACCCCTTGGAGGTTTCCCTACTGTGCTCGTGTCCCGCGTAACGCACACATACCTCACGCTGCCTCAGGTAGCTATCCAGCATCCTGCGAATATTCACCGGACAGCCCTCCTCTGCCATCCTTACTCTTATTGCTGGCCACCAGGCACTGTCGAAGGCGCCCTCTATGTCCAGCGATACCACCGTGACCAGTTTCTTTAAACGAAGCCCGTCACGGATGTGGTTCACCAGGGCATAAAGGGCGTCTTCGGTGCCCCTCTGGGGCATAAACCCGTATTGTTTTGGGCTCATTTTGGGCAGGAGATGCCATTTGGCTCTTTCTACCATGAGCTTTTCCAGGATCTTTCCCATCACTGGCAACAGGCCTATCGGCCTAAAGGATTTGGGGTGGTCGTACGTATCCTTTCCTGGCTTGCGCAGCACTATTACCACCGCTTTCTTCCAAGCCTTGGGAAAGTATCCTATTTCTAAGCACTTATTTGCCAGTGATAGGTAAGCTCCCGGATCTTGAGCTATGGCCTGGTGGCATATATCCGCCGTGAGCCCATCTTCTCCCGGTGCCTTTTTTGGATTGAAGGAGGTCACCGCTGATCTGAGTTCTTCCTCTGTAAACGGCGGGTCCAGCGTTTCATTGTGCCTCCGCTCATTTACTTCCTCCGCCAGTTTCCGGGTCTCTCTATGATCCTCGGTGTCCTCCCTCCGGTCATCCTCTGGGTAGAAGGTGGTGGCTAGTAGTGCGGCTGAGTCACCTTCCGTCAAGCGCTTGCCCATCCATAGGAGTGGTTGGTCCTCCTTCCTTGTCTCGGTCCGTCGTAGAACTCTGTGGATCCCTTCCCACATGCCTTCTCTTTCTTGTTTGGCACAGAAGGACTTCCAGGACTTAATTTGCGCGTTTTTCGCCTCGGTTTCATAATTGTTTTTTGTCTGCAGGTACTCTTCGACCACCTTGGCCCTACGACACGGCGCCGCACACCGGACCCTGCGCCTCATCGTGTTGACCTTCCTCTTCAGGAGGGCGAGCTCCTCGGACCACCACGGTATGTTGACTTCCGTTCTCTCTTTCCTCGCTGGTATACTCTCCTTACACGCGTCTTTTACGGCTTTAGTGTATTTTTCCACTAGCACGTCTATTTGGGAGGCTTCGGTAATCGAATCTATTTCGCCTTTAGAGATGTTATTTTCAGTGGCCAATTGGTTCAGTTTCTCACGAAACTGAGACCAATTGGCTTTTCTGCTATTAAAGACGCGTGTAGTTCTTCTAGTTTCCGCTTGTTTTGGCTTTGCCAACCTTACTTCAAACATTATAGCGTTGTGGTCCGAGCAGATCGCGTCCTCTTCCACCCTCCAGTCCACGATGAGGCCCAGCAGATCCGCAGAGCATGCCGTCACGTCGACATAGCTTGTGAGGGTCCTAAGGCCCCTCACGGTGTCAAAAGTGGGGGTATTTCCCTCGTTGAGGACCTGCAGACCCGTTTCGTGGAGCATACCGACGAAGTCTTCCCCTCTGCTGTCGGTTTCCGGGCTACTCCACCAGGCGCTCTTTGCATTGGAGTCGCCACCAATTATGATCCTATGAGGGCCCAGAGTCTCAGCTATCTTTTTGAGCTGCTCCAGGTGCGGCCCAATCGGTGAGTTTGGTTCGAAGTAATACGAGACAGCCACAATATGCGAGGTGCCAGTCCTTATTCTCACCACTACGATGTTCCTGGTGGTGAGATCCGGGCATTGGGAGACGGTTAGTCGGCTGTCGAAGACAGCTATCGCTGCCTTGTTGACTCCGTCCCCCGGCTCCTCAGACTGGTAAATTCGGACACCCGCGTGCTGTCTCATTCTCCCCGTGCCCCCGATGTACGGCTCCTGAAGCAGCGCAAAGGACACTTTTCTTCTGCTCGACTCCAATAGAAGCTCGTACGTCGCCAGTTCTTTTCGCTGTAAATTCGCTTGTACGACAGAGTGTATCTGCTGGGTCTCTGAGCTCGTTGTTTCGCCTGGTACAACCTTAGCAGTACGCCACAGAGGCTCGAGCTAGTCCGTCCCACCTCCTACGCACCGGACACTCTTCGCTAAATGCGTTGTGTGCTGTGTCGTCCAGTTTAGCTCGACTGCAGTTGCAGCAGGAGGGGAGCGAACCAGCGATCCAGTCTGGGCATACCGCCTTGACATGTGGCCCCCCACAGTGGCTGCACTTCACAGACGCTTCTTTACAGAAGCGCCGTCCGTGACCATAGCCAAGGCACAGGCTGCACTGGACCAATGGAGATTGGTCCTGCACCCGTACGCGCTGGAGATCCACATGGAGAGCCCCTAAGTCCATTGCCCTGCGCCAAACTTGCGGCGACGTCTCCACGATGACGTCTACAGTGTGCGGGTTTCTATTTCTGCGTCGGAATTTAATTTTTAGACGAGTATCCTCCTCGCCGAGACCACGAAAAACGTCCCCATTTTGGTTCCGGAGTGCTCTGGCCACGTCCTCATCAGAGTTGATGGCCAAGACTCCCCTGAGCACCAATAATGGGTCTTTGTTTTTGGCGTCCTCCGCGACCAGGTAATCGCCTGCTTTCATAATTCTGTCTTTCAACACGGCTCTTTGCTCACGTGTTCTGCACCCTAATACGATTCGCCTATCTTTAATTTTGCGGAGCCTGTCAACTGTGACCCCTCCCTCTTTGGCGTTTACTACTTCTCTCACCCTATTAAGTACGTCCTCGCCTGTCTCCTGGTCGTCCTTTGAGGCGATGATGATCGAGTGTAGCGCCGAGCTCTCTGGGACCTGTCGTCCGGGACAGCTCGCCGCCACACTCGCATACGTCCTTTCACTTTTAGCCTCAGCCAGGAGCCCGCTCAAATGTTTTATTTGCTCGCCGTTCTCTTTAAGGAGAGCGGCGTGCTCGTCTAGTCTTCTGAGGAGCTCGATGCCTCCCTCCACTCTCGGAGGAGTAGGTTGAGGGAGCAAGTCCTCAGTTACCTTGGTGGCTGCGGGTTTCTCCGTCTTCTTTGTCGCCTCCGATTCCTTCACCAGCTGGTACAGCCTCTCAACTGCGGCCAAGACTGCCACTTTAATTTCATTCTTTGTGTTGCGCGAACTATTTAATTGCAATTTGGCTTTTGCGAGCATTGCTCGCGCCTCAATCATTCTAGTCGCGTACACCGTAGGCTGCTGCGGTGAACAGCTTGGCTCCTTGTCTGTTTTGGCGGTTGTTATCGCCGGTCGCTGCTTAGAGGCTGCACCATCCGCCGTCGGTTTCGACTTTGGCGGCGATCTGGCCTCCCACTCTCCGACGCTCTTCCGTACAGCGCCAATGGTGTCAGATCCCGAAAGGTCGGGGGTCAGTTGTTTCGGCGAGGTGGCAGATTTCTCTGCGTTCTTTGCCTTTTGGCAAGGAGGGGTACTGAACATTTCGCTGGGAGGGTCAACTACTTACTAATCAAAATAATTGTGTTCTGTTAAATATTGTAAATAATAATAATTGTCAAATAATAACGATATAATAATAATATGATAGTAAATGTAAATTTAAAATTAAGAAGAGGTGTATAAGGCCTCTATATAGTCAATAAAAGTATAAAAATTAAAATAATAATTTAAGTCTACTTAATCCTAAATGGCAAAACAGAATGAGTTTTGCTATCACAGTTAAAATAAAGGTGAGTCACAGACTCGTGTCTTAATACTATCTTAGAACTATGAGCAGCTTAATCTAGGTGGCAAAAAGCAAAGGTGTTATGCCAGTCAATAATTTTCTTGTCTCTACTATTTTGCTCTAGGTAGAGCTGTCTAATGCTGCTCGTTTTAGAGCCCTCTCTGAGACCTTTCAGGAGAACCCAAACACGGCTGACTTATCTTCAGGGGCGCCGGAGATATGGCAAATTAAAATTTTATAAAAAAATTTGACCCAATATCCAATATGGCTGCCAAGGTGTTAATATTAAGTTTCTCCGGAGTTGTCCGACCGAAAATCACCGTGTTTGGGCTCTACCGTTAGGGCTCGATGAGTCCAGTCTCTTCCTGCCGTCTCCAGGCACACGTTAGTCCACACGACCGATCCCCTCGAGACCCACCGGAACGGATGATCGCCGCGCCAACGGCCCCTATGGTAAAAGAACCAGCTCGCTGCGACCTCCGAGAGCAGAGTTATGGCTCATCAAAGATTTCCAAGATGGCCGCCGATATGTCAAAGTGCGGCGGGAATTGCTGATAACTCTGCAACCAAGGGCCGGAGAGAGACGCGGTTTTCACTGGGAAGGTTGGCTCGACGTCCCGCACAATCCCAGGGGACCTACGGGGGACCGACACGCGAAACCTCTAAAGCGCTGAAAACCAGTTGGAGGGGGTAGAGGAGCTCTTGGGAGACACAATGCCGAAAACGGCAGCTTTCCACGGCCACCAGAGGCCGAGCTATGCGAGATTGAAATTTTTCAAAATGGCCGCCAACTGTCAAACAGCGGCGGGAAATCGCTATAACTCCGCAACCCTTGGCCGTAGAAAGTCGCGGTTTGGAGTTTATGGGTTGCCCCAATCTCCCCCTTGATCCCAATTGGCTTTCAGCGCTGAAAAAATGTGAAGCCTGAAAACGCCTGAAAGGGGCTATTTCCTTAACCTAAAAATATAAAATTGGTGTCAGCCGACTCCGTAGGCAAGCGCGCAACAGATGACGTCGTCGAATTCCGCGCGCTTTGCCCCAGATCTTCTCCAGCCAGCCCCAAAAATGTCAATTTTTTTGATTTTTAAAAGTCAATAACTTTGTAACCACTTAACTTAAAATTCTGGTTGAAACGTCTCCCGGCTGCTACTTTAGTCCTCTTCTTAAATCTGCTGCTGGATCAAGTCGGACGCCACTGCATCCACGACCACGTGTCGACGCCAATTCCGGTTTTTCCGAATTTCCTCCGGAGTTAGCAAGCGGAAAATTCCGGAAAAGGTGGGAGCACACGGAGAGCACTGCACTGCGTAGTTACACAATTTGAAAATACACACTTATCGATCGCGTTTTAGAGATAAAGTGATTTTTGTCGAATTTTTAACACTTTTTTGAGGTTATAAAATGGTTTTTGTTAAATAACTTTTTTCTCCGATGCGTCCGGCTGAATTTGAAAAATACACTGTACGCGCCTCGTTGAGACGCGTAAAACGGTATATAGCACGGTCGCGGGCGATAACAAAAAACCACTTTTTTGAATTTATTTCTTACGAGCGATTGAAATTCGTGACGCTTTAGGGCGCGGCTAGGGCCAGACTGGGTTAGGTTAGGTTAGGTTAGGTTAGGTTAGGTTAGGTTAGGTTAGGTTTTTTTTTTTTTTTTTTTTTTTTTTTTTTTTTTTTTTTTTTTTTTTTTTTTTTTTTTTTTTTTTTTTTATTCTCCTACCGCCGCGTTAATTCGGCGCCTATTCTTCTCCTAATTCTCTTTATCATTCCAGTTCTCGCTCGTATTCCTCTCGCACTTTCATACTTCATACTGATTCTTTCTAGCATTCATCATCTCTCTTTCCCGTTTTGGGGGGATACCCATGTTACCTAATCTCTACGTCTTAATTGTAATTTTATTCTTATATCTACATAAACATGTTCACAGGAGGGAGGGTGTAGGGGTGTTGTTTTTATTTATTTTCCATTTTTATTTTTATTTTAACATCTTTATCTTATTTCCTGTCGACTTTTCTTTTACATTTACCACCTTATACTACTAAATTTACATCTTTTCTTATTTTCTAATTTCCTTATACTATACATTTCCATTCTTAGGGAAGCTTATTAGTACTACTCTTAACATTATTTCTTAAACTATATTATTTATGTTTATGTACATACATTATAGATGCAACTATAATTTGTGCATAACTTTCTTTAGCTGTTTCTTTTATTGACATCTTTCACAACTTTTTGTAGAAACCTTACAAGCTTGTCCCTCTCCTTACCAACAATAATTTTCCCTACAGTATACCGGGTGATCTCTACCCCCAGTGCCTGCTTTAGGTTCTCGCGATCCACAGCATGAACAGGGCAGCAAAACAAAATGTGCTCAACCGTTTCAACCTGGGCGGGATCACAAACGCACGATGGATTCTCCTTACACTTGAAGCGAGTCAAGTATTCTGAGAATCCACCGTGCCCCGTCAACGCCTGTGTTGTGATCCCGTCCAGGCTGAGTTTCCTAATCGTCGTGTACGCAGCCACCGCATCCGGGAAAAAGATCTTGGTTGTAGCAGCTGTGGTACCCGTGGTGTATCTCCGATTCCATTCATCAAGCGTTCCCGAACGAATGTAACGCTTGATGAATGAAATCGGGCACAAGTCGTAATCCGGGGCCCCCCTGCTATCGAGTGCGGCCTCTTTGGCGAGCTGATCCACTCTTTCATTGCCCTCAAACCCTGCGTGCGCTTTAATCCAGAACAAGTTCACTATCTTGTTCTGGCGAGAAATGGATGTTAGGTTTTCTCTTGTTGCCACCGCTAGGGGATGAAGGCAATTGTGGTTTTTCACTGCCTGCAAGGCCGCCATCGAATCGCTGAAGACCCCGAATGACGACGCCGCGTTCTTCCGAATCTCCCCAGTCGCTCTGCATATCGCCAGGAGTTCCGCTTGGTAAACGGTGCAGTATTCTGGTAGCGCCAACTTGCGAGCGCGTATCTCGGCGCCGTTTGTCCAAATGGACAACGCGGCTCCGACGCGCCCGCCGATCTTGCTCCCGTCAGTGTAGATACTCACTTCCGGGACTGGGTTGGCGCTAACCTGCTCCTGATCTGCCAGGATACCGAACTCCAGGTCGATACGCTCGGCGGGATGGGGAGACTCCAGTGCAGAGGACATCCGCTCCACCTCCCTGCCCCTCAATACCGGCTGTGGTGCCCCCCTCTTGGCATCGTACAACGATGCCACCTCGCGTATGCGGAGGTCGAGTGGGAGCACCCCAGCCAGCAAGAGGGAGGCATTCAGGGAGACAGTGCGGTATGCCTTGCACATCTGTTGTGCAACACCACGTTGCACGGTACCCAGCTGCTTTATAATCCCTAATTTATGGGCTGCCGGTGCCCATACGCTGGCCGCGTACAGGACGATTGGTTCCACCGCTGCTATATAAATTGTTTTAACAATTTCGGGGTTTAAGCCCCAACTAACTTTCGCTGCCCTGGTCAATTGTTTGTGAACCGCGATCGCCTTGCGGCAGACGTTGCTAACATGCCGACTAAACGTTAGCTTGTCGTCGATGGTGACACCCAGCAACTTCATTTCTCGGGCCATTTCTATGTCGACTCCGCCCATGCTCAGGCGGGGGGTGTCGTATTTCAATTTCTTTGTTATTGTTATAGCGCAGGTTTTTTGTGGCGCAAATTTCAGCTTATTATCGACACCCCACGCCCGAACATGTTCGAGGGCACCATTTGCCTGAGTCTCTATTTCCAGTGCCGTGCCACCATCGACGGCAAGGACGATGTCGTCGGCAAAAGCTTGGGAGTAGATCCCTCTACGCTCAATGCTCTTAAGGAGCGGGTCGAGAAGGAGATTCCAGAGAGTGGGACCTCCTATGGAGCCTTGTACGCAGCCTTTCGCCGTAGATTTTGAATACTCCTCTCCAGCGTACCTAACATTGACCCTCCGGTCATTCAAGTAGCTGCCGATGACCCCCCTCAGGTTCTCAGGACACCTTTCCTCAGCCAGACGGACTCTGATAGCTGGCCACCAGGCATTGTCGAAGGCTCCCTCTATATCCAAGGATATTAAAACAATGATTTTCTTTTCCTGTAATTTCATTCGAACGTGTTGCATCAGGGTATAGAGGGAGTCTTCGGTACTCCTTTGTGGCATGAACCCGTACTGACGAGTACTCATCCTGGGTAGTAAATAAAACCTGAGGCGGGCCATCAGCATCTTCTCGAAGACTTTGCCCAAGACGGGCAGAAGGCCAATGGGTCGGTACGCCTTCGGGGTGGTGTAATCGGGCTTTCCTGGCTTCCGCAAAACTACCACCACTGCCTCTTTCCAACTCCTTGGAAAATAACGGAGTTGGAGGCATTTGTTTGCGAGAGCCAGGAAAGTCCGTGGCGAGTTGGCAATGGCCCGGCTGCATACGTCGGCTGTGAGGCCGTCCACTCCCGGGGCCTTCTTGGGGTTGAAGGACTCACTGGCCGCTCTTAATTCTGATAGTGTGAAAGGCGGGTCGCAAGTGCCACCTTGCTCCACAATTTCTGACATAACTCTTATGCGGCTGTGGTATGAGTTATCGAGTTCAGGGTCGTCCTCTTGGAAGAAGGATTCCGCCAAATATTTGGCGGAATCCTCCTCACTCAAGGTACACCCATCCCTGACTAGCAGTGAGTCCTCCAACCTCTCCCTAGTTCTCCCGATCACCCGATATATCCCCTCCCATACCCCCTCCCGGTCTTGCTTACTGCAAAAGGCCTTCCAGCTTTCCGTTTGGGCTCTCGAGGCCTCCCTTTGATACTCTTCCTTCTTTTCCAGATACTCTCTCACGACCTTCGACCTCCTGACCGGTGCAGCATTACGGATCCTTCTTCTCCTGCGGGAAACTTCGCGTTTTAAGACGGTGAGCTCTTCCGACCACCACGGCAGTGTGATTTTGGTTTTGTTCTTCTTGCTCGGCATTGACGCCGAGCAAGCCTCTTTTACTATTTTGGTGTACAGATTTATTTTGTTGTCCAATTCGGTGATGTTGTTTATGTAATTTATATCTATTTCCTCTACTTTGTGTTCTGTGGCCAATTGGCCAAGTTTACCATGAAACTGTGGCCAATTGGCCTTTTTTGTATTGTAAATTCTGGTGGTTCTTTCTATTTCCACGCCTCTAGATTTTTGTAATAAAATTTTAAAAACAATGCCGTTGTGGTCGGAGCTCACCATGTCTTCGTCCACCTTCCAATCCCTGATCCTATCCAAGATGTTCGTCGATCCTGCCGTAATATCGATGTGGCTGCAGATCCTCCGGTCTCCTCTGATAGTGTCGAAGGTCGGAGTATCACCGGAGTTGAGTATGTGAAGGTCGAGCTCCCCGAGAGCCCCAACGATCTCCTCCCCTCTCGCATCTATGGCGGTACCGCCCCACCACGTGCTTCTGGCGTTGACATCCCCCCCAACGACTAACGGCTTGGTGCCGAGTTTGAGCTTCACTGTCTTGGTTAGGTTAGGTTAGGTTAGGTTAGGTTAGGTTAGGTTAGGTTAGGTTAGGTTAGGTTAGGTTAGGTTAGGTTAGGTTAGGTTAGGTTAGGTTAGGTTAGGTTAGGTTAGGTTAGGTTAGGTTAGGTTAGGTTAGGTTAGGTTAGGTTAGGTTAGGTTAGGTTAGGTTAGGTTAGGTTAGGTTAGGTTAGGTTAGGTTAGGTTAGGTTAGGTTAGGTTAGGTTAGGTTAGGTTAGGTTAGGTTAGGTTA